>CM068298.1:43964256-44271516 GCA_034768395.1 Linum lewisii | reverse complement strand
GGGCCGTTGGTCACCTAATCGAAAATTGCCCAACATTCAAATATCGAGTCCAAGACTTAATTAGGGCCGGGTGGCTAAAATTTGAAGAGCATTCCGACCATCCTAATGTAAACAAGAATCCTCTACCAAATCACTCAGGCAGTAGTTCCCATGCCATTTGCTTACAAGAGGGATATGATGTGAAGGCAAAAGTAGGCGAGGTGAACATGCCATTTAATACATATGCAAAATCTTGCAAGACACCGGTTATATGAAGAGTGAGACGGGCGATCATGATCTGGGGAATTCAGAAGAAACTTGCCGATATCATGACAATAAGAGAGGCCACTCTCTTAAGGATGTGAGAGTTTCCGCAACAAGTTGCGGATCTAATGGACTCAAGACTAGTATCCTTTTGTTCATCGAACACTAAAGAGACTGATATCCACATGATCTCCCACGGGGAGAACCAGCCTAACCCACGAGGCCACATCATCAGATACACAGCAAAACATGAATCAACAGTGACACCTAAGGTCACAGTTATACAAGTGCGCAATCCGCAACAGGTGAAAGGGGAAAATCAGGAAGCCGTCCCATGGAATTATTCTGGCCGAGTCATCCAAACAAATGACGAGAGGTCAATGTCAGTCTCCAATATCACAGAGTAGGAGAATGACCCGTACAGGAAGGGTGTACGGTTTGTCCGAAAAGCAACACGAAGGAGAGTCTTCAAAAGAGACAAAAACTCTACAAGATCTTGGGGCAACCCCAATTCAGAATGACGTATTTATGGCCAGAAACCCTATAGAGCAACGAGAGGATCCGAACCCTCGACCTCGCACAACGGATGAAGATGCTTATGAATTTCTTAAACTAGTCAAACAAAGCGAGTTTAAGGTCATCGAGCAACTAAACAGGATGCCCGCCAGAATTTCTCTATTGGACCTCATGATGACGTCGGAACCCCATAGATTGGCCCTATTGAAAGTACTCAACCAGGCTCATGTCAGCCATAATATTTCCGTCGAAAAAATGGATGGAGTGGTTAATGTTGTATTAACTGTGGGAAGGATAACCTTCAACGACGATGAACTCCCACCAGAAGGTAAGGAACATACCAAGGCGCTGCACATCTCAGTCAGATGCAAAGAATTTGTCATCGCCGAGCTCTAATCGATAATGGGTCAGCTCTGAACGTAATCCCAAAGTCTACCCTAAACCGGCTTCCCATTGAGGATGCGTTCGTCCGCCCCAGTCTCACAATTGTGCGAGCTTTTGACGGTACGAAGAGACAGGTTATGGGGAGGTGGAGTTACCAATACAGGTCGGCCCCAAGACATTTGACATAACTTTTCATGTGATGGACATTCACCCCACATACAGCTTACTACTAGGAAGACCGTGGCTCCACGTCGCTGGGGTTGTCCCATCTTCTTTGCACCAGAAATTGAAGTTTGCAACAGAAGGGAAATTGATTGAGGTGTTTGGTGAAAATGACTGTTGGTGTCAAAGGCACCCGATTTCCCATATGTTGAGGCGGCAGAAGAAGCAATTGAGAGTGCATTCCAAACTTTTGAGGTAGAGGCCGTGTACAACACTAAGAAGGAGGCAGGAAGAACAAAATTCCTTGTCCCTCGGGGGTCCTCATGTCAGCTAAATGTCTCATCCAGAATGTGGACCCTACCATTGGAAGAGTCTTCTACGGGAACCGCTAAAGCTGAAAAAGAACAAGGGGAAGGCCGGCCTAGGATATGATCCTACCTTGGAGAATGTGGGAAAAGAGAAGGAAATGCGTCGTAAAGATCCTAGTTGCTATGGAAAGATTTCAACTATCCCGCATATCTCTCAAACCTTTACAAGCGCTGGGATGATTAACGTCAAGGAGCCCAACTCCAAAAGCTGTGAGGAACTGACCTCCATCTTCGAAAGTCTCTATGTTAGCACGATCGATCAGGATTTTGGGGGGAGTCAAGAGTTAGTACGCCGTATCCGACCAGGAGAAGAGGTGGACAATTGGACCGTCGTGGAGCTCCCAAACTGCCTCAAAAGTAATAAGCCTATGAAAATAATAAAATATTGTATAACAAAAGTACTTTCAATAACTGAGTGTTGCTGGACTAGGCCCACGTTATTTATCAAATAAAAATCATTTTCACCTTCATCCAACGCATTCATCTCGATCTTATTATTCGTTTTCTCTTCTTGTCTTTTCTCCACCTTGATATATAACAGGGTTGCCGAGTCAGGTAAGAATAATAATGATCACCATGGTTCCGAGTTTGACTTCGATGACCCAATATGCGAAGCAGAAGATGAAGAGGGCATCCATCTAGAAACAGACTGGATGTTAGAGCAAGAGGAAAGGAGCCTACAACCATACTACAATCAGTAGAGTCTATCAATCTCGGTAATGAAGAAAGAAGGAGGGACGTTAAGATTGGAGGTGGTCTTGATCCGCATGAACGAGAGCAACTCATCCAGCTATTAACAGAATATCAGGACATATTTGTGTGGTCCTATCAAGATATGCCAGGTTTAGATGAAAAGATAGTGACTCATCATCTACCAATGATAGAGGGATGTAAGCCAATTAAACAAAAATTACGAAGAATGAAGCCAGAATGGCTCATTAAGATTAAAGAGGAAGTGCAAAAGCAATACGATGCTGGTTTCTTACAGGTATCCCACTACCCTGAATGGGTAGCCAACATTGTACCAGTGATCAAGAAAAATGGGAAGGTGCGAATGTGCGTCGATTATCGGGATCTGAACAGAGCAAGCCCCAAGGATAACTTTCCATTACCACACATCGACGTGCTCGTAGATAACACGGCAGGGCACAAATGTTCTCATTTATGGACGGTTTTTTCCGGATACAACCAAATCAAAATGTGTCCTGAAGATCGAGAGAAGACAACCTTTACCACCTTATGGGGAACATTTTGTTATAAGGTGATGCCCTTTGGATTAAAAAATGCAGGAGCAACATATCAGCGGGCCATGGTAACTCTGTTCCACGATATGATACATAAAGAAATTGAAGTGTACGTAGACGATATGATAGCTAAATCCAAAAGTGGAAAAGATCACAAGGACGCACTCCTTAAGTTATTTGAAAGACTCAGAAAGTATCAGCTCCGCTTGAATCCTGAAAAATTGTACCTTCGGGGTCACCTCGGGGAAGCTACTAGGGTTCGTAGTGAGTGAAAAAGGGATTGAAGTGGATCCAGACAAAGTCAAAGCAATAGTCGAAATGGAGCGACCACATACACAAAAACAAGTACGAGGTTTCTTGGGTCGTTTGAATTATATTGGACGCTTCATCTCCCATTTGACCTCTACGTGCGAGCCACTATTCAAACTCCTCAAAAAGGATCAACCTGTTAATTGGGACACGAATTGTCAGTTAGCATTCGAAAGAGTTAAAGAATATCTACGAAAACCACCAGTCTTGATGCCTCCAACGCCGGGTAGACCATTGTTGCTATACTTGTCCATTCTTGAAAATTCTGTAGGGGCAATGCTCACCCACAAGATGATTCAAGGAAGAAGGAGCACGCTATCTATTACACGAGCAAGAAGTTCACAGATTATGAAGCTCGATACTCTGACTTGGAAAAAACATGTGGAGCGCTCGCATGGGTGGCAAAAAGATTAAGACACTACATGTTGTATTATACAACCCATCTGTTTCCAAGATAGATCCTATAAAGTATATATTCGACAAGCCTGCACTCACAGGGCGCATCGCAAGGTGGCAGTCCAACTTGCTGAATATGACATCATATATGCGGCCCAAAAGATGATTAAAGGAAACCCAATAGCCGATCACCTGGCGGAACTTCCAATTCAAAACCCCGACCATTACTAATGGAATTCCCAGATGAAAATATCATGACCATGGAAGAAGAAGAAGAAATATTCGTTAATAATCAGGCATGGGTGATGAAATTTGACGGAGCCTCCAATGCACTAGGGTATGGGATAGGAGCGGTGTTCATGTCGCCCGAAGGGAAAATATACCCCATTACAGCAAAACTGACATTCTACTGCACCAACAATGTTGCAGAATATGAGGCATGCTCATTCGGCATCCGCACGGCATTAGAAATGGGTATAAGAAGACTGAGGGTTTATGGAGATTCTTCCCTCGTCATATACCAACTTAGGGAAGAATGGGAAACACGAGACGAAAAGCTCATCCCGTACCAGAAACACATCAAGGAAATGATGTCTCGATTCGAAAGCATCGAGCTAGAACACATCTCTAGAGTGGATAACCAAATAGTCGACGCATTAGCTATATTGTCGTCAATGTATAAACTCGATGATCTAGACGATACTCCCTGCATCCAAATTAAAAAACAAGATTCTCCATCCCACATAGCAAATATAGAAGAAGAGTTGGATGGAAAACCCTGGTATTATGACATAAAGAATTATCTACAACACAAAAAATACCCGATGGGGCATCAGAAAATGATAAGAGAACTCTGCGACGGTTAGCTTTAGGGTTCTACATCATAGGGACCACTCTATACAAACGAAATTATGATGCTACGTTGTTAAGATGTGTGGACACGGCTGAAGCGCGTCAAATACTCGAAGAAATTCATGAGGGAATATGTGGTACACATTCTGGAGGCACGCTATGGCTAAAAAAATCCTAAGGACTGGATACTACTGGACAAGGATGGAAGCTGATTGTAGAGCGTATGTCCGGAAATGCCACAAATGTCAAATTTATGCAGACGAACTACACCCCCTCCATCTTCTCTACATGTCATGTCATCCCCATGGCCGTTCGCCATATGGGGAATAGATGTGATTGGGATGATTGAGCCTAAAGCGTCTAATGGTCATCGTTTCATTTTGGTTGCCATAGACTATTTCACAAAGTGGGTCGAAGCGGCTTCTTATGTCAGCATTACAAAGGGCGTGCTTGTTAAATTTATCAAGAAGGAAATTATATGTCGATACGGACTTCCAGAGAGAATAATCACGGATAACGCCAAGAATTTGAACAATAAGATGGTGGATGAACTATGCGACCAATTCAAGATTAAACATCACAACTCAGTTCCATATCGACAAAAAATGAACGGGGCTTGTTGAGGCTGCTAACAAAAACATCAAGAAGATTGTCCAGAAGATGGTTGTTACTTATCGTGATTGGCACGAAATGCTCCCCTTTGGCTCCATGGTTATCGTACTTCGATTAGAACGTCAACCGGAGCCACACCTTACCAACTAGTATATGGCACTACAACAGAACGGGTTTTTTGTCACAGGCAAAAATGCAGTTTGTCGCAGGCAGGCCTGTGACAAAGTGCAAGGTTTGTCGCAGGCGCCGCCTGCGACAAAGTGCGTTTTTGCCTGCGACAAAATAAGCCGCGACAAAGCACATTTTGTCGCAGGCGCTGTCTGTGACAAAGTTTGTCGCAGGCAGGCGTTTGTCGCAGGCTGCCTGTGACAAACGTTTGTCACAGACGGCCTGCGACAAACGCCTGCCTGCGACAAACTTTGTCACAGACAGTGCGTCGCAGGCAACGCCTGTGACAAACGTTTGTCACAGGCAGAAGTTTGTCACAGGCTGTCTGTGACAAACCTTTGTCGCAGGCGGCCTGTGACAAACTTCTGCCTGCGACAAAGAGCCTAATCTGGCCGGGCCGGCCTGGTTGTTTCTTGGGCCTCTGGCCGGGCCGGCCTGGTTGTTTCTTGGGCCTCTGGCCGGGCCGGCCTGGTTGTTTCTTGGGCCTCTGGTGGGGCCTGGCCGGCTTGGCTGTGTTTCTTGGGCTTCCAACAGGGCCGGCCTGCCGATTTTTGGCTCATACTGGACTGGGTTTCGTTGGCCTGCAGGCTTTTTAGTGGGTTTTTCATCGGGCTTTTTTCTGAATTTTTCGTGGGTTGACCACACACAGATTGGGCCATTATTGATTTTCTACCGGATTGAACGAGAACAATGTTCTGAATACCTTAAACGAAATCCTAACAAACTAGTGAAATTCTCAAAATACAATCCTACAATTGAAATGACAAAATCATAGTACAATCATACAATCCTAACAAACAAATGTAGAGTACATGATAAATACGATACAAATAAAGAACGAATGCAATCACATAATACAACAAGTCTCTACTGTCCCCATGAACCCTGGAACTCTGCAAACTGTTGGCCTTGAGGAGGAGGAGCTTCATTAGCCTACAATAACACAAAAAAAAACATTTACTTGTCAAACACAGAAATTAAAAATTAACATTATCTAGTAATTATAAGTACCTCATTCAATGCATCCAAAAATGCATCTCAGCATTCTCATCAAACCACTGACTAAGCTCATCAACACTTAAATCAGGACCGCGAGGCTGGACCGCAGGAACGACCGGAGGCACATGGGAAGAAGAAGGCATGGATGGAGCAGACCCAGACGATGGCTGTTGGACCTGCTGCTTCAGAGTAAGCACCATGTCCTGCAATTGACCCATCCACTCCCGAGTGGCTGCAAGCTCCGTCTGCGTGTTTGCAAGCTTGGTCTCAGTGTCTGCGAGCTTCTGGCTGAGCTGGTCATAGGCTGCATCGTGGGCACGAGCTGGAGTCTGTCTGGAAGTAATACTTCCAGTTGCCGTCGAGGCTGACTCTGCATTGGTCCCGAATACCTATAATAACACAAAATTGATTAGTGAACATCATGCATAATTTAAATTATCTTTAAATTATGACTATGATAATAAATAATTACCAGGCTTGAGTAAAACGTCGACCCATCATCCGGACATGACCACGGTGCTCTGGCTTGTTCAGAGCTCTTCCTAGTGAGTCATTTGGACCCCACTCCCGCGGACATCCAGCAGCCTCCAAACGACGAATACTATCCTGAAATTTGAATGTACAATAAGACAGTTATTTTCCTCTTAATTTAGAATTTCACAAACACATTTACTAACAATAATCTGCTAACCATTATTGCTCCAGCATGCGCGCTCTTGGGTTCACCGTTCGGCCAACTGTAGAACTTGATGAAGACTTGCCCCCTCGTAGGTCGCAAACCCGTCTTCCGCTGCTCGTCCTCAATATACAACCTCCAAGGTCTAGACCCTCCAGTATGGTTTTCTTCTAGACAAGCTCGGTTGGCCTTGTTCCTGGCAACTGAATCCTGTACCAAAAAAAGGATGAAAAGTTCATTTCGGAACGATTATGTGATTTGTTTATGAAATGGTTAATTTGGTAAAATACCTTGAACTCTTGAGACTCTACATATGTCATGTATGCCAGCCAATCACTATCCGGACAACCTTGAGGGGGGTTTTGACGAACCCACTCGTAGGGAAGGTTGTTGTCCTTGGCATATTTCACCTTTGCCCTCCACGCATCAAGTCTTGCTTTGCCCCAAAGGCGCGATATAGCGTGATCCCAATATTTCCGAGCAGCTGGCAACAGGTCCGAGTCGCAATAGAACTTGCCCTAAACAGAAAAAAAACAAGTTTAAAATGGAGTTCTAATTAATTGGCTAGTAATATTAAATTCATTTGATAAGTTCCAAAGTTTCTTACCAAGAAGAACTGCTGGAAAGCACGTGTCTTCGTCGCGTCCGGCACATGCTTCCAGGAGGGAGGGTAGATGGGGTAGTACGTCCAGATCCTAGCACACTCCCCCACATATTTGCCAATAAAGGACGCCAGTGGTCCACCAGGCTGGAGTCCTAGGTTGTCGAGGTTGAACAAGATCTTATTTCCGTCAGAGGTGGCTCGACGGTGGTCCTTAAACTTGATCTTTATGACCTTTGTCTGACCGCCACGATCTGCACAAAACTATGCTCTAAGTTTTCATGTTTGTAATATATAATTAAAATATTCAATATGGATGGTTTTGGGAATTAGACGTTACTAACCGACGATAGTAAGCTCATGGGTGTGTCGCTCAGAGGAGGAAGAAGTAGAAGAGCCTGTTGCAACAGTATCCTCAGTAGGCACAGATCGAGTAGGACTGGGACTCCTCTCATCGGTACTACCAGAAGCCATTGCTAAAAAAAGAGATGAAAGTAATGTAATCAACGTATGTCTATTGCATTGGTAGACAAGAATATTGTCATAACATAAAGATCGTCATACAATAACAAACTTTATATTGTTCTACTCATTCTCAAAATTAATTACACCATTTCCCACAATTTGTAAATCAGGAATATTGTCAGTTACAGGAAGATGTTGTGGAGCTAACGACAAACAACATTCGTGCGAAATAGCTCCCTCATCTCCCATCTCATACGTGTCTCTTGGCTTGCAATGAACCGGTATACACCATTCCGGATCATTTGTGTCATCCACATAGAACACCATACGTGCATCAGATGCACTTACATATGGCTCATCTTCAACTTTGTCACCGACATCTCGCAAGTGATTGAAGTTGACCATAGTTATTCCGAGTGCATCTTTCTTCACCCATGTCGGAGTAACTGTATCAGCCCACTTACACTTGAATAGCGTGATTGTACGGGAATAATAATCCAGTTCGACTATATCCACAAGTTTCCCATAAAACCATATGTCACTGCGAATTGGATTGTTGTCAGAGGAGCTCGAGACACTGTCGGTACCAAATTTTGCAGCAACACCACTGTTCTGGGTTTTCAAGCCTTCTTCACGAGCAATCGTTCGAAAGCGATACCCATTAATGTCATAAATAGTGAACCGCCTTGCATGAACATTTGGTCCCCTAGCCAGTGTCATCAAATCCTCACTGTGACTTGTGGATCCGTCCAAAATCTGTTTAGGTTTTGGTATATATATGTCAGTTTGATTGCATATATACATAGCTAACATATGTACTAGCTCGAAGCTAATAAGAATACCTTCTTCTGAACCCAGCTAACAAGCTTTCTATGCACCGCTTTGTTTATCGCAGTTTCACTAGCACGCCTTCCCAACTCTCTTCTAGTTTCCACTTCACATTCTCTAGAAGATAAATATATGTTAACATTTGTATTGCACAATTGGTATTGGTGGATATGCTCAACTTGTAACAAGCTATTTACCTCAACAATGGTTGTGCGGCTGGACTGTTCACCAACACGTAATGAAACGCTTGAGTCCACTCTAATTGTGATAGTTTGAAAGAGTCACCATTTCCTATGGGTACACCTTTAGAAATGAGGATGGAGGCTTGTTCATCGGTCAGAACTTCTGGCTCAGTCGCGACACGTTTTGGATGATTGTATCTTGTCTCCACATCATCGTTAAAATACAATGATGAGAAATTGAACAGCTCCTCTGACAGCCAACCTTCAGCAATTGATCCTTCTGGATGTGCTCTATTTCCAACGAAGGTTTTTAGTTTACCCAAGTACCTAAATAATGAATTATTGTAGGTATCAGTTTCGAAGAACATACTCAATTACATAGGAAGACAATGAATGTAAGAGTATACCTTTCAATTGGATACATCCACCGATACTGAACTGGTCCTCCCCGTCGAACTTCATCAACTAGGTGTAAGACTAGGTGTACCATAACAGTGAAGAAAGACGGCGGAAAAATCATCTCCATGTGACATAGAGCTATGACAAATCTATCTTGAAGCTGGTCAAGCTCAGGTATGTTAACCACATGAGAACATAATTCTTTAAAGCAGGAGCCAAGTTCAACCAAGACCCTTGCAACTGAGACGGGCAACACATTTCGTATCGTAAGAGGTAACAAGTCATGTAGAAGCATATGCGAGTCATGACTCTTTAGGCCTAGCATCTTCCGATTATTTAGGTCCACGCACCTGGCGATATTGCTAGCATACCCATCTGGAAATGACATTCCCTTCAATGACTTCAAGACCATTTCAATTTTCTTTTTATCGAGAGTGAATGAGGCAGCAGGACATGTTTTACCATCATCCAAAGGCCACAATTGGCTTCGAATCTTCATTTCTTTCAGATCTTGTCTTGCAGCCAAATGGTCTTTTCTTTTGTTCTTGTCATTGAGCAAAGTGAACAAAATGTTATCACAAACATTTTTTTCTATATGCATCACATCCAGATTATGACGCAACAGATTGAATTCCCAGTACGGCAGATTGAAGAAAATACTTTTTTTCCTCCACTGTGGTGCTGGTCCCGATTCTTTCGGTTGTGTCTTACCGAATGTGACATTAATATTAGCCACTTGTGCCAAAACCTCAGTCCCAGTAGAAACCTTCGGTGGACTCCTTTTGTCCACTTTCCCATTGAACTTGGACTTTTGGGATCGAAACCGATGATTCATTGGCAAAAACCTCCTACTACTCATGAAACATGGTTTATTCCCAGAAGCTTTTAGCCGAAGTGGTTCTGCATCATACATACAAGTCGGACACGACAGTGCTGTGTGTGTATTCCATCCCGACAAGTTGCAAAGGCCAGGATAATCACTTATAGTCCATATCAATGCTGCTCTCAAGGTGAAAGATTCTTTCTTCACCGAGTCATAAGCTTGAACACCAACCCACAAAGTTTGTAACTCCTCAATCAGTGGCTGCAAATAGACGTCTAGGTCATTTCCAGGCATCTTAGGACCAGGAACGATGCCAGACAATATAAGACCTGTCTGCTTCATACACAACCACGGTGGAGTGTTGTATGGGATTAGCACAAACGGCCAAGTGCTATGACTTATGCTCATGGTACCAAATGGATTGAAGCCATCTGTTGCAAGCCCAAGTCTGACGTTTCGTGGATCAACAGCAAATTCCGGGTACTTGGAATCAAAATTTTTCCAAGCTTCTGCGTCTCTAGGATGTCTACCCATACCATCATCTGCTATGTTCTCCGTAGCATGCCAAGTCATATCTTCTGCTGTGTAAGGGCACATGTACAACCTCTTCAACCGAGGTATTAATGGAAAATACCGAAAGACCTTCTCGGGTTGAGGTTTTCGCCTTTTTCCACCTGTATTCTTCCCCACATCCTTGAATCGAGACACCCCACACACTCGGCATTCCTTAGCCTCACTATCTTCTCTGATATATAAGATGCAGTCATTCTTGCATGCATCAATTCTGGTGTAGGACAACCCAAGTTTTCTGATTGTCTTCTTAACTTCATAGTTAGATGTTGGAATTTTGGCGGTATGAAAAGCTTTGCGAAGCAACTCCAGTATCTTTGATATTGCTTTATCACTGATTTTGTGCATATACTTGATGTGATATAAGCTGATCATGAAAGACAACTTGGTATGACTTGTACAACCATCATATAATGGCACTTCACCATCTTTCAATATGCGGAAGAACTCATCATCTAGTTGCATGCTAGGTAAATCTGGCATTGGTACATCGCCTCCTTGTGGGAATTCATCATCATCGAGACGCACGTTGGGGTTATCATGTGACCCCTGTATTTCAAATGCGTCATTGACCATGTTCTGGAATAAGTCTGGCTCAAGTACTGGTTGTTCCTCAACCAGTAATGGCGGAGTTGCTTCTTGATCATGAATGATTAGTTCTGGCTCAAGTATAGAAGTTGATGCTCCGAAGTCGGTGATTAACTCTCCATGCAAATTCCATACATCGTATGAAGACGGGAATGCTTTTGCCAGCAAGTGTTGATTAACTTCACCTCGTGGCTTCCACTTCTTGAAGTTGCATTTTGGGCAAGGACAGAGTATATTGACTCCATCAATTGCGTTGGAGATTGCAAAGTCAAGGAATTGTTGAACGCCAGCGTAATACTCATGAGTATGACGCGGCTTTCGAATCCAAGACTTATCCATCTATATTGAACTAATGAGTGTCAGTTTGAATTTGTTATCAAGTAATGAAAAAATAAAAAAAATTGTAATCAACTTAGCTTTACGCTAAGTTTACCTAATTATAACAGTAACTCATTCAAATACTGTATTTACAAACTTAGTTTGACATAAGTTGGTAAATATATACAGTAATGTTAAGTGGTTAAATATATAGGTTACTACCTAATAATTTATATGCATATATTTCACGTGTATATAAAAAATGGTGTATTACTACCTAATATTTTACATACATATATTTCACTTATACATCACAAAGGTGAATAGTTTATATGCATAAAAAAGGTGCATAGCGTACTAATATTTTACATGCATATATTTCACTTATAAATTAAAATTTATAATTTATAATTTCAAGCATTTATAATTTATATAATTTGTAGTTGTAAATACTTTACTTATAAAAGGGCCAATTACATGCATATATTTATATCAAATCAGTTTCTTTCAATCGGTTTCTTTACATGCATATATTTTAAAGGGGCCAATTACTTATATAAATTTTGTACCTGGAGATGAAAGAAATCAAAAACTTCTACGAGAACAAATATAATACAAAACCTGGTACAAAAAATTTAAGATAATCATATTAGAATACAAAATTATTTTAATTAATTATGAAAAAAATTAAGAGAAAACAATTACCGGAAGGAAAATCCTTCGAAAGAACGATATGACAAAAAGAAACCCGACGGACTGCCTCAAGAACAAGAACAAACTGCAAATCACCACGAATTCAAAGATCAGGAAAATAGTATTGGAACCAGAAAACGAAATAGTAAAGAAAGTCAAAACGAAGAACATATGATCTTACCTAACTAACTCGGACAGATGAACGAACGTCCGAATCCGATGAACAAGTGAAGATTCTCCGTTTGAATAGCTAGACAACATACATTATACCATAATCAGTTAGGGGATGATCAAGTTGAATAATGGTGAATTTGATCAGCTGATTAACCAAGAATACCTTCTGTTGGTGAGCGTGAGCGTGATTGCAGATAGAAGCTGGAGTTTACGTGTCCGTAGATTGCGGGTGTATCTGGAGATAGATGGCAGTAGTCAGGTTCAGCAAATACCAAAAAATGAGAAAATGCAAAAGGATACAAGCAGATACCTTCGGAGGAAGCAGTCGTTCCTCAGCAGTCCGCCGGAGAAAGAGTCGGAGGAGGAGGAAACGGTCGGAGGGGGAAGAACAGTCCAGCCAGAGGAGGGGGAGACTGTCGGAGGGGGAAGAACAGACCGCCGAAGGAAGAAGAACAGTCCGCCAGAGGAGGGGGAGACGGTCGGAGGGGGAAGAACAGACCGCCGGAGGAAGAAGCAGTCGGAGGAGGCACCAGAGGAGAAGGAGGAACCGCTCGGAGAGGGGAGTATTGTCCGCCGGAGGAAGAAGTCGGAGGAGGAAGTATTCGGAGGAGAGAATTCAGAGAAAATTTCAGAGTAGTTCGGAGAAACTGATCGCTGAGGGTCGTCGAAGAAGGGGGTCATTCGAAGTTTTGTCGCAGGCACTTGAGCCTTGTCGCAGGCCGCCTGCGACGAAGTTTGTCACAGACAACGCTTTGTCGCAGGCGGCCTGCGACAAAGCTTGTCACAGACAAAGCTTTGTCGCAGGCGGCCTGTGACAAAGCTTGTCGCAGACAAAGCTTTGTCGCAGGCCGCCTGCGACAAAGCTTGTCGCAGACAACGCTTTGTCGCAGGCTGCCTGCGACAAACTTGTCGCAGACAATTCCTTGTCACAGGCCGCCTGCGACAAACTTGTCACAGACAGGCACTTGCCTGCGACAAATCTTTACGCCTGCGACGAGCTTTGTCACAGGCCGCTTTTTCTGTCACAGACGGCCTGTGACAAAACCTCCGTTCTGTTGTAGTGTGGGATGGAAGCCGTGCTCCCCATAGAAGTCGAGATACCATCTCTCAGGGTCATAATGGAAGCAGAGCTAGAAGAAGCTGAATGGATAAGAGCCCATTATGATCAACTAAATATGGTAGAGGAAAAGAGACTTGCCGCCATTGACCATGGTCACTCATACCAAAGACGGCTCATCAGAGCATTTGAAAAGAAGGTGAAACCAAGGCAATTCCGGGAAGGAGAGCTAGTCATCAAGAAACTACCATCACGGCAAGGGGACTCAAGAGGGAAATGGACCCCTAACTACGAAGGGCCATATATAGTAAAAAAAGCATTCTCCGGAGGAGCATTGATTTTGATGAACATGGACGGAGACGAACTCCCTAACCCAATCAACTCTGATTCAGTAAAGAAATACTACGCCTGAAGAAAAAACTCACATTTTCGCTTGAGCAAAGACGGTCATCGTAGTCGAGTTCTATTTCCATGGGGGTTCTTATTATTCTCCACTTGTACTCTTTTGTTCTGTTATTTATCTATAAAAATTTGAAGTGTGAGCGTATATAGAATAATCCTTTTATTAATGAAGAGAGAGTTTTGATTCATCCTCGGTCAGTCTAGCCAACACGGATGTTAGGGAAAGTACTTTTGAAATACAAATCAAATAGAAAATAAAAAGGCTAAACATGAATATAAAAGGGATCCCATGAATCACAATTGTCGCATTGATCCAGTAATCCACATGGGCCAGAGAGAAACGCGGACACGAGAAGCACATGATAATCTTCACATTTTTTCGTATGAACCATTTGGTTTCGCGGGGCCATGGCTAAGACCGAGGGCGGGTCAAGCAACCCACTCATCCGAATGAGAGCAATTGTGGAGGATCCCGTAAATAATACAATGACCTTTTAAAAAAAATTATTACTAACCACGTATACCCAAAAGAGTTCAAAAAGGGCCACCTAACCTATGAGGGGAAGGAAAATAACATATTTATACGGCACCTCAGGCATAATATCACCTTTTATAATCAATCATTTTTCATATAAGGTAGAGCACGATCCGCTATCACATTATTATTTAAAGAAAAAATATAATGCACGTTTTACGCATAACATTCTCCATGATGCATTGACCAAACTTGACATGCCATGATCATCAGTCAGTTTTACTATACGGTAATTTGTATCGAGATTGTTTCCCGGGTCAAATAAAATGAAGCGTACGAAGAAAGAATGATGGTGGACACCGAAAAGGGCAGGGGTCACTCTCCGAAGAACCACCGTTCAACACGTGTCAACGCGTGATGAAAGTAGAAAGGATAAAAAGTTGATGTGACTACTCATTGAAGGGAGACTTTGATTGATTGGGGATTGATTTGGTCAGTCGTCCTCGTGTCCTAGCCTATTTGGACAGTTTTCCAACCCAAAGCATCGTACGATTAAAATCAGTGGCACGAGTAAGGAATACTCCATCAAATGCTACACGTTATATGATTTAACCATGACCATCAACTATGAAGCGGAATGGGGTTCCGAGACCACCCGCCTTTTGTCAAGTGGCCAACAATGGGGGTGTAGCCTTTAACCTCCATTTTTTAAGCTCACCCAAAAATATCTGCATATTCAAAGACAACACAACGTAGTTTTTCATCAATTTTTATGTATGGTAATTTGCATCGGGTTTGTTTTCTCGATCAAATAAAACAAAGCGTGCGAAAGAAGAATGATGGCGGACATCCGTAAAGGGTAGGGGTCACTCTGTGAAAGAGCCACGGTTCAACACGTGTCAAAGCATGGTGAAAGTGGAAGAGATAAAAAGGTGATGTGACTACTCATGGAAAGGAAACCGTGACTAGTCAGGGGTCAGTCTGGTCGGTTGTCATTATATCTTAGCACGGATGAGCTGTTTTGCGACCCAAAGCATCATTGACACTGTACGATTAAAATCAGTTGCACGAGTAAAGAAGACTCCATCAAATGCTACACGTTATATGATTTAACCATGTCCATCAACTGTGAAGCAGAATGGGGTTCCGAGACCATTCGTCTTTTGTCAAGTGGCCGACAATGGGGGTGTAGCATTTAGCCTCCATTGTTTATCCCAATCATGCCCTCTCTAGAAAAGTGCATTAGTGGCACAATTATTGAAATAACCCACCCATTTCGTATGGTTTCGTCACCATTAGTCCATGATCGAATGTTTCAAGGTTCTTGTTGGAATGTTCGGTTCAAGTCGTGTTTTAGACATGGCCAAACAAAAGCACAATGACACTTCATTAAATCATAACGCAATAATGATCGTACAGGAGAATACAACACGGACTAAAAAAAACATAAAAAAAGAGAACTTGAAGACAAACACCGACGAGGACGGCCTATCACACTCAAACTCTGGATAACATCGGGGAAGAGTTCATCTTCGGTGATGTTTCAACTGTTCCTGGAAGTTATAAGCCATCCCCGCAAGCAAGAAGTAAAGAAACACGAAAGCGAAGAGGAGCATGATTACAATAAGCAATAGCACGAACTCCCACGGGGATAACTCCTTGCTTATGGCCATGTCCTGAGAGATGAGTGAACCTTGAAAAAGATCGAGAAGGCTCAAAAGGGGGAGGTTACACTCGAGCTATATCGGTCGAGAGAGAAGAAGAGGAGGATTGTGAGGATTTCTTAGAGAAAACTTCGAAGAGGGGAATGAGATGAATGATTAAGGGTGATAAGCCTTTTATAGGGGAAAGTTGGGGCATGCAAGGATAGAGTGAATGGTCATTTGACTTTTTGGACACACCGACGCGAATAAACCCTGGCCACTAATCAAAGAAAGCAAGATGCCACAACTGACACATTATTCAAGGCCATGATCTCGTAAAATGAGTAGACTCCTCTGATAAGCATGCGAAAAGGAGGGAACATTAAGTTCTCTTATTATTCGATGACGAAATAGCCACAAAACGTACATGAAAGGAAACATGGGGATACAAGAGTCATAAGGAGAAAACATGAAAGGAAAAAGGGGCACGTGCCTAAAACCGAAAGAAGGAGCGAATATCTAAAGCAAAACTCATAAACCATGCTGTCTTGCATCTCTTCATGACGACGCTCGATCCTCCGAGTGTTCAAGGTGGCCGCAATAGATCGTAGGACATGAAATAACTGTAGTAAATACGTAAAATAAAAGGGGCTTCAGCTTTGAACTAGTTGGTTCAAAGTTGCGCCATTACCACTTTCCGAGTACAATGAGATTGATAAAAAGGAACAAAAATTTCGGCTAATCCTTTGGGTCCGTAAAGGATGTAACGACGAAGACGAATTTATTACGATACCCTCCGGGCTAACCACAAAAGTGCTGCGCTACCATGGGAGAACGTCGTTATCCGATCGCCTCCCTCTTACAAAGGTACGAGGAAAGTAAGTGGTGCAAGAAAAATAGATATTACAAGCGGAACAACGGAAGATATCACGAACGGGAAGGGACTTCAGCGTACGACAAACCAAAAGATCACGTTGCATTTCGAAAGGGACACTCATTTATCACTTCATGGCATCAGACCTCGGCGGCCTAGAGGTATTGCCTGAGTGAGCAGATTCTCGGCTTTCCTGGGTAGCCGCCATACGATTGGAGGTTGTTTGCGAAGCAGGTAGATCTCCTCGAGCCTTTTGTTGAGATCAACAACGGCGGCTTGGAGCCTTTCATTTGGGCCAACGCATCCATCATCTGCCTCTCATAGGAGGATTTGGACTTGAGAAGACCACCATCCATCTTCTTACGGTCAACAAGTTCGACCCACTCGCAGTAATGGCAGCCCATTCCGTACTAAGATATTACACAAAACAGGCCAATGTCGGTCAGAATGATGTCATACCAAGAAAAATCAAATGTACAGCGAAATAAAGAAATTACCTCCCACTCTGGGCACTCCAAGAAGATCCTCATGACTCTGGAGCCCAGGTGCACCACACGTTGACGGACAGGGACCTCACAATCACACCTACGCATCTTCCATTCCTTATCAGCATTCTGGCTCGTCATGCCCTGACAATAATAAGCCCCGTGGGAAAATTTTCTAGAAAAGTGGTTCACAGCTCACTAAATGATGAGAGAGTTTAGGAAGAATATCGATAAGTCTTGAGAAAAGGCTTCCAAATCTATCTTCAAGTGGGTCAGTTTCGAGACCATCCACGATCCCTATTTAAACCAACAAGGGTCATCTCACAACCATCATATGTCGCACTGTCGCTCTGACACGTGTATCACGGGATGATACGATTGCTCACTGAATCCTGTAGTCAAAGAGACTTTGCCTATGAGAATTGTGGCCCGGACACGCCACACTCATTGACAGCTCAGACACTCAGACAACTTCCCAGGGAAGTTTCTATCTTCCTTCACAAGAAATATATGAAAGTTTCAACGGTAACAAAATCTGCAAAAAAGTCGCATCATAGAAGATAGGCCATGGTCTATTTTATGCACGTTTTTCAAAATGAGTTTCTGTTGGGGATGCTTCTGAGGGAAGTTTTCTTCAAACCAAATTCTCAATAAAATTTTAAGTCAAACTTATCCTTTGCTCATCTAGGGAGACTTTAAAAATTGATTTGGTTTTCTTAAGATTTAAAATCTGACAAAAGTGCTTGAAAGAGTGGCTTGCAAATTTCTCACACAAAGATTTGAAGGGAGTTTTCAAAGCTCTAATGAGGCTTTGTCTCACCGTATCACTAATAGATTTACTTCAAAATCAATTTTATTTTCTCAAAACACAAATCACTTCTAAAGAATGATTGGAAAGGATTTCCCAAATAATTTTCAAAGATTTGTCCACTAGTTTTGAAACAATTTCCATAATTCCAAATCAACCTGTCACAAACGTTGTTATTTTCAAAATTTGATAGCTTTGTTTCCGGCTAAAAGGGAAAGATAAAAAAAAACTTCATGTTTTATCGGTCTTAACTATTGGAGTCTTTATGTTTAGTAAAACCTAGGCATCCGCATGGACGCGACTTTTGAGGCACCGCTAAAGCCTGAGTCGGTGTTGTCGTGTCACTCTTTCGGCGGATGACACGTGAATGGTTGGAAATTTTCCACCAAACAGGCGCTGCTTTTGAGGGACCTCTAACGCGTGAATCGGTGGTGTCATTTTCACCCTAGGGTCCGAGCGGCGGCTTCTTGTACAAGCTGACCGAAAATTTTCGCATATAAAACAGTACCCTTTCTCTCGGTCATTCTCCAACGAAAAATGACTGGCCCTGATGAAGTGGAAACCCTGTGCGGGATTAACTTAATCCTGCTGATAGCCATTTTTCTACTCGTGGCTGTCACCTTCGTTCTGAAAATGTTCAAACATATAGAGCGACGGAGGCGTCAAGAAAATCTTCCGGAAGGAACAGTTCGGCGGAGGCAAATAGAAATTCCACCTCGCATGCCTTAGAACTTTCTTGAATTATTGATTTACCCTGGTTTTCTTTTTTTTTGTGATTTCTGTCTGAGCCATGAGTATGTATGGTCTCAGATGGTGCGCATTTTCGTTGATAGAATTTTGTTCTTAGGGTGGCAAGTAAATCAGGAGACACCAATAAGATTGTATCGATTTGTGATCAAGAGAATTGTTGTTGATGAAATAGCGAAACTAGGATTTGCATTATTAGTAACCCCTCATTAATAATTTCCCAATTACACGTGTATTCCATAGGTGCGCCCTATGGGCTCCTACAAATAGCACCGGGTACTTAGGCCTGGGGAATGGGATTCTGTGCACCCGTCCTTTGTAGTACTGCAAGTACACCCTTTCTGGTGAGTATCGGACATCCCAGATCCGTAGCAAGTACTGTCTGAAGCTTGTAGTACTCCTTAGCACGATGGAGATAGGGATCTGCAGATCTTGCAGTGGTTCCCGTATATCTCTGGGTGAATTTGGGTAGAAACCCCTGAGCTTGCCCAGTGCCTTTAGATGTGTCTTTATGAACTGCAATCTGTGCATTCCGCGCAATCTTCGACTGCAGATCTTCTGGGAGATGAGAGAGAATCTCCATGTAGATAGAGAGTTGGAGATATTTCAGAACTTACTTCGGATAGATTTGAGGGCGAAATCTTATAAGAGGGGAGGAATTGCAACATCCCATCACGACCGTACCGAAAATATTAAAGTCTAAATTCGGCACCAGTGAACAGTGGAGGGAGAGTCGGTGGAAATTGAGAAAAAATTCACAGTGGAAAGGGAGGGAGACAAAACTCATGTCCTCATCAAATAATTACAAACTGTTTATTACTAAAAAAAACAAAAAGGTTTAGCAGTGAAAGTTTTAACAGTATGGGGCCTTGCGTTCGGGCTGTAAATGGGAATTGCTCTGCAAATGTTGCGAAATTGGGGCCTTGCGTTCGGGCTGTAAATGGATTGCAAATTGGGGCCTTGCGTTCGGGCTGTAAATGGATTGCACAATTTGGGGCCTTGCGTTCGGGCTGTAAATGGATTGCACAATTTGGGGCCTCTGCGTTCGGGCTGTAAATGGATTGCATAATATGGGGCCTTGCGTTCGGGCTGTAAATGGTTTGCACAATATGAAGCCTTGCGTCGGGCTGTAAATGGATTGCATAATATGGGCCTTGCGTCCGGGCTGTAAATGGATTGCACAATTTGGGGTCTGGCGTCCGGGCTGTAAATGGATTGCACAATTGGGGCCTTGCGTCCGGCCTGTAAATGGATTGCACAATAGGGGGCCTTGCTTCCTGGCTGTAAATGGAAAGCACCAACTTCAAAGTACGGATCATTACTCATAGGGTATATTCGGCACTTTCAAGTCTGTTAAGGACCCTTCCAAAATCGGGTTACTCGAAGTTTATATTTGTATCACTTTTGGTAAAAGCAATACAAATTGGGGCAGTTGTGGTAACCGTATTTTGTCCGGGTCCTCGTTCTTTTTAGTAAATTTAAAGTCATCTGAAACTCCGATAGTCGGGCACGCCATCTTAAAATTCGTTTTTTAAAATGGATGTTTGAAGACAAAAAAAACCATCTTTGATGAATTGGTATCCGAAGAACTACGATTCCTATCACTAAGCGCGTATGGGTATGTCGAAATTAAGGCTTGTAGGCTCTAAGAGAAAATAGGACTGAACTTTGGGTTTAAGGCCCATTACAAATATTCTAGAAAAGTGGGCTGAACTCAATAACGAAAATAAGATGGGCTCAACCCAACTTTGCAATCTACTTAATCTTTTGAACTCGGCCCGACTGTGTAAGATTGGTCAACTCGGCCCGATTCAATTTGTGTCAAACAGCCACCTAGGCCCAGATTTGTCCCATTTCAGCAATCTGTTAAGTCAATAGAGCCCATTCAAACTCAATCATTAGGACCCATGTGGGCAGATCTAAAGTCCTTCTTCCACCCACTATTGTTTGAATTCTTTGGCCAAGTGGGGAAGGGCGTGTGAAATTTCTATAAAATGAGCTTTGGGAGCCACAAGAGGGGCAGTGAGGAGAAAGAGAGAAAAAAGGGAAAGAAAGAAAGAAGAGAAAACAGCTCATATCTTACATTCTTACCCATTCCATCTCCCTAACTGATTACACTCCACAATCTCTTCCTTCCTCACTTTTACACTATCACAACCTCATCCTTTCTTCACTTTACATCACTAATCCACCTCCCCTTCATCATTCTACCCATAGCACTCCATGTTTAGCTCCATTTTCACCCAAAGTGTTCCACACCTACAAGAAAACACCATCCAAAACTAAGTTTAGGTTCAAGATCCAAGTGAAAAGTCAAAGACTAAACTCGAAATAGATAAAGAAACCATCCAAAAAAACCAAGATCAAAGCAAAGGGGTGAAGGATTAAAGGTTAAAGAGGTGGTACCAAAACAGTCCGAAAATTACACTCAAGGTGAGCACTCAACTATGTCACCTTCATAATCTCATCATTCATGCATCATACTGTCATATTTGTTCTCTTTACTAAAAGTGTTTATTATTCTCAAACACATTTCAAGAAATAAACATGTTTAAACCATTTGGATGAAACATATAAACCCTCACTCAAGTCAAGTATGATGACCAAGTAGATATGAGTAAAAAGATTGTTGTCCACCCTCACTTGCAACTAAATAAGTGCAATGCTTAAACAAAACAATAGACAAAACATTTCATAAATGCAAGTACTTGTTTCATTTAAATTGAAGTGTGTTGACAAAACTAATTAATGACTGACCATGGGGAATAACAATGACTAAATAAGTGAACTCAGCACTTCAAATCCGAGCATTTCAAGCACCCAAAAACAGCCCTTTAAACCACCCAAAACAGCCCTTTAAACCACCCAAAAACAGCACTTTCAACCACCCAAACACAGCCCTTTCAAAAACCCAAACTCAACCCTTTAAACCACCCAAAAACAGCACTTTCAACCACCCAAACACAACCCTTTCAAACACCCAAACTCAGCACTTTAAACCACCCAAAACAGCACTTTAAACCACCCAAAACAGCCCTTTTAACCACCCAAACTCAGCATTTCAAGCACCAAAAAAACAGCCCTTTAAACCACCCAAAACAGCCCTATTAATCATCAAAACAACCCAGAAATTCGGCCATATAAGCATCCCTAGACAACCTATAAACTCAGCATTTCAAACGCCCAAACTCACCCCTTTAAACCACACGAAAACAGCCCATTAACCAACCAAACAACCAACGTATCAATCTCAGAAGCTCACCTATATTAATCCCAACCAACCTCATACTTAACCCAAATAAACCCAATGAACAAACCATGGAAGCATCCATACAGAACCCGCCAAATCAAATACAAAAACCGACTGTATGAATCATAAAAATGGGTTCTCACAACAAATAAAGCTACACTTCATTTTAGAAAGAAAGAAAAACGTCTAACTACAACATACTAATGACGAAAGCACCTGAGTTACGGGGTTAACTTCGAAGAAGCTCGTTCTGTCCGATTCCCTTCGACATTTTCCCGAACTGTTTCGACGAACCTCTCAAATGTGGTCACGTCCCCTTTATTTCCCATCTGCCACTGTCCTTCTAGGTGGAGTTTACAGACAAAGAATCAATGTTTCAGAACAATAAAAAACCTAAAAAATCCAAAGAGTAAATCGAGAAAAAATTGGATCGAGTAGAGAAAGTAACTGACCAAAAGATATCCCGAGCCTTATACTTCTTTCATCGGCTCCCTTCACCTTCGTAGTCAAATATCTCGAGATCGAGTCTGGTGTCGATCTCCCTCGTGATCAGACCGACTTCATCCGCACCCAACTCCGGCGGTGCCTCTTAGGGCCGGGCTACCCGAAATTTAACCCGGATCAAAGTAAATCTCAAATCCAGAGAAGAGGAAGATGGAAGATGAGAGAAAAGAGAGGAGGAAGTTGTGAAGAATAGTTGGCAGAGGAAGAAGAAGTTGAGAGAAAAAAATGAGAGATGGCACAAATTTTGGGTTAAATATGTCTCAATTAGGGTTTTAATTCGGCCATCCTTATTTACGAAAATGCCACCGGTCATTTTAATTACGAAATTGCCACCGGTCGTTTTAATTACAAAATTGCCACAGGTCGTTTTAATTAGCGAAATTGCCACCGGTCGTTTTAATTACAAAATTGCCACCGGTCGTTTTAGTTACGAAATTGCCACCGGTCATTTTATTTACGAAAATGCCACCGGTCGTTTTAATTACGAAATTGCCACCGGTTGTTTTAATTACAAAATTGCCAACGGTCGTTTTAATTATGAAATTGCCACCGGTCGTTTTAATTACAAAATTGCCACCTTCCCTGTTTAATTACGAAATCATCCCACTGTTTATGCTCCTATCTGTTTTAAACTTTTGATTTTAACTCATGATTGAAATGCTATATTTTTTATGATTATTCCAATTTCACCTTATTCAACCAAACAATGACATGAAAAAATGTGCTTTTTATTGTCTGTTATAAAAAATCAAGCTTTAAAACTCTATCAAAATTAAGCCATGTTTTTCATCCGATCGAACTACGTGGACTTTGATTCCGGTTTCGGATACGTAGGCAGTCACTAGACTCGAGTCCAACTTTAAAATAATTTTATCATTTTTCCTTTAAAACTATTTCATAAAATAAATCATCGGGATTAGTAGTGTGTGTCCTGACACTAAGCCAGATACATGAACCTCCCATTTTACGAAATTAAACACATTTTAATTAAAAGCACATCAACTGACTTATCGATTTTGGTAGTACCGGTGTACCGGGCATTGTGGGGGTGCTAATCCTTCCCCACACGTAACCGTCCCCCTTATCCAGATCTCTGAACGCAGACCAAAAATTCTCTTTAGGATTAGTCGTTTATTCGTCATTGTTTATTTAATACGCCAGTCATGGTAATAACCAAATGAAATTTTGTCCTCTACTAAACTTTGACATCAAAGGATAGGGGATAATTAATAAACGTTAGTGATTCTAATGACCCGTCAAACAAACCTTCCTATATAATGTATACTTTCTTTTGTATCGAGAACTAATATACGTTAGTACGCCAACAATTGTGGTGACGCGTTGAACATCTCCTTATGTAATATTTGAAAACTAATAGACGTTAGTATGCCAATAATTGTGGTGACGCGTTGAACATCTCTTCATATAATATACCCGGTATTCATCCCGAACGCTAATAAACGTTAGTACGTTAGCAATAGCAGCGACGCGTTTAACATTTCTTTAATACAATATAACCTCATTTAAACTTAAAAATAGTAGACGCTAATACATCAGTAGTAGCTAGGAAGCTTCGAAATCTCCGAATATAAGGCGTTAGTTTTTATGTGATTGCATGAACGCGCCAATATTTCTCTTATATTTATTCCCTAATTAAAATAATATATTAAACCCCCATTTCTTTAATGAACCCATCGTGCTAATCGTTGACAATAGTAGCGACGCACATAAAACCAAGTCCAATTCAAACTCTCGAAACCCGATCATCAGGGTATAATAAATAGAACACAAATCAAAATAAACTTTCTAAATCGAACTACGTGGACTTTGATCCCGAAATTTTGGGTACGTAGGCAGTCAAAATTTTGACTCGAGTCCAACCTTCCTTTAACATTTCCCCATCCTAAAATAATCATTATATCGTTTAACACACACCCATAAAAAAAAACTTATCGTAATTTAACAGTACTGACTTCGAGCCGGGCGGAACGGGCTGCTAACCCTTCCCCGTACGTAACCAACCCCCGATCCTAGAATTTCAGTTTCGCAGACCTTTTTGATATCCGGATCGAATCACGGCGGTTTGAACCGGATCCTCTGGGTGTTCGATCCACCCGAAGTAGATCGATGGCGACTCCAAAGAATCATTTTTTTAAAATTCATACCTCTCTTTTGCGCCTTCCGCGCGAGCCGACCCAACTCACGATGGCGTTGCTAAGCGACTGTCACGTGCAACAAGCCCAAGGGTGCGAGGAAGGAGTGCGTTCCCGGAAGGAAACCTCCGTGACAAGCTCAACCAACGCATCTATGACTGTATCGACCACATGTTGGCCCCAGTTGTATTGGCTAATCTCCTTGGCCGTACCGGTCAAGGCACTGCGTAGCTCAGGTCGACGGAGAAATTCATGCGCACCGCTAACAGCTCAGCCAACGTAATCAGTATGTACAGCTTCGCATATGCATTGGGATCTCTCATATCCTCAACCAAGGAATGCAGGTCCTTGGTGTCGATGACCTTCTTCCGTGATTCAGATTCACGGAGTCCGAGCTGACGCCTAAGCGTGCTCTTTTCCTTATGTTCACAGATCTTGGGATTGACTCTCTTCCCCTCGGTGGGTAGGCCATAAACCCGACCGACATCGGAAGCATCCAACAACTGCCCCCTATCCTGAACTTCTTTTCCTCTATGTCAAACGATTCAATCAGCATGGCCACCAGCTCCTTGTCCACCACTTGGACCTAGACCTTCGTCAGTCCGTGAAACTTTTCATCGTACAGAAACTTCATCACAGATGACCCCATTCTCGAAGCCTCTATTTTGCTGTTAAGGGACAACAAATGATTCATTTTGCACCGAATAGGCACAATTTTGCTGGATTCTGGAATACTTTCTGCCTCGTCGACCCGACGCCTCTTGCTCTGTACCACAAACCAAGTATTCGTTCAAGTATAATCTTAGTACAGGGAAAGTTAGATTAGAGTAAAGTCCAAGTATAGTAAAAGTTAGGCAACAGGCGGAGATTGTGAGCACAACCACAACTTAGATGGCGGATAACTTACTGCATTCTTGTTGTGTTTCGGCGAGGGTCGGACATGTTCCTTTGAATGTTTGCTCTTCGCCATTGGTTAACCTCGCAACAAGAAGAGGAATATCGGTTGGTGATTTGTTCAAACCGTCAATGCCTGCTACTAAACCATTACCCAGATATCTCAAAGTACTCCCTAAACCCAAACTGCATTTCAAACCCAATGGCTCACTTGTAAAAATAAAATCGTCTTCGAGGTGGGAAGACAACTGAAGCTCACCGACGGGGAATTGAAACACAGAGGTGGGAAGACAGCTACAGCTCTTCGAGATAGTGGAGTTCAAGATGGGGAAAAGAAGTTTCAATGAAATTAGGGTTTGGATAGTTAATCGATTTTGGTGGAGGTAACAAACCGTCTCTTCAGTTTCTATCAATTCAAAAAATTTAAAATTTTGAAATTTAAAATCCCGGAGCTGCAAACCCGTATACGGTCCAAATCGTATACGGTTTCGTATACGGCTATTTAATTCTGCCGAAATGAATTAATTAAATGAATAAAATAATGCTGACAATGCAGCTGACACCATTGACACAGGGCCCGCGTCAATCTCCTCTCCCCCCAGCCGTAGATGAAATCGCATAGCTCTGATGGGCGGTCCGCCACGGTGGACGAAAAAAAGGGCTAGCACAAAAAAAAAATTGGACTAGCCAAGCACATGTTGGTCAATCAATTACTTCGTGGCCGCAAGAAGAACAAATAAGGACAAACTAAGCTCCATAGACATGAATATATAATAATGTATAAAATAAATCAACTTAAAGTTTGTGTTTGGGGATATATTACAAAATTTTCAGTGTATAATTTTAACTAGAAACTTCAAGTTAAAATTATAAACTGAAAAGTTATACACTATAATATATGAGTCGTGCTTGAGTTAGTCGTTTATAATTTGAGCCAGCCTTGTTTTGAGATTTAGATTGCGAAGTGTGTGTGTTTTGTCTGTTACATCAATTTGAACACCTCTTTCATAACTGAGTAAGCCGAACTAAGAAGACCCTTGAGAAATACGACCTTGGCCAAAAGCCAGGTATCTTTGGTCACGCTTTATGCAACGATCAGTACCCCTTAGGGTTTTGGGTGATCGATAGCCTTTAGCGTACTAGTCGGAGCCTACAGTCCAAAGCGTATCTTTGCGTGTGTATGTGGTGATGATTGTGTGTGTCCCTTTTGAGGGTTGAGCCTTTATTTATACTTTGTATGTGTACGTTAAGCGGGGGCATACTACATGTTGTATGTGTACGCCGATTGGTGTATGCTGTTGGGCTTTATGTACGTCAGGCTAGGCTTAGCTGCTGGTCTTGTTGGGTCGTGTTGGGCGTACATGCATGTACGCCTAGCTGGCTGCTGGCCTTGAGCACATCAGTTACCATCCATGGAGGGGAAACGGACGACGCTCCCAAAAGTCTATGATAATAGACGAATGTTTAGCTAGTCAATGAAGTAAGGGAGACTACTTGAATAGCGTTCAATGGCACGGAGTTCATCAAAGAAAGCACTTGAAATTCCTAAGGTATCCTTGCATTTTGGGCCGTTAGATCAATGAAATTTAATTAAACAGTTGAGATTTATCCAAAGAAACTATTTTCTTGATTGTAAGTCAAACCCAAAGGTCAGAAAGATTGGACGTTGATCACTGCCAAGGTTTTCAGAACCCGACCGGGGGTCGAGCCGGCAAGGTCAATGGTTCAAAGGTTTAATGGAAAAATCGAGGTCGAACCGGGATTCAACCGGAATTAATCGGTGCCGAAGGGGAGCCGGCTCGCGGTCGGACCGGTCGAACCGGCCAGCCCGGTCCGGCATTGAAAACCCTGCCCGTAACATTTAATGATGAACGGAATTTTGAGGCCGTGAATGTGAAAAAAATGAAGAAGTTAGCAAGAAGTTTGCGGAAGTCTCGCGACGGCGATGAATTATCTCTTCCAACTCATGATGAACCCGATGACTCTCGCCCCATGGATCCCCAAGGTTCTACTTCTTTCTTCTTTTTCTCCTCTTCCTGAAACTTTCACCAATGGCTGCCTCTCTCTCTTTTCTCTCTCTCTCTCTCTCTCTTCTCTCTGTGATACAATATTTGTCATCTTAAAACGCCTTGCAGAGCAAGAAGAGCTGGTTCGGTCCCTTGAAAGCGCACAAGCTCAACAATCTCTGTTATGGACGGTAACATTAAAAATTGCAATTTCTTGAGCTTCAGATTTGACAATTATATAATCGAATATGGTTTTCTTCTTTTCCCTTCTCCGGCCGATCTTGTTACTTAATTGAAGAGGGTGTTCGCTGTGATTCTCCTCTGCTATACTTCCTTCCTAGTGTATTCAATCTATAATCAAGTCGCTTCTCCCTGGGAACTGGTTTGTTAATCTCTACTTGTTTATTCTCGGGTTGATTGAATCTAATTGAATCTTTAATTATTTTGGGGGTTGTTTACTTAATCTTATCTAATTCTCTTCCCTTTAACAGCGCTATCATGCTTACTTCATGGAAGATATTCCTTCATGGATGATCATTTCTGCTGGTGCGGTTCATTTGCTTCCAGATCAACTTTATTCTTGTTCAGTTGTTGCAAAAAAACAAGGAAAAATATTTCTGGTCTAGTCTTACTACGTTTTGAGTCATATTTCGTCGTCCAAATCTCAAATGGTATCGGATCGACTTGGGGTTGCAGTGTCTATATTTGCTGTTTGATAAACAACTTAAACTGCTTGACAGATTGGGTAGCCGCTCTGGCATGCTCCATGGCTATCGCTGGGATACTTAACCATAGAAGAAAATGGATATGGCACTCATGCTTTGCTGCCTTTTCCCTGGCTTTATTTTGGTTATATTACATGTTCAGGTAGGAGGACTAATTCTGCAATCAACTTGCTTGTTCTGAAATCAGCATTACCTCAGACTATGCTTCTCCATATGGGTTCACTGATGTTTAGTTGAGTGATATAGGTTACCCAGATTCAGGTGGGATGCAATATGGCTTCCTCTCGGACCTCTTTGGTGAGTAGATTGATTAGCTCCTGGGCTCCAATTCTTTATGATTTTTGGTGATGAAATATGAATTAGGTGCTGTCTGGGAATTGCAGTTCGTCTTCTGTTTGCCTTTACGTTGATCATCTACTCACTGAGTCATCAGAAGATGTGAAGAAACTAAGGCTACATGTATTCCTACAAAGCCACCTAGTTAAGTTGTGCAGTACATGAGTGCCAGATTCATCTCTACCATTTCATGGCCTTGGAAGTTCCGGAGAGGATGACACATTTGATGGCCTTTAACTATTTCAATTTTTGGTTCAAATAGAAAAGTGTCATTTTTGTGGGATTTTTTACAGAAATGGGCTTGGTCTCAAAATCAATTCTCAAAATAGGCTCCATGTATGGTCAATTCCCAAAATGGGCTTGTTTTCGCTGACTGAGCATGTATGTCGCCGAAATAAATGGCGATCATTGTTTATCGCCAAAGTAAATGTCAATTTTCAACCTCTGACACAATAGAACCAAAAATCGTCACTTATAGTGGCGATTTCATGGCTGAAGTGGTCTGACATTTTGCTTTCAAAATATTGAGAAATAGCATTTTGCTCCTTTGACTTTTATAACTTCACAAATATCCCCTATTTTAATTAATGTTCAGTAAAATAGTGGGAATTGACTACACTATTCGTAGCAGCCAACACAATGACACCCGAATTCCCTGAAAATCCATCCATTTCGGTCAACAGTTGATTAATAGTATGCTCCCTTTCATCATTCCCACCACCAAGTCCAGCTCCTCTCGGCCTCCCAACAGCATCAATCTCATCAATGAACACATTGCCCCGTAAACATTTTGCTTTCAAATATGGGAAAATAGCACTTTGGTTCTTCTATATTGCCAACTTAACAAATATCCCCTATGTACCGTTCTTTTTAAACTTCTTGTTTTGACCAATTTGTATTTTAGGTCCTTCCATTTCAACTAACGTCTTCATGACGTTAAATATGTGCACATAGATTCTATTTTGAGATTTGTATGTTCGTATTTCGAAAGGTGTTTATAATTGACTAATGTTACTCGTATAGTACTGAATGCGCACCAATTAACATCATGAAGATGTTAATTAAAATAGAAGGACAAAAATACAAAGTGGTCAAAGTAAGAGGAGTAAAAAGAACGGTTTATACAATAGAGGGATATTTGTTAAGTTATAAAAGTAGAAGAATCAAAATGCTATTTTCCAATATTTTGAAAGCAAAATGTCAGACCACTTCAGTCATGAAATCGCCACTATAATTGGCGGTTTTTGGTCTGAAAAGTCAGCCAAAAATCGCCACTTATATTGGCGATTTTCATGCTAAAAATCGCCACTATAAGTGGCGATTTTTGGTTCTATTGTGTCATAGGGTGAAAATCGACATTTACTTTGGCGATAAACAATGATCGTCATTTATTTTGGCGACATACATGCCCAATCAGCGAAAACAAGCCTATTTTGGGAATTAACCATACATGAAGCCTATTTTGGGAAATGATTTTAGACAAGCCCATTTCTGAAAAAATCCATTTTTGTGTGATTGCTTGTTTGTCCCACTCCCTTATTTGTGTGGACTTTTACTTGATCCGAGTGGTTATTGAACCCTATGAGAAGCCGGCATCTACTAGTACAACGCAAATCACACTGCTAGATGTTGATTCTAGTTGAATGTTTCAGGTTTCTTTAAAGACAATTGACAATTAATATGACATGAATAAATAAATATAAAGCACGCAAACACCAATATAATTCGGTTCGCTGACTGCAAAATGTAAATATGGTTTCATGATATGAGAAAAGTCGATTGACAACAACAAAAGCTAAGCTCGTCTATGGATTACTTGAACAAGGGCAAAACTCATTAAAAACTTCTCTCCGAAACAGCAACTGAAAGTTTTACTCTTCATCTTCAATAACCTTTGTGCTCAGCCCCTTGAGTCCTTCTGCTGGGATCTCAGCAACAGTAACAAGGGAATAGAGCTCCTCCTTTGCATCTTCATCATCGTTCCTCTTCCGAGCAATGCGAACCCTGATTCTCCTTGGAACACTCCTGATCCCCTTACTCCAGATTTGCTTGTTCAGCTTCACATCCACTCTAACATCCTTTGTTCCCATAGCCTTCTCGGCAAACTTTCTGATCTCCTTTATGGCCTTAGGAGCCTTCTTCTTGAATGTGCTGGGAAGACACAAATTTTTTAGACATTCAAGTAAGGATTACACAAACAAGACTCCAAATTGATAAAATTAGGAACGTGTCTACGTTACTCCAAGATAAAGAAAGAATAGATCACTGTTTGTGCAAATATATGGATTACATAGCAAACCTAACTGCCTGCTAATAACTGAAACTAGCACACTAAATGTGAGACCACGAACAAACATTTATAAACCAGTAATCAGTCTAAAAATACCACAACCTCTTATTCAACAGTGTTAACAAAATCGTCTTCACCCATTTCTTACCTGCCTCTATAAACCAACCTTCCGCATTTACTAGAAATTTAGGACTAAAACTCGATTTACAACAACTAGGTTAACCAGAACTCCATTACCTAACGTTCCCGACCCTAAAAGGAAACTGATTCTGAGGGTTCCTCAAAATGGGCAAAATATTTGTTCAGAAGTCAACAACCACCAACAACAATGTTGATGCACAAAACTAACTAAATGTAAGCAAGGCAACCAATAATACGGCTCGTAATTTGTATACTAAGGCTTTTTATCAAACAACCGAGAAAGCAAAAGCTATTTGAGATCCGTATAAGCAACTCCCCGATGAACACACCTAAATCGCAAGATAGAACAAATCCAGGGAACAAAAGATGACAAGACGATTGGACTCACCAGCTGTGCAACCGCTTGTGTAGGTTGATGGTGTACTCCCTGGTCACCACCTCCTCTTTCCTTATCCTAGTCTTCTCAACCATCTTGCTCGCCTCGCTTCGGTCTGCAGTCAATTTCTACAAGTCATTAGGTCAGGCGAGAAAAAAATACAGAAAATACAACCATCAAAGGAAAGACATTCAAACACTCCTCTACTAAGGGAAAACGAAAATCGGGAAATTGGAAGCAGAGGACGAGAGAAATTACCAGTCGAAGAATGCAGAGAGGATGAAAAAACGCAGCAGGAAAATAAGCACTAAAAACGGAGGCGGGATTTGGAAGTTAGAATATAAAGGAGCTCAAAACCCTAGCTCCGTCCTGCTGTGCTGTCCCTTGAAAGATAATACAAAGACGTGTTTACCCCCTCTGATTGACCCAATAACTAATGGTACTGGGCTTGGGTTATTAAATCAGGCCTAAAATTTTTTAGACCACCGGCAATTGCATAAACAGTACCCTTAGGTTTCAGCTTATAACGCGCTGGTACTTTTCTTTCACAAATTGTCAAATTAGTCCCGTCCAGCTTCTATCCAATATTTTCATCCAATACTAACATGGAATATGATTCAGCTAATCTAGTCAACATAAATAATAATAAAATATTCCTTAAATAATAACTAAAACACAAATAAATAAAATGAAATAAATCTCTCTCCTCCTCTCTTCTCCCGCTCCTCTCGAAGTGGAGCTTCTTCGCCGATCTCTGCAACCCACCCCCGCCAACGAGTCATCCTCTATTTGCGGCAACTCTATTCTCGAATCCTCCAAAGCATTGAGACTTCCACGCCAATTCTTCTAGAATAGAGTTCAATTTCAAAATTAGGGTTTATTGATACTTTCGTTTCCACCACATCAATGGCTTTCATCCCGCGCCAATTCTTCGAGACGGTAATTCCAGGACAAATCACTGCTTTACCATACATCACAAGGAGCTCCGGTGAAATCATATTGTCTTGCTCGGCATAGCTTTATTACGAAGAAGATAATACGGTAAGTTCAAACCGGTAAGACAACAAAAGTGCCGGTTGAACTCGATGATGCAAGATGTCATGAAGAAGGAAGTCCTGAAGCTCCTTGACTCCGGGATTATCTACCCCATCGCCGATAGTCCTTGGGTCAGCCCGACTCAAGTCGTTCCAAAGAAGGGAGGGATCACAGTGATTCCTAACCAAAAGGGCGAGCTTATTCCTACCCGTACAAACACAGGATGAAGAGTCTGCATTGATTATAGACGCCTCAATGATGTAACCAAGAAGGATCACTTTCCATTACCATTCATTGATCAGATGCTTGAAAGGTTAGCTGGCCATGAATATTACTGTTTCTTGGATGGGATGTCCGAATACTTCCAGATTCCGATAGAGCTCGATGACCAAGAGAAAACAACCTTCACTTGCCCGGTTGGTACCTTTGCTTATCGTTGTATTCCCTTTGGATTGTGCAATGCTCCAGCCACTTTCCAGAGATGCATGCTTGCTATCTTTGGGGATTTAGTAGAGAACGCCGTGGAGGTGTTCATGGACGAATTTTCTGTCTATGGTGACTCATTCTCTCAATGCTTGGCTATCTTGGACAAGGTGCTAGCTCGATGCGAAGAGACGAATCTAGCTCTAAGTTGGGAGAAATGTCATTTCCTGGTGACCAAAGATATTGTTCTCGGTCATAAGATATCTAGACTCGGAATAAAAGTTGACCGCGCCAAGCTTGAAACAATTGCTAGCCTTCCGCCACCCTCAGTCAAGACGGTTCGTAGCTTCCTTGGTCATGATGGGTTCTATCAGAGATTCATTAAGGATTTTCTCCAAGATAACTCTCCCTATGACCAAACTCTTGGAGAAGGATACACCGTTCGTGTTTGACAAGGCGTGTCTTGAAGTCTTTGAGATCTTGAAAACCCAGCTCACCACTGCACCTATCCTCACGACACCAGATTGGAGCCTTCCCTTTGAAATCATGTGTGATGCTAGCGATTTCGCGGTTGGGCCGTTCTAGGACAAAGGAAGGAAAAGAGATTCCATCCAATCTACTTCGCTAGCAAGACTCTTAACGATGCTCAACGCAACTACACCACAACAGAAAAGGAGCTCCTGGCAATTGTGTTCTCATTCGACAAATTCAGACTGTATATGGTGCCCTCACATACTGATGCGAACCGCCTCCTCTAGGAAGGGATCGACTCAACACCCAAAACTATATTATCAGCCCCACGAGAACCTAACCTTTGAAACCGGCGGAGAACCTTGAAATCCACTAAGTAACGACTTAGGAACCCCAAGTGTTCGGTCGAGTTGGTGCCACAAACAAAGGATGATAGCCTTTGATAATAAACCAAAACCTTAAGCTAAGCAACAACGAGCAAAGACTTGAAGGAAAAAGAACAAAGTTCTGAAATTTTCATTAATCATTCAACGTGTTACAATGAGGCGTATAGGCCTCTATTTATAGGTGAGGAAGGGAGAATAGGCTCTCCTTTTCCTCCTAAGAAACTAACTAATAAACTAATTAAGAATTACAAAAAGAGTCCTAAAAAGGACTGAAATTCGGAGCTCTAATCCTACAAGGAAAAGAGTCTTTGCTAAACAAAAACACTAAAAAGGAAAAAGCTGGAAATTCCTAAAAACAGCTAAACGGGTTCTGGAAGATTCAGCCAAATAAATAGCAAATAAATTCGGAAAATTAAGACCTTTGGTAGATCACTAGTAGACTTCATGGGCTACAACTTTCATGTTGGGCATCAGTCCAAATTCTGCCTCCAAGTAGCCCGTATTCGTCAATCCTTGTCAGACTAGGAATCTGTCCAAAACCGGGAAATCCTAGCTTGATTAGGATTCCTTGCTTGGATGTATTTGGCATCTCCTCTTCATTTCCCGTGTTCACCATGGTCAAGCATCCTTCCTTGGATCAGGCTCAGGTGGTGGCCTGATCGTAGCTCCTATCATGTGCAGCCTCGGATCAGCATCCGGGCTCCTCTCCTTGATGCTCCGCCAATGCTTCACCCTGACTTCATCCAACTGTATCTCCTTCAATTCTCCTCCAAATTGAGCTCCGTTTGTTGGAGAGTGTTCCTGGGGATTCAAGCTATCCAGGACAGTTGAAATTTACCAAAAGGCACGGGCTAATTATTGGTTGGGCCAAAAGTGCTTCTCTGTGGCATCCAGGCACGGGCTCGGCTCGGGTGTCGGGTTTAGCTCTCGGCCTTCTTCAGTTCTGTCCAGGCCTTTTCAGTTCTGCTCTGAGCCTTCTTCCAAGAGTATCTTAGGGATGTCTTCAGGTAGGTCTTTGCTCCGGGGGCCCGTGGGAGTTGGCCTGGGGCCTAGACTTGGTGCTAAGCTCGGTCCGGGGCCCGGGTCGGGGCTCGGTGTCAGCATCAGCTCCTGGCGTGTCATTAATCTGGCTCTGGCTGGAGTAGGAGCTGGCATTGGTGCCTGGCTGAGGATCAACATCCTCCCAGGGGTGTCTTCTAGATCCGGGGCTTCGGCTCTCCTAGGCTCGGTGCTGGCGTAGGCTTGGAGCCGGTGTAGTCTTGGCCCGGCATCAATGCTAGGGCCGGATCGGCATCAGTCGCGTCGGGCTTGGTAGCTCGGGTCACATCATTCCCCTCTTCTTTAAAAGGATTCGTCCTCGAATCCGGGCCTGGTAATTCTTTAGAAATAATAAAAATAATCACAGGAGAGTATAGGACTTGACCTGGTGCTTTATTGGCGCTCCAGGGGTGTTCGGGCCGTACCGGGGCTGGTACGGGTGCTCGGGGCTCGGGCCTGAGGTCTTCGGGCCATACCGGGGCTGGTATGGGGGCTCCGGGCTCGGGCACCGGGCACTGGTCGGGAAATCGGGCACTGGGCGTCGGTCGGGCATCGGTGGCTGGTCGGGCGCTGGGCGCCGGTCGGGCATCGGTGGCTGGTCGGGCGCTGGGCGCCGGTTGGGCGTCGGTGGCTGGTCGGGCGCCGGGGGCTGGTCGGCCGCCGGGAGTGGGCGCTGGAGCGCCGAGGCTAGGCACTGTGGCGCCGGTGCTGGGCGCTGGAGCGCTGGGGCGTCGGGGCTAGGCGCTGGGGCGCCGGTGCTGGGCGCTGGGGCGCGGGTGCTTGATGCTGAGTAGGGGCTGGGGCCGGTGCTGGTGCTTGATGTTGGGCGCGGGCGCTGGGCGTTGGGCCAGTGCTAGGGCTAGCGCTGGGCTTGGTGCTGGGCACTGTGCTGGGCACGGCGCTGGGCACGACGCTAGGCACGGTGCTGGGCACGGCGCTGGGCACGGCGCTGGGCACGGGCTTGGGCACGGTGCTGGGTCCAGATGCTTCCTTTCTTTTCTCTGGCCTTTCCACCGTCGCTCGTTTGTTGGGGCAGGCTCTCACCGTGTGATCTCGTACTGGGTACTCATCACAAATAATCCCACTCAAAGGGTTAGTCCCAATATTCAATTTTAGACTAGGTTTAGGGATACCTTGTGTGGTTCGGCTCGGCCTTCCTTGATTTAATGTCGGGCGGGGGCTTGAGCTATTCCAGCTCCTCTCGTCCATGCTTTCCTTGGGAGTTTTTCAGCTTCCCTTTGTTCCAACCTCCTAACCAAATCTTCTAGGGCTAGGCGTGCATTCATGCATTGAAGCTCCAACATAAGTAGCCTCAACTCTGTCATGGTTAGTGAACACAAGAAGAAACCCTTCTACAAGACAAACCCTAGATCTACTAGGAAAAGAATATGTAGACTAAAATCCTAAACCAACTAGGAAAAGGATAAAAGAATCAAGTTCTAATCCAACTAGGTAACAACTATTACAACGAAAAATAAGAACTTGGCAAGGGTGGCCTTGCTAGATTTTATGTTTTCTGGCTTCTTTTGATATTTTTCTTTGATGGATTTTGATGGCCACCAGCTTTTTCTGCCTTACAATGAAAGACTCGAATACAAGAATTAAAATAAATAAAGATTTTCTAAACAATTTTCTAAGAACAAAAGTAAAGGATATGGATCCAAGAATGAACCTGGAAATTGGGATAGATGGTCCAAGAGTTCAACCGTGCTCTGATACCAGCTGATGCGAACCGCCTCCTCTAGGAAGGGATCGACTCAACACCCAAAACTATATTATCAGCCCCACGAGAACCTAACCTTTGAAACCGGCGGAGAACCTTGAAATCCTCTAAGTAACGACTTAGGAACCCCAAGTGTTCGGTCGAGTTGGTGACACAAACAAAGGATGATAGCCTTTGATGATAAATCAAAACCTTAAGCTAAGCAACAACGAGCAAAGACTTGAAGGAAAAAGAACAAAGTTCTGAAATTTTCATTAATCATTCAACGTGTTACAATGAGGCGTATAGGCCTCTATTTATAGGTGAGGAAGGGAGAATAGGCTCTCCTTTTCCTCCTACGAAACTAATTAATAAACTAATTAAGAATTACAAAAAGAGTCCTAAAAAGGACTGAAATTCGGAGCTCTAATCCTACAAGGAAAAGAGTCCTTCCTAAACAAAAACACTAAAAAGGAAAAAGCTGGAAATTCCTAAAAACAGCTAAACGGGTTCTGGAAGATTCAGCCAAATAAATAGCAAATAAATTCGGAAAATTAAGACCTTTGGCAGATCACTAGTAGACTTCATGGGCTACAACTTTCATGTTGGGCATCAGTCCAAATTCTGCCTCCAAGTAGCCCGTATTCGTCAATCCTTGTCAGACTAGGAATCTGTCCAAAACCGGGAAATCCTAGCTTGATTAGGATTCCTTGCTTGGATGTATTTGGCATCTCCTCTTCATTTCCCGTGTTCACCATGGTCAAGCATCCTTCCTTGGATCAGGCTCAGGTGGTGGCCTGATCGTAGCTCCTATCATGTGCAGCCTCGGATCAGCATCCGGGCTCCTCTCCTTGATGCTCCGCCAATGCTTCACCCTGACTTCATCCAACTGTATCTCCTTCAATTCTCCTCCAAATTGAGCTCCGTTTGTTGGAGAGTGTTCCTGGGGATTCAAGCTATCCAGGACAGTTGTAATTTCCCAAAAGTCACGGGCTAATTGTTGGCTGGGCCAAAAGTGCTTCTTTGTGGCATCCGGGCACGGGCTCGGCTCGGGTGTCGGGTTTAGCTCTCGTTCTTCTTCAGTTCTGTCCAGGCCTTTTGAGTTCTGCTCCGAGCCTTCTTCCAAGAGTATCTTAGGGATGTCTTCAGGTAGGTCTTTGCTCCAGGGGCCCGTGGGAGTTGGCCTGGGGCCTAGACTTGGTGCTAAGCTCGGTCCGGGGCCCGGGTCGGGGCTCGGTGTCAGCATCAGCTCCTGGCGTGTCATTAATCTGGCTCTGGCTGGAGTAGGAGCTGGCATTGGTGCCTGGCTGAGGATCAGCATCCTCCCAGGGGTGTCTTCTAGATCCGGGGCTTCGGCTCTCCTAGGCTCCGGTGCTGGTGTAGGCTTGGAGCTGGTGAAGTCTTGGCCCGGCATCAATGCTAGGGCCGGATCGGCATCAGTCGCGTCGGGCTTGGTAGCTCGGGTCACATCACATACCATAGTCTACACTGATCATGCTGTGCTGCGCCACCTACTGGCAAAACAAGACTCAAAGCCCATGTTGATCAGTTGGGTTCTCTTACTTCAAGAATTCGACATAGAGATCAAGGACAAGAAGGGAGCTGAAAATGTAGCAGCCGACCACCTGTCTCGACTTGAAGAATCTCAACCAGGTAAGTCTTCTACTTCTCCTATCGATGATTCTTTCCCTGATGAGTTGTTGCGTTTTGAGTATCAAGAACAGGTTAATAGCTTAGCCATTGAACCATGGGCAATCCATCACGCTCAGACCTTGAGTAATGCGACCACACCAAATGAGCCATGGTACGCGGCCACCGCCAACTTCCTCGCCTCCAGTACCATTCCAGAAGAGTTCGACCACAACATGAGAAGGAGGCTGATCAAGATGTCCAAGTTATACTTTTGGGATGACCCCTTTATTCTAAATCGAAATCGACGGAATGATCAGAAGATGTGTCTTTCTGGAAGAGGCAGCCGACATCATGCGACAATGCCATGAAGGCCAGTTCGAAGGCCATTTCGGAGGGAATCGAACCGCATGGAAGGTGTTGGAATCCGGATTCTTTTGGCTGACTATATTCCATGACTGTGACGAATTTGCCTGCCATTGTGATGCATGCCAGAGGTCAAGTAACATTTCAAACCGCAATGAGATGCCTTAGAATATTTCCTTGACTGTTGAAGTTTTTGATGTTTGGGGGGTTGATTTCATGGGACCTTTCACACCCTCCAACAGAAGCAAGTATATCCTTGTAGCCGTTGATTATGTTTCTAAGTGGGCAGAGGCGGAAGCCCTACCCATTAACGATTCAAGAGTGGTAGGGAAGTTCTTTCAACATCTTTTCACGCGTTTTGGCTCCCCACGCTTCATTATAAGCGATAGGGGCACCCACTTCCATGGACACTTAGATCGGGTTTGCAAGCGTTTTGGCGTCACCCATCGGATGTCCACCGCTTACCATCCTCAAGCTATCGGTCAAGCGGAAGTGACTAACCGTGAGCTCAAGCGGATTCTTGATAGAACAGTTGGCCGATCTCGAAAAGACTGGTCATCTAAGCTCGATGAGGCCTTATGACGTACCGAAATGCCTTCAAGACTCCTATCGATACTTCGCCGTATCGGCTCGTTTATGGCAAGGCATGCCATCTACCGGTCGAGCTTGAGCACAAGGCGTTCTGGGCTATTAAAGATCTAAACCTGCGTCCGGAGTTTGTAGGGGATAAAAGATTTATGTAGATAGATGAACTTGCAGAACACCGCATCAACGCCTATGAGAGCAGAAGGCTTTATAAAGAACGAACCAAGCGGATTCACGATTCTCATCTGATAGAACATAAGACATTCTACGCCGAAGACCAGGTCTTTCTATACAACTCACACCTGAAGCTCTTTCCCGGGAAGTTGAAGTCTCGATGGTCTGATCCCTATACAGTCGTTAAGCAAACACCACTGGGAGCTGTCGAGATAAAAGGCCCCAATCAAGTACCCTTTGTGGTCAATGGTCATAGGCTCAAGAGGTATCTCCAAGGTTTAGTTTCTGCCCTGATCGACGTTCACCATTTCAACTCGACCCCGTGACAACCATCCAGGTATCGTCCAGCTCAAGGACGTTAAGCAAGAGCGCTTCATGGGAGGCAACCCACGGCTGGAGTCAGTTTTTGAATTTTTGAGTCAGTCTCGTTTTAGAGTTGGTTCGGGGGAGCCAAAAGTGTATTTTGTATGATCTTCTATTTTTCTTTGTGTGTGTCGTGTGTCCTCAGGTCAGTTCTAATTCATTTGGGATTGTTCCGACCGTTGTTGATTCTGTTTTGATTTGTTTCAAAGTTTGCCGACATTTCAGAAAATTTAGTTAAAACTGCAGGTCATAGTTTTCGGCGAAAATTGCACAACTTTTCGGCAAAATTGCACAACTTTTCGGCGAAAACTGCACAACTTTTCGGCGAAAACTATCCTTTGAAAACTCCTATGAATTTTGGCTAGTTCTTAATTTACTTTTCGGTAGAAAAAATTCCACTTTTCGCCGTAAACTATTCTTAAAAATCCGACAGATCGTTTTCAAGAATTCTCTCTTCGGTGAAAACTTTATTCTTTTTGCCGAAAATTTTCGAAAAAATTCAGAAAATATTTCGCCCTTAATAACGATTTTCGGTCGAACAAACAAACTCTCTCTCTCTTTTCGCTCTGCCGCATTTTCAACCCCTTTCAACATCAATTTTTGCGCTGCACCGCCACTCGCTTCCCCTCTCTCCCCTGAGCATTTCAACATATAGATCGCCTGAATCAGAGCTCTAGATCTTCAGTTTTACCTGAAACCAAATTTTTTGAGTTTTTTCCAATTCGTCGATTTCCGTTCGTTTTCAGCCACCATGTCTTCAAGGTAAGTTGTTGGGTTTTTCATTCCGAATCTTTTAACATATCGATTGCTGAATTTCGTCAGGTTTGACTTTGGTTGACTTTTCGGTCTACCTCGATTTGCGTGCCTGCTGTTTCGGTGTTATTTTTGCAGAATTGTTCGAACATAGTTGATCAAGTATGCTTAGGGATTATTTTGCTATTATTTGATGTTTTTCGAATGATGATTGACTTGATGATTTTCTTGGGGCATTGTCGTTCTACGAGCTTGCGGTTTGACTTTTCTATTCTTGGAGCCAATTTGAATGCCCTGTTCAAGTCTTCCCGTGCCTAATGATTGTTAATTAGCGTGGATCCTTTGAGTGTGCCTTGGAATACCTTTTTATCGTGGCTAGCTATGCTTATTTGCTGAATCTGTTATGGTATTGCTTTGTCATACTTGGCGATTTTAGCTCTGTTTGTGTAATATGCGTTGCCTAGTTTTTATGCTACATCGTGTTGGGCTCTAATTTTGGGGTTTTGGTTTATTCCCACTCGGTTGTCTTCACTTCCTTGTGAAGTTGAGGTTTCTGATGGACGTTGTAACGCGTGCAGTCAAATAACTACTGAGCTGGAAGCTAAGCAGATCGTATTCCACGGGTCTTCTAATAATTGTCTACTCAAATGTAAAGGCAGACTACTCAGGTTTACACACGTTGTGCGTGGTGTGAGTTCCATGACTTCTATTCTAGAAATGCAGGTAAATTAAAAACTAAATTGAAAGACAGATTGAAAGATTGGTTGACTTAACAAAGACGACAGACAAGCTTAGACTTCGAACCCCCCTTAGATCACCAGAGCATTGGCAATGAACAGACCAACGGTTTTCAATTCTCGTTCAAACAATTCTAAGACACCACCATAACTCCTTACCCTTAGGTTTAAAGTGGCGAACGTTCGCTCTATCCGATCTAGCTACCAAGATTAATTAGCCGCCCGAATACGGTCGCTTCTTGCGACGACTAAACTAACTGGTGGAATTACTAACGATTTATGAGTTACTCTTGAAGCGGATTAACCCTAACTGGTTCCTATGAAAGGCACACTCCAATGAATAGGTTAATTGTTGATTTGGTGTTTTAAAGTGAGGCGAACATTCGCTACTATCCTCAGCTTAACAAGAATCTAATCTAGGTGATCAAGCTAGAGAAGAAACATAAATAACAAAGAACAAATCAAACATGCAAGAGAAACTGATTGAACTTTGAATCTAATCACCGCCGATCCGTGACCGCTTTAAAGCCCTGGGTCACTTATGTTCATAACAGCAGAAACAAAGACAGAAACAAAGTTCATCGTGAAAAGGAAGAACAGATGGAAACTGTAAAACCTAATTAAGACGACTCCGGCAAAGCTCCGCTCTCCGGTAATCTTCACTCCTAGCTTCGAGTCTCCGAGGTGAAAAGATGGCGTCATGATCTCTTCCTGGCTCTTCGAACTCTTCAACTCTGCTCTCTCGAACTTATTCGGTCTGGAACTTGTGATAAGTTGTATATGGAAAAATGTATATTAATTTTGAGCCGCCAGTTTATATTTATACTTAACCCTTTCCCAGCCGGATTAGGTTTAAGATTTCAAAAACTTCTTTGAAAAAGGCTGACCCGATCGACTGTTCCTCCTTTGTTGATTTCGTTTAGAGTTTTCGGCAAAGACTTTGACTTCTTACTGAAAACTTCTTCTTCTAAGCTCTGACGATTTCTTCTTGGATTTTCGGCGAAAACTTCAGGTCTTTTCACTGAAAACTTCTTTGTAAAGCTGGGCAGGATTTGTGTTGACTTGATTGACTCCTTGGTCGATTCCGGTGCGATTCCTCGAGGTGCCGATGCCTTAGACACGTCATTGGTTACATTATTTGATGGTAAAAACCTGTGCTATCACGAAAACACTAGAAAACCATCAAATAGACTTGAAACGGACTAAAGTAACCAAAATGGCACGAGATAGAGCAGTTGAGTGATTATTCGTTATTCTACACTAAAAACCATGTCTTAAGCCAAGAAATGTTGCTTAAATGAGGCTGATAATCACGTCAAATTGAGCGTCATCAAATACCCCACACTTAAGCTTTTGCCTGTCCTCAAGCAAACTGAATAGAAAATGCTCAGGTTCACAAAAGATAAGATCGATTCAATTGAAGTTCAAGTATACACAATGAATTATTAGACATCTACTTCTAGAACAAGAAGCCTAACATGCATACCGATCAGCCAAACAACCTGGTCTCACTAAAAACTGCACACGACAAGAAGTAGTTACCAATCATGCACGAATTTGACCTGACCGACTAGACTCCTCACACAGATAGTATTTGGTTCAAGGGAAACTCTCGCTCTCTGTGTTTAGGGACGTGTTTCTGCTCTCAATCATTTTCTGTTACTGAATTCTGTCATAGGTTTGCAATTCGACCACATCTCCACCACTGTGACAACACGAGGAACTAGTCAAGAAGGACTTCCCTGCTTAGGACTGTAACGATTCTATACTACAAGGGTCTATAATGAGATGGATGATGGGAATGTATGATGATGGCTTTGGTGCGGTGTAGCTTTCGACTAACTTCCCTCGAATCTAGCCTATGGCTTCCTACCATTTAACCAAGCACGGGTGGAATAATGTACGCTCGTCCTATGATACCCTCAAGCAACCTAGCACTTTATTTTGCAAAATCTTTTTTTCTTTTTGCTTATATTTTTTTCTTACATTTTCTTTTGACTTCGTTCTTCCATATGTAGGGAGAAGAACGTCATTGACCTGAACTATAAACTTGAAACTTTTGAACTTTTTTCTATTTTTCTGAATTTTCTTTCTTTTTCTTCTTCTCTTTTTTTTTCTTTGTGCTGATTCTCTTTTAGTTGCTAGAGGGGTTTACACGTCTGGATATAATAGCTAAGACCACCTGTTTAATGGTTATAGGCAAGTTACCACAAACCGACTTCCGGTAGGCTAATCTAGAACTACAACCACAGGGGATCAACGGGGAATGAAGGAATGGGGATTGGCTGTAATGTATATCAAACCGAAAGAATAGGCCAAGCTCAAGGGTTTAAACCTAATGGATTTAACATTGGGTAGGCAATCTGACTTAATAGCTGAATCTAGGTGCCCCTATCATTCTAGAACTCGTGTCATCGTGTGGTCTCGAATAGGTCTCATGCAAATTCTAACTCATTCGAGCAAACAGAAAATCACTCAAAACGAATTAAAATTGCAGGTTATGTGCAATGGATCAAAAGCTCACATTTGGTTTGCTAGTCAGATTCGGTCATTTTCATGCAATCAAAGCGACAAACTACAAGTGTGATTTTAAAAATCTGTTCTGACCAGGAAATTTAGCATCAAAGTAGACAAGTCGGTTCTCAGGTTCCAGGTTAAGCAGTCTAAGCATCATTATGACAAATTGAACAACAACTTAACATAAAAAATCAAGAACCGAACAATTCTAATGCTAGAGGAATTGGAAAGGCACCACGGAACACAAAAATCACAAATAAGGGCAATCAAGTTCATGCAAGGTTCTCTAGCATCCTACCCCACACTTAACCGTTCTGTGTCCTCACATGACTAAACTAGAGTTGAGAGTAAATAGGAGAACCTTGACCGAGATGATTGATGTAGGGGATGAGCACGGGTCTTTGGAGTTGAAAGGGAATCTACCAAAACTCTGCCTACAACAAAAACAAACAAAAGATCGAAAGGAAACTGGGACAAGTGTCCTAGATCCACACAGAAAAAAGTTGGATCAAAATCCAAAAAGAATAAATAAAAAGAAGGGACAAGGAAGAGGATGCAACCCGATCACTGGTAGTCAGGTGCATCAGGAGGTGGGAAATGGAAGAAGTTTGTGACCCGCTGCTGCCACGCCAGCTGTGCCTCGTACCTCTCATCCTGCACACGCATGTGCCTCTGAGTAATAAGCCATCGGGCATCCTGAGTAGCGTTGTCCTCCATTAGCCATTCCTGGAGACGATCAAATATCTCGCCAAAGTCTCCTGGTGGCGGTCGGGGGTGCGGATGAGGCATCGGGAATGGGTCCTGAAGGGGCGGCTGCTGCTGATATGCATACCCCGCAGACGGCTGCTGCGGGGGTATCTGGTGGTGAAACTCCTACTCTGGCTGGGGCTGCTGCTCCTCAGAATCATCTTCTTCCTCTGACTCGACCTCGTGGGGTGGAGGTAGAATAGCCGCCTCTTGTGGACTGTAGTCCAATTAGAGGTCGTATTCGATGGCTAAATCTCCACCGACAGTGTGTACTACATGGCGCAGGACATCAACTCCCCATGACTGGCTGAGGCTGAGGTCGATGATGAGGCGGCTTACGAAGTTACCGCCAAGGAGGGAGCGAGGTGTCTTAGTCGTCTTGGTCTTTTGGTGGAAGAGGCGTGCAAGCACCCATCCTGGATGAAGCGTGTAGGCCTCTCGGATGGCACGGAGAAGTAAGAGCTCCTCTCTACTGATGTGGTGGCGATCCTTCTCTGGAGCAAATAAAAGGGATCTATGCCAAACCATATGAATAAAATGAAAGAGAGGGTGAGAGAGTGACCTGACGGAGTTATGAGCTGTGGTCTGAGCACCTGGTACTCCAGTGATGTGGCTCCAGAGCGCGTCATAGTCTGATCTTTTGCCCGAGTTGTCCTCCCAACCGAGGTGGTGGCCTCGGTAGTGTCTGGTGGAATGCCGAGGTGGGCTGCAAACTCGTCGTATGTGAGGTCTCTGTGCACCCCACCGAGATAGAAGGAAATGACCTTCTTGTGCTGCCTCCTCTTGTGCTCGTCGAGCTAAAAGGTAGCCCAGAATTCTCGGGGCGCGATGTCGGAGAAGTCATCAGCTATGGTGGTCAGCTCCAAAAGACCTGCAGCTGCCAGAGAGTTGTGCACGTTCCTATGCCAATCCTCGTCATACTCGAAGAGGGACTCCAAAGAAAGTGGTCGCACGTCGGCGGCGGGAGTGTGCTGGAACTGCTGGTAGCGCTCAAAGTATTACTCTGGCAAGCTGGCAACGGTGGAGTGGTGCCCGATGCGGTCTGGGAATGCTGGAGGAGGACTGTGGACGGCGGGAGTGACTGGGGCAGGTGCTCTAGAGCTAGACCCGGTGTCTAGTCTGGCCTTTGTCCTTCGCTCCCTGTCTACATGCCTAGATCATAACTAAGAATGGAACCAGATTAGTCAAACTAAGAACCTACCCCACACTTAGTCAAAAAACTCAATTTCACAAAGAAATGAGGAAAACCGAGTGGGGGTAAGCAATGCAAGTAACCAGTAGGCACAAATGGTCAGAGCACACACAAAGGATCAGCTAGGGCGTCATAATCACAAACCGAGTTCATAGGGCAAACCGACATTCAAAAAGTCAACATTATAGCAAATTGAACCCTAACCCTAGCAATTTACGAGCATAAATCTTTGCACAACATGGTCTCATAAGACAAAAACAGCGATATGAATGTCAATGAGCAAGCATGGCAACCAAATAAGCAGCAACAGTTCATGGTCAAACCGACATTTCACACAAGTCAACACCACACAAGAATTAAGCTCTAAGTATGGCAATTCAAGGCTAAACGAGATTGGAATGCAGCATAATTCTCCCTAACATGCTAGAACAATCCAAAGCAATCAGCTCACCAAAATTTTCACGAAACAGTCGGCACGCAAATCGAGGTAGACCGAAAAGTCAACCGAAGTCAACCCCTATGAATTTAAACATTCTATACATCAAAAGATTCGTAATGAAAAACTCTACTACTTACCTTGAAGTCATGATGGCTGAAAACGAACGGAAGAAGAGGAATTAGTGAAAAACTCCAAAAGATAGGTTTTGGCGGAACTGAAGCTCTAGGGCTCCGATTCGGACGTTCTATAGCTCGAAATGATCAGGGGAGGAAGAGGGACTGAGCGGCGGCGGTCGGTGATGGCGGCGACGAGTTAGTTGGGTGGTGATTTTGGTTCGACAGAAGGGAGCTGTTTGTTTTGTTTTTTCGATCGAAAAAAATGAGGGAGGAGAGAGGAAAATGACCCGGAAAAAAGAAAAAAAAGGGGGGGAAATTTTGGATTTTTCTGAAAGTTTTCGGCAAAAAGAGGTGCAAATTTTCGCCGAAAAGCTTAGTTCAAACTGTCTGCCGGATTTCAAAGTGAGTTTTCACCGAAAAGTATGAAACTTTTCACCGTAAAGTTTGTCTAAAACTGGTTAGAAAACACAGTGGGTTTTAAAAAGGGAGTTTTCGCCGAAAAAAGTTCGGCGGAAACTTTGACCTGCAGTTTTAAAACATTTTTGCAATTCTGGCAAACTTCAGAAAATCATAACCAATTTAACAAAAATCGGAACAACTTCAAACAACTTGGGATTGAACCGAGGACACACAAATGACACACCAAAATAAGAAATCATGCAACTGACACTTTTGGCTCCTCCGAACCGACTCTAAAACACTGAGTTCGACACAAACTAAAAACTGACTCCAGCCATGGGTTGCCTCCCACGAAGCGCTCTTGATTAACGTCCTTGAGCTGGACGATACCTGGACAGTGTTAGGAGACATTCCAACTCAGGATCTCCTTAACGCTTGCGTCGAAATTCATAAAATAGAGCTTCGGGGTACCTCCGGTGAGCGTGAATTTCTTCCCGTTAGCATGAATGAGCTTGGTACGTCCATCGGGAAGATAGCCGATAATCTTGAACGGCCAGAACAGTTCTCTTAAGGGATCATCCTTTGCAAGTGTGACAGTAGAAGGAATGAGAACAGTCGGCTTCATTTTTTTCTTTAGCCTCCGGCTTCATTTCACCGAGATCTGTGATCATTGGTACTTCTTTGGGAGACGCTCTCGGCTTCTCCTCCTTGACTGGATTCTGCGCCGGCGGTTTTACAGGAATCAGTGGTGTAATTGGCTCGGAAGAGGATGGCGAAGCATTTGGCATCCAGACCATTTTAGTCTTCTTTCGATTCTTCCTCCGTAGCCTGCCAGGCTCCTTGCTTGGTGATGATTGAGAAGAGGAGGCTTTCAGTTCCTTCTACTTCTGCGGCTTCTGTGCTGTAGGTCTGGTCTTCTGCTTGATGACCTGTTCAGCACCTGCGATAACAGACTTTGGAGGAACACTGGAAGATACATCAGTAACCCACGGTTTTAACAGAAAGATAGTGAGGTTCTTCCTCCATAGGAGTATATTTCATACAGTCCTTAAGGCGGAATGTTATCGTATCCTTACCAACCCTCAAGGTCAAAGAACCACTTGGGACATTGATTTGCATCCTGGTTGTTGCCATGAAGGGTCGACCTATAAGGATAGTAGAATCCTCCTCTCGAGTATCTATAACCACAAAATCAGCTAGGAAAGTAAAAGGACCACATCTAGTGACAACATCTTTAATCTCTCCTCTAGGCGTTTTCAATGATCTATCAGCAAAGAAAAGTTGCATGCTAGTCGGTTTAAGTTCTCCTAGATTCAACTTTTCGAACAAACTCATATGCATGACATTTATAGAAGCACCTAGATCAACCAAACTACGCCCTACTTCAATATCATTAATTATAAGAGGTAAAGTGAAAGAACCAGGGTCGGGGCACTTAGCTGGATATGGAGAGGAAGGCTTCTTACTACGGATGGTAGAGCGTTCTTCTTTGTTTCCCCACATGCCGGTCTCGATCCTAGCATTTGGTAGAAGAGCATTTTGGAAGGGAGGCTTCTCGTAGTATGGAGCAAGAGGAGGATCGTACTCCTTTGGCGCCTCCTTCTTTGCTATCTTCTTCTCCGGAACTTCAATGGCCCTGTATAGGTTAGAAGAAGTATTAGCAGGTGAGTTCGTCGAACTTTGAATAGAGACCATCTTAGCTTGCTCCTTTCTTGGATTCAGCTCGGTTTGGCTTGGGAGCTGGCCAGAAGGGCGGCCATTTGCCAACATGCTGGAGATCTGGTTCACCGCATGCTCTATTCTTTGTTCGGAAGCAATTTGTTCCTGGTTGAGGAGAGTTTGAGCTTTGAACTGACTATCATGATCATCAAGTCTGGTGATGATCTGATGGAGCTTCTTGTCAAGATCATTGTCCTTGTTATCTTTCTAATGCTGCTGTCCTGTACAAGTGTTGTTCAAGTATTGATTCTGGTGGTTGCCAGGAGCTGTTCCATAGTTTCCTTGATTTCGGTGAGGTGGCTGGTAGATACCTCGCGTAGAATTGCTTGGCTTCTGATCCTGGATTGAACCAGTTGGTCGGTTATTCTGATTCTGACCTTGGTTCTGTTTGGCGCCGACAGTGTAGGGAGGTCGCTCTTGGAAATTTCCCTGTTGTCTGTAGTTGCGGCAGCCAACATAACCTTGTTGATTGTTGTTGAAGCCTTGAGAGATGAAGTTGACTTCTTCGATAGACTAGACTTCTGCCTTGCCAAAGTTCTGGCATCAACCTCCATTACGAGCACAAGCTCCACACCACTCACAATCAGCTACAAGAACAAAAGTTGTTGGAGGCTTGATAGGTGTAGTAGACTTCTTCAGATGCTTTTCAACTTCTGCTTTGATGGTTGCTTCAAGATCGAGCTTGCTTCTTGATCCTTCTGATTGTCGTTCCCAGTTCCTTGACTTTGAAGCACAGTTTGCGAAATGGAGAAGAGCAGCTTCAGGTGGGTAGTACAATCCCCTTCAGCTAGGGAATTGACCCATTTAGTAGATTCTTCAGGAAGACCTCGAGCAAAGATTTCAGCTAACTGTCTCTGCTCAAAACCATGATGAGGACAGTTATAGAGAAGTTATTGGAATTCATTCCAAGTGTCATATAAGCTCGCACCTTCCTTCTGAGAAAATCTAGAGATGCTGTCCTTGAAGGCGGTTGTTCTAGAAGGAGGGAAGTACTCTTCTACGAAGTCTTGAGCAAGAGTATCCCAAACTGTGTAGTAACCTGGTGGCTTGCCAGTGAGCCACCTCTTAGCTGCGTCTTTGAGAGAGAACGAGAAGGCTCTCAAACATAAGGTGTTCTCGTCGAGATTCCCGTTCTTGAAAGTTCCGTAGAGATCAATGAAATCTGCCAAGTGCGTGCACAGATTGTCAAGTGGCCTGCCTTCAAATTGTAGATCCCTAGAGATCATGGTCAAGAAAGGAATCTTGATCTCATAGTCAGGATCTCCTTCGATGCGTGGCACGGCGATAGAATATCGAACGCTAGTCGCGCTCGACTTGTTGTAGTCAGCTAGACTCTTCGGTGCAACCAGTGGTAGTGGTGGTGGTGGTAATTGATCTTCCATCCTAGGAGATGGAGGAGGTGAAAGTGATGCGGTTGATGAAGCGGATGAAGATGAAGATGAGGAACTCTCCTTCGGTTCCTCGATCTTAATTGGTGTGAAGGGTGGAGGTGGATTGATTCCGCCTTTCTTCAGAATTTGTGGTCGCTTAGGCAAAGCAGAGCTACTCGATTTCTCTACACTCTTAGTCTTGTCAGTCTTGGTTAAGGAGCGCGTGAGAGGGCGGTGATGCATAAACCTGTAGACAACCTACAAATGACAAAAACAAGAACAACGGTGTAAAATTGAAGTGGATGTAAATATGAAAGATGGAAAGTAGAAGAGTAAAATGCCAGTTCTTCTTTCAAACAATTAAAAGAAGTCCCGCAACGGCGCCAATTTGATGGACGTTGTAACGCGTGCAGTCAAATAACTACTGAGCTGGAAGCTAAGCAGATCGTATTCCACGGGTCTTCTAATAATTGTCTACTCAAATGTAAAGGCAGACTACTCAGGTTTACACACGCTGTGCGTGGTGTGAGTTCCATGACTTCTATTCTAGAAATGCAGGTAAATTAAAAACTAAATTGAAAGACAGATTGAAAGATTGGTTGACTTAACAAAGACGACAGACAAGCTCATACTTCGAATCCTCCTTAGATCACCAGAGCATTGGCAATCAACAGACCAGCGGTTTTCAATTCTCGTTCAAATAATTCTAAGACACCACCATTACTCTTTACCCTTAGGTTTAAGATTGGTGAACGTTCGCTCTATCCGATCTAGCTACCAAGATTAATTAGCAGCCCGAGTACGGTCGCTTCTTGCGACGCCTAAACTAACTGGTGGAATTACTAACGATTTATGAGTTACTCTTGTAGTGGATTAACCCTAACTGGTTCCTACGAAAGGCACACTCCAATGAATAGGTTAATTGTTGATTTGGTGTTTTAAAGTGAGGCGAACATTCGCTATTATCCTCAACTTAACAAGAATCTAATCTAGGTGATCAAGCCAGAGAAGAAACATAAACAACGAAGAACAAATCAAACATGCAAGAGAAACTGATTGAACTTCGAATCTAATCACCGCCGATCAGTGACCGCTTTAAAGCCATGGGTCACTTAGGGTTCATCTAGTCTAAGCTTTACGAGTTTAGCTACTCATGTTCATACCAGCAGAAACAAAGACAGAAACAGAGTTCATCATGAAAAGGAAGAACAGATGGAAACTGTAAAACCTAATTAAGACGACTCCGGCAAAGCTCCGCTCTCCAGTAATCTTCACTCATAGCTTCGAGTCTCCGAGGTGAAAATATGGCGTCACGATCTCTTCCTGGCTCTTCGAAACTCTTCAACTCTGCTCTCTCGAACTTCTTCGGTCTGGAACTTGTGATAAGTTGTATATGGAAAATGTATATTAATTTTGAGCCGCCGGTTTATATTTATACTTAATCCTTTCCCAGCCGGATTAGGTTTAAGATTTTCGGCGAAAACTTAAGGAGTTTTGGCCGAAAACTTCTTTGAAAAAGGCTGACCCGGTCGACTGTTCCTCCTGTGTTGATTTCGTTCAGAGTTTTTGGTGAAGACTTTGAATACTCGCCGAAAACTTCTTCTTCTAAGCTATGACGATTTCTTCTTGGATTTTTGGCAAAAACTTCAGGTCTTTTCGCCGAAATCTTCTTTGCAAAGCTGGGCAAGATTTTGTTGACTTGATTGACTCCTTGGATCAATTTCAAACGATTCCTCAAGGTTTCAATGCCTTAGACACGTCCTTGTTTACATTATTTGACGGCAAAAATATGTGATATCACGAAAACACTAGAAAACCATCAAATAGACCCGAAACGGGCCAAAGTAACCAAAATGGCACGAGATAGAGCAGTTGAGTGATTATTCATTATTCTGCCCTAAAAACCAAGTCTTAAGCCAAGATATTTTGCTTAAATGAGGCTGATAATCACGCCAAATCGAGTGTCATCAATTTCCAATTAAGTGTGGGGTGAGGCCACTTTTGTTCTCATCGGGTTGTTTTGAGTTTCTCTTTTTAGGAACCCTGGTAAGTTTAAGACTACTAGTGCTGACAGAGAGCGACGAACAAAGGCCAGATTGGACAAAGCTCCAATCCCATCCTTTCCCACCCCAAGAGCCGTGATCCCGGAGGTCCCTCCACCAATACCTCCAACTTCCATTTCATTTGAGGGCCCTCATCCGTTCATTTCCGCCCTTCCTCCTACAAACCGGGTGACCTACGACAAGATCAAGGACATTCCTCCCGCCAAGGTGGCTATCCTCTCTCTAGACAACATCAAGAGTCATCACTTGGGATGGTACGCCAGCGTCACCCGTGCCCTCGAGCTATCCGGTCTGAGCGCTCTGACCACATCCGGCTCCACCTGCCCTCTAGTCGCCCTCCAGGAATTCTGGAGCTCGTTTGAGATGACCACCCAAAAGCCTCATCGGCTCCTGAAGTGCATACACTTCCGTCTCGGTGGTGTCTAGTACGACGGAACCTTGATGAGTTCGCCCTCCTCTTTGACCCCCAATGCCACCCTCGCAGATGCTTCCCTCGGCTTTGAGGAGATGAGCTCGGTGACACATCACCCATATACGGACGTATGTCGCTTCATCTCTGGTGAGCCCAAAATCGACCCCAGCCGCGCCACGGTAGGTGTAACACCCAACCCGAATCAACCCGGTTAAACTCATGGTTGAATCGGTTTCGAGTATTACCAAGTGAAAATTGACAAACATAGCAATTAAAACCAAACTTTAAGTAAAAGTCAACATGAGAGGCCTCCATAAAACCATGAAAACGTAAACTGTTTACAATCCCAAATCCATCATAAAACCCATAAAATCCAACATAAACCCAAAGTACATAAATCCAAAGAAAACCCCCCCAAATAGTCTAGGTCAACTGAAAGAAGAATGAGTCAACTCCGAGTAAGCTCCAGTCTTCACCTCATAGCTTCAGTCTTGCACTTCTCGAAATCCACTCTCACTTCTGAACACCGACACCACTCTCACTAGCCACGAGGTCCTGAAAGGTAGAAAAGGGATCAATTTCCTATTGAAATTGAGTGAACCCACCGAGCCTACCTACACGTTGGCCTATTCTATGGAGCGGTTCCAACTCCGCACAAGACATCCAACAATGGAACCAACCTAACCCCTTTCCATATTTTAACTCCCTAAAGCAGTCTAGGTGATCACGTTGGTCAGTTCTTATTCTTAAGCACATTTCATAGCAATAGAATAACATAGATCAGTTACATCAATCCACGACACACACACAACATCAACACATCACATCCATCAACCAAGGCACTACCACTACCACAAGCACACAAACATTCACATTCATATTATCTAGGTGAGTTATTAGGCGCAAAGGAGTTGTCCACACCACCACCGCCGACCATCTCATCAACCAGACGCATCCACTAGGGATCCTTCCACGAAGGAGAACAACATCTGACGCATCCTCAAGGGATCCTTCCACGAAGGATAACAACAACCATCCTTGGTATCCAACCATGGGATTCACCCCAGTGAATCACTCAAACCATCGGTATTTCGGGTGGGGCAGTGTGGGCTCCTTCAGGTTCTACTTTCACATACAAGTTTCAACATCAGATTACCAACCCATCACATCTCGTTCACAACCGATACACAATTCACAGTTCACAATACACAGCACATCCCATCCATTCCACGCTCCTGTCACATCACAATCATGACCAATCAAAGGTAACCGACTAGCTCACCGGCCACCCCCACCTGCAAGTACAGAGGAGGCCATGTCATGAGTCTAGGGGTTACCCACCTGTTCCTCATACTCAGAGCGACTCCACATTGGCAGGGCCACTCTCCTGCATCCACAACTGACAATCCATAACGTTATAACACTTGCACCCATTTCCCAATCATCCTAACTCTCATTTCTATGTCTATCCATTAGTCAATTCATTTCAGTCCATACCCAACCCCATATCACATCAATCAACAACAACTATCAACCACAACAATTCAACGACATCAATCAAGCACATTCACAACTCAATTTACCCTTTTACACTCACCATTTTCATGCATCACCTAGGTTTCATCTAAGTCAAAATTAGAACTCCTCACGCTGTCCAAACTACCTACACCACGCTAAGCCCTCACCTGGAATAGAAGACGAGGCTCTAATCGTCTTCTAGTTCCTCAGAAACTCGATTTCCAAACCACCAAACTCGTAGCTTAACCTTCTCTACCGCTCACGAACTGATATAGCCCAGCCAAGCTTCCCTAGTACCATCCGGTACTTCTACACCCCACCCGGCTCACCTGGCCAAGACTACACCAGGCCTAGACCTGCACCAGCACCACCCCCGGAGCACAAGAGAGCCAAAGCCCCGGAGCAAGAAGACACCCCTGGGAGGATGTTGATCCTCAGCCAGGCACTCATGCCAGCTCCTATGGCAGCTAAAATTAGATTGATGACCTACCAGGAGCTGATGCTGACACCAAACCCCGACCCGGACCCCGGGCCGAGCCTAGCACCAAGGCTAGACCCCAGATCGACTCCTACGAGCCCCAGAGCCCAAATAGACCTTAAAGAGACTCATGAGGCATCCCTAAAGACCCGGACAAGACAGAAGCCAAAGGGCCCGTACAGAACTGAAGAAGGCCGAGAGCTAAAACCGACACCCGAGCCGAGCCCGTGCCCGGATGCCACAGAGAAGCACTTTTGGCCCAGCCAACAATTGGCCCGTGCCTTTTGTGAAAATCCAACTGTCCTAGATAGCTTGAATCCCCAGGAACACTCTACAACAAACGGAGCTCAATTTGGAGGAGAATTGAAGGAGATACAGTTGGATGAAGTCAGGGTGAAGCATGAGCGGAGCATCGAGGAATGGAGCTCGGATGCTGATCCGAGGAAGTCGAAGGAAGGAGCTACGATCAGGCCCCCTCCTGAGCCTGATCCATGGAGGGATATATGATCATTTATGATACGGGAAATGAAGAGGAGATGCCAAATACATCCAAGCAAGGAATCCTAATCAAGCTAGGATTCCCCGGTTTTGGACAGATTTCTAGTCTGATGAAGAATGACGGATTTGGGCTACCTGGAGATAGAATTTGGGTAGAAGCCCAACATGAAAGTTGAAGCCCATGACGTCTGCTAGTGATCTGCCAAAGGGATTAATTTTCCTATGTTATTTGGTATTTATTTGGCAATTTCTCCCAGAACCCGTTTAGCTGTTTTAGGATTTTTCAGCCTCCTTTTTAGGAGTTCTTGTTAAAGTAGGATTCTTTTCCCTTGTAGGATTGGAGTCCGAATTTTCCCTCTTTTTAGTCTAGGTTAGGATTAGTTAAAGTCCTCTTTAGGTTTTCTAATTAGGACTCTTTTTATTTCTTTATTTTATTATTAATTGGGAAGTAGTGTTTAGGGAGGAGAGCTTGTTCCCTCACCTATATAAGGAGGCCGCCGGCCACCCTTGTACTTAAGACTTTTATGAAATAAACCCCCTTTTGATAGAACTTTGTTCTTGAAACCCCTTATTGTATCTGCATGTTGCGATACTGAAGGATCGACTTATCAACAAGAGCATCCATCTCTTGGCATGGCGTCTTCGACTGGGCACTTCTGGTTCCCAGCTGTTATATAGCTGACGGGTCAAAGTACTCATCCGCCCCGGTTCCCGACGGTTCTACCTCGTTGCACGGTGTCCAACTTGCGGTGTTCAAGGGTCGTCTGCCCACGGTTGCAGCGGTTCACATCAGTTGGTATCAGAGCACGGTTCAGCTCACGGACCACAATCTATCCCAGTCTCCAGGTTCACCTGGATTCATATCCTTTTATTTGCTTTCTTAGAAAATAGCCTCGAAAATTCCCTTCTATTTCAATTCTTGTTTCAGTTTCGAGTTAAGAAAAAGAAAAGAAAGCATGGTCACTTTGCCACGTTATTTCCTTTCGTTGTAAGTTTATTTCTAAGAAGAGGGGATAGAAAATTGCTTCCGTTTGCTAGTACTAACCATGGCAGACGAGAGATTAGCCAAGTTAGAAGCTTCGTTGGGGAATGCTTCCCGAGTCCTGCAACAGGTACATACCACCTTAGCCCAATTAGAGGAAGAAACCGGCACAACCCGGCGCCCAGCGCCCGAGCGCCTAACACCGGCGCCCGAGCGCCCCAGCGCCCAGCGCCTAGCCCCGCCGCCCCGCCGCCCAGCGCCTAGCCCCGGCGCCAGAGCGCCCAGCACCGCCGCCCCAGCGCCTAGCCCCGGCACCCCAGCGCCCGAGCGCCCAACACCGGCCCTCCAGCGCCTAGCCCCGGCGCCCCCGTGCCTAGCCCCGACACCAGTTCCGCCCCCAGCACCCGACGGGCCCCATGACCCCATCGCCGCCCTGCCCGACTCTGGAGCACCGCCGCCAGCTCCCCACTGCCCGCCGCCGTCGCCTCCCCATTGCCCGCCGCCGCCGCCTCCCCACTGGCCGCCGCCACCGGCTCACCACTGCCCACCGCCGCCGCCGCCGCCTAACGTGGCCCCCGACGAATCACCGTCTGACGCGTCCGGCACGTCCCCGCCCGATGCTCTGTCGCGGCCCTACCCGACCCCAACTACCCCGACGCGACGATGTCCGACGCCGCCGACTCGCTGCCGCCCGACGGCCCCAGCCACCCCGACGCGTCATTGCCCGACGCCGCCACCCAAGGCGCCGACGTGCCCTGGCCAACCTCCGGCGCCTCTGGCACCCCAGTGCCCGACCCGACGCTTCACTGACGGTTCCCTGTGCACCCAAGATTCCATGGGAGGTCACCTCTTGACGAGTTTTGAGGGCTGCCCCGAGCGAAGAAGATCCGGATCTGGATGTGGAAATGAGTAAGGAACTTTCACCGGCTACCTTACCAAGTCTTAACATTATGGTTGCTAGTTTTTCAGGAAAAAGGAGCTATGGACACAGATGAAGAAAGCCCTAAAGGACCTGAGCCTTGGTCCATCACTGCCTGAAGTGACACTCCCAGGTCTGAAGATGTCGCTGAATCTTTCCCGACCGTGGCCATCAAAATTGCTGAAGTCTGGAAGAGAGTGATGAGTAATAGGAAAGGACCCGATATGGATTTGGGGACAAATCCAAGGCAAGAAGAGGGGGATGATATGACCCAGCCAAGCTGCCCTAGTACCATACAGTACTTCTACACCCCACCCGGCTCACCTGGCCAAGACTACACCAGGCCTAGACCTGCACCAGCACCACCCCCGGAACCCAAGAGAGCCAAAGCCCCGGAGCAAGAAGACACCCCTGGGAGGATGCTGATCCTCAGCCAAGCACTCATGCCAGCTCCTATGGCAGCTAAAATTAGATTGATGACCTGCCAGGAGCTGATGCTGACACCAAGCCCTGACCCGGACCCCGGGCCGAGCCTAACACCAAGGCTAGACCCCAGATCGACTCCTACGAGCCCCAGAGCCCAACTAGACCTTAAAGAGACTCATGAGGCATCCCTAAAGACCCGACCAAGACAGAAGCCAAAGGGCCCGTAGAGAACTGAAGAAGGCCGAGAGCTAAAACCGACACCCGAGCCGAGCCCATGCCCGGATGCCATAGAGAAGCACTTTTGGCCCAGACAACAATTGGCCCGTGCCTTTTGTGAAAATCCAACTGTCCTGGATAGCTTGAATCTCCCGGAACACTCTCCAACAAATGGAGCTCAATTTGGAGGAGAATTGAAGGAGAAACAGTTGGATGAAGTCAGGGTGAAGCATGAGCGGAGCATCGAGGAATGGAGCTCGGATGCTGATCCGAGGAAGTCGAAGGAAGGAGCTACGATCAGGACCCCTCCTGAACCTGATCCAAGGAGGGATATCTGATCATTTATGTACGGGAAATGAAGAGGAGATGCCAAATACATCAAAGCAAGGAATCCTAATCAAGCTAGGATTCCCCGGTTTTGGACAGATTTCTAGTCTGACGAAGAATGACGGATTTGGGCTACCTGGAGATAGAATTTGGGCTGAAGCCCAACATGAAAGTTGAAGCCCATGACGTCTTCTAGTGATCGGCCAAAGGGCTTAATTTTCCTATTTTATTTGGTATTTATTTGGCAATTTCTCCCAGAACCCGTTTAGCTGTTTTCAGATTTTCCAGCCTCCTTTTTAAGAGTTCTTGTTAAAGTAGGATTCTTTTCCCTTGTAGGATTAGAGTCCGAATTTTCCCTCTTTCTAGTCTAGGTTAGGATTAGTTAAAGTCCTCTTTAGGTTTTCTAATTAGGACTCTTTTTATTTATTTATTTTATTATTATTTGGGAAGTAGTGTTTAGGGAGGAGAGCTTGTTCCCTCACCTATATAAGGAGGCCGCCGGCCACCCTTGTACTTAAGACTTTTATGAAATAAACCCCCTTTTGATAGAACTTTGTTCTTGAAACCCCTTATTGTATCTGCATGTTGCGATACTGAAGGATCGACTTATCATCAAGAGAATCCATCTCTTGGCGTGGCGTCTTCGACTGGACACTTCTGGTTCCCAGCTGTTATATAGATGACGGGTCAAAGTACTCATCCGCCTCAGTTCCCGACGGTTCTACCTCATTGCACAACTTGCGGTGTTCAAGGGTCGTCTACCCACGGTTGCAGCGGTTCACATCACGACCTACACCCAGAAATCCGAAATTGAAGTTAGCAATCTCTTCTTCTCGTTGTTACGAACTCATAGCAACAAACGGAACTCGATTCCGACCTCTACAGCTCCTGGAATCACCCTTCGAAGATCGCTTGAAGTTGGTTCATCAATGGCTTTCGGGGAGAGAGAAAAAGGAGTGAGAAGTTATGAATTTGCATACAGAATCCTTCCTTTTATCTCAAGTCACGATACATGGCGTGTATCATGATACATGGCGTATATCTATAACACACGGCCTTGTATTAATTCCTGCCACTTTCGACGAAGATTGCATCTAATTAGTGCACGTCCGTGTATCTATCCTCCACCCGACTCAAACCCGAACGTCCTGAACCTCAATGGGACCTCGCAAGCACTGATTCTAGCACTTTAGTCAACCAGAACTTGAGTCTCAACCCGTTTGGTTGGGCGGGTATGTTACAAGTCTCCGCAACTTCAAGGATTTCCTCCCTGAAATCACTCCTAACTCACCCTAACAACATGATACCGAAAACACATCAGAAAATGCAGTAATTCAAGCATCCTATTGACCCCCGAAACCCCTAATGACGGCACCACAATCCTGTCCCCAACTACTCATCAATCCCATACCAATTTCCAACATTCTCAACACCACATGAACACCCCACACACCTTAGCTTCCTTAGGACCGACACCAAAACGAGCAAATGCAAGAAACCACACTAAATGTAACACCCCAATTTTATGACATGAAAAATGACAATTAGTCCCGGGACAGACGATGACTCAAAGGTTGAAAAATACAACTTTGACCTACTACTTTTAAACTAACCATAAAATTAGGATATTAAACGTCAAATCATTTACAACGGAAGTGGGCCCAACAACTTTAGAGCAACCCTCCAAGTCGCCATTACACCGTCTCATGATCCACTGCTCCGGCACGCCTTAAGAAACTTCGGTGGTCCGTTGCTTGTCCAGGAAATTCCTGCAAACTGGTGGGAGGCTCGGGGTCAGTCCATTATCATTATTATTCCGTATAAACATGAATAAACACATTTAATGGAATTAACAATGCAAACCAGTAATTCCATACTCATCCTTCCGTAACAAAGATTACCGTTACTGTTTATCAAATGACTTGTCACAAGGAATATTAATCCAATATTCCAGTCACGACCTATATGTGAAACATTAACACACAAAATCACAAGTCAATAAGACATCACATGAGCTATTCCAATAGTACCACACCACATCGAGATCAACTTGATCAACTTCCATTAAACAATAGGGCGTCCCCTCTTCCCGCCTAGCTAACCTCTACGCCATCATCGTTAAGGCTTACTTCTGAGCCTGTAATAGGGACTTCGCAAGAGTCGCTATTCTTCTCGACTATCATGAATCGATTGGGGCTATCAATACCCAACTCCCATCATCTGGTCGAGGCTAATTCCACCCAACTCTTATTATCTGGTTGGCTATCCGTACGCATCTACCGTGAATTGATTGGGGTTAACAATACCCAACTCCCATCACCCGATAGGAACTCGTATCCATCGATGTTCCTGGCGGAGGACTAGCTAGCGAGGCTTTACTTTCCACCTGTATACACTAGGTGCCAAACATCATCAGATAACATCACGATTTAACCATAGTCGAGTCAAACATAATTAGGTATAAAACCGACGGTTCCGCAAAGATGGAACTTTCCGTAGAAACGACACCTTGTTGTCAAAACTAAGACTTTACGTCTTAATTTCCAGGTAAGTAGGGGAGTCACTTGGACTACTTAAGTCCCTCTAACCTTAGGCATCATAACTTTATAAACCGGGTTTAATGAGGATCCGTGTCACTCATTAACTCTGGACAATCAACAAACAACAGTTAGTCATCCAAATCATCAAGGTATTATAGTACCTGCAAGTAATAGATTATAATATATATGGATTTAACAATCCATCATGTCATCCATTAGTTTGACTAACCACCCAGAGCAATCGAGCTCCATCGTTTATCATGCGGTTTTATTCCGAGTTAAATCTAACCCTCGAAAGATAGTTGATTTGAATAGGAGTTATGGGTGATATATAAGTCCTCGTAATAATATCATAATAATTATTACGTCATACTAAGGAATTAATATTCCCTAAGGAGTATAACACTTATCCAGTAATCCAACACTTCTAATCATCCGATAAATCCAATGTTCCGTGTTAAGGTGATTACCAGAGCTCATTTCCAAAATAAATGGGTATGATAATACTTAATTAAACAATTTTAGTTAACGGAATGTAAATTAACTAATAAAAATATTAGGAATTTACCCCCTTGAACCAACCCACCTATAAATCGAGTCGGTTGACTTGGAAATCGGTTCCGTAGCTTGAATCAGATGGAAATAAGGAGTTAACGAACTTTCGTAACTTCCGGGCCAATTTGTTCTAAATGAAAAGTTAGTTGGGCCAAATCTGTCACAAGTTGACAGTTAAGGATCAAACTGTCACAAGGGAAAACTTCAAGGGCCGAAATAACAAAGGAAAAAGAAGGAGGGACTGCACCGGTAATTTACCATCTTCTTCTCCAATTTGCAGGAGAAGAAGCTCTCCTTCGGTGAAACTCCGGTGAAGCTCCACATTGCCCTATTTCTCGCACGAAAATGTCTTTTGAAGGTTGGAAAAGATTCCCAGGCTTAAAACGATGTCAGGTATGTATTTTTCAAGGGTTGGGTATGTTTGGAACGCTCCGCCGTAACTCTCGTCGGAGCTTCAGCGGTGAGGTTTTTGTTACTCAAGGTCGAAGGCTTGTTGGCTTTTATAGCCGACTCCGAAGCCTCTCGTTGCCCTGTGGAGTACCCAAAACTCAAGTTCACGAGAAAGGAAGGAGTGGTTGGTCGATTGTTAGTGATGTTGACGGTGAAACTCTGTTTTGGCATTACTCGGCCATTAATGGAGTTGGAGAGCTGTGGATTCACGGGGTGATGATATACAATCATCAAAACCCGACAAACATCAATAATATGAAGGATTGAGCCCTCACCGGAGGAGTTGCCGGAAACAGAGGTGCAACGGTGGTTTCATTTTCATGGAAGAAGATGATGAATAGTGGTGACGTCACTATGACATCATCATCTGAAAAAAATAGGGATTCGAACCTGAGATTTTTGGGTTGTTGGTTCGGTTCCTCAATCAACTCGGCCAAGCATAATTCTTGACTTCCGCGAATGAACCTAACTTGCCTCAAAATAATTTAATCATCAATTTACGATCATTTCTCAACCGTATGGAATAAAATTCAAAAAAATTTCTGGCTCAGAGATTCGGGGTGTAACATTTCTCCCCTCCTAAAAAAGATTTCGTCCTCGAAATCAGACGACAACTAACTTTAACGGTGCCAAACCAGAGCAATTCACAAACGTGAGAAAACTTAATTTTTCATTCGAGAAAACTAAAAGGAAGGTAAGCCAGAAACAAGATCACTAAACAGATGATGATCGCCATTTTCTCGAATGCTTCCACAGGTCCATCGAAGAGGCCTCTATGATAACCTAGACATACAAAGTAAAAGAAGGAGACAATGAGAAGGAGGCATCCTGTCCCGAGGATGATAGCCTTCTTCATGGCGTAGTCCTCGTTGTAAACCCTTTCCATTCTTGAAGCGACTGTGATGGTGGACTTCAAGATTTTCACTGGTGATTCGGTTGTCGAGAGAAAGAAAAGAAGAGGGGGGGTTCTTAAAGAAAAGGAGGAAGGGGAGGTGTCATCGTTGAGCCTCGCCCACTTGCGATTGTCGGCAAGTACGGGTAAACAAGTGTGAATTACGAGATCGTCTTAAATCCGCTAGTTACAGTATTGATACAATCTATTGACATCTCTTGGTTCACCTGTCATCCGCAGGGATTCTGAGAAACAGAATTCTTACCAACTAGCCAGTGATTAAAGAACGTATGCACCATCTGAGACAATACATTCAAGACAAAAACCACAAGAAAGAGAATAAGGTTACAACATGAATTCGAAGAAATACTAAGGCATGCGGGATGGGACTTCTGTTCGACTCCGCCGAACTTGTCCTTCCGGAGGATTTTCTTGGCGCCTTCGTTGGTCTATGTGTTTGCATATTTTTAGGATGAAGGTGATAGCCACGAAGAGAAGAATGACTATCAGAAGGACGAAATTTATTCTACTCAAGGTTTCCGTTTCATCAGAGCAAGTCATCTTTCTTTAGAGAATGACTTAGAGGGAGGGCGTCAATTTAAAGAAGAAGAGGTTACAGTTAGCTTGCCCAAAAATACGCCGTTTGGACTCGAAAGTCAAAAGTAAAAAGAGTGACATGACAACACAGGTTCAGTCTTTAACGGAGCCTCAAAAGTAGAGCTGATGCGGTGGACGATTCTCAGCCGTTCACGTGTCTTCGCCGAAAGCGTAGATCAAGTATCGGAGATCAACGTTTCCTTCACTTGGGTATTTAACCCAGATGAAGCTCGGTCCTGAGTGTCACCCGCATGGTATTCTGAGGGGATTTCGTTGATACTTATGGGAGGTTCGGATGGAAGTAAGGAAAAATGCAGGAGGACTCCATTCCTCAACCTTTTTCCCACCACCGAGAGTCTGCCAGTCCCTTCTGGTAATCCTTTCTTGATCGATTTCTGTCCCTTTTGCGATTCTGTTAAAATGGAATGGACACTAGATAGTAGCTGCCCTAATCACATGACTCCGAATGAAAACTCCTTCATTTCTCTAGATCGTAGCTTTAACCAACTCGTTTCCTTTGGAAGGGGTTCCAAGGCAAAGTCCAAAGGGAAGGGTTCCGTTAGATTGGGTCACTTGATCATACCGGACGTGTTACTGATGTCTAACATTGCCGGTAGTTTCATTAGCATGAGCTAGCTTATGGAACTGAATTTTTCCTTCCTTTTTCAGGGACGGTGGTGTACCGTTTTTGATCAGCTCGAAAACCCTTTTCTTTCTGTACCAAAAGTAGGCAGGTGCTTTCCGCTTAACATGGCTCATGTTGCGCAGACAGGAGTTGCCATCAGAGGAAGACCAGACCAAGCGGGAACAGTCAAGATTTACTGCGGAAAGAAACGGTTTAAGGACGGGATTCAAGAAACGGCAAGTAAGATACTGGAGGCTGACAAGGGGAAGAAGCGAGAGCATCCGATCGAGTTAGTGGATCTTTCATGGAGTTAGTTCTAAAAAAACACTGCCCGAATAGCCGTTTTGTACTACCAGTTCATATACCCAGTTCCTTCTTAATAATAATTTTCTACTTCTCTTCCACCTTTAGACATTCAAACCAGTTATTTCCTTAAAAGGAACTAACTCAAAACGCAAGATCACAACTTAAAACATGAGCTATCACAACAACAGTTGTACGAAATTAAAGTGGTCTACTCATCATGCAAGTTCTTGCGATCGAGTTCCCGACGTCGTTCCTCAGCTGTCTCTGATGTCAGCTTCCAGATAATGAAAATTTGACCACACAAGAGGATCAAGGAAAAGATTACCAATCCCAGGTCACGCACACTGCCATCCTCTCGAATGCACATTCTTAGAATTGAGAGAGTTTACTAAGCAATGGAGGGAAAGCAAAAGAGATATGGTGATGGTGGTCAAGTTTTCGAAATCCGGTTTTTATGGGAGTCAAATTCGAGAAGGGAGTGGTCACAATAATGGTGACACCACTCATTTCATGTCGGCACGCATGGACAAAGAAAAGGGGTCCAATAAGTCAAGGGCTAGGTGGATAGGGTTCGTCCCTTTAAATAGACGGTAACAGAACGCTTTGGATAACACAACAGAGTTTAGGAAAGAAATACCTCATTCATCGCTTTTATATCAAAGAAATGGCTACGATTCCCATTTGCCAGTGCGGGGAAGCCACGATTATAACAACATCCTGGACGGAAGAAAATCCAGGGTGAAGGTTCTTTAGATGCAAAAGACGTCGCTCGGTAAGTCAAAAGTGCTTTACGAGTTTCGACTATCATTTAAAACTAACCAGAGAGAAACTCATCTATCCCTTGGTTTATGGCAGGGGATGAACAACCATTGTAATTTCTTTGCATGGTTAGATCCCCCAATGCAACATCGAGCCAAAGTCGTGATCAACGGTCTCTTACGGAAATTAAACATCTACGAGCGTACCTTCGGAAGTGAAAGACAAGCAATTTCAGGGGAGACTATTCCCGATACTGCCGTGTCATCTGCATCTTCCATCAGGAACAAGGATAATAGTGGTTTTCGTAATGGAAACATAGAAGTTACCTACAAAACTTTCTTAGCAGTCCTCGCCTTTGTTTGTATCCTTCTCGGAACCCTTATCATAAGCAAATAAATTCTTGCTTTTATCCTGTCACATCTATATCAGCCACACCCACCATCGTCATAATAACGAATTATTTCAACAACGCTAGTTATAGAACTCAAGAACGTCTCACCGTGGAGGTTTCTGTGCTGGTGCCATGATGCAGGGATCTGAGATCGGTGCCTATGAAAAACCTTTCACTTTTAAACCTTAGTTTAAAATCCGTCAAAACTTAATACCCTTTTTCTTTTAAAATCACCAGAATAACTTCCGCACCAGACCGATCTTCCAGTGTTTCTTGGTAACTCGAGAAACAGGAGGAAGCCGGCTTTGATACCAAAATGTAACACCCCAATTTTATGACATGAAAAATGACAATTAGTCCCGGGATAGACGATGACTCAAAGGTTGAAAAATACAACTTTGACCTACTACTTTTAAAATAACCATAAAATCAGGGTATTAAACGTCAAATCATTTACAACGGAAGTGGGCCCAACGACTTTAGAGCAACCCTCCAAGTCGCCATTACACCGTCTCATGATCCACTGCTCCGGCACGCCTTAAGAAACTCTGGTGGTCTATTGCTTGTCCAGGAAATTCCTGCAAACTGGTGGGTGGCTTGGTGATGACACTCGATTTGACGTGATTATCAGCCTCATTTAAGCGACATTTCTTTGCTTAAGACATGGTTTTTAGGGTAGAATAATGAATATTCAATCGATTGCCCTATCTCGTGCCATTTGTGTTACCTTGGCCCGTTTCGGGTCTATTTGATGGTTTTCTAGTGTTTTTGTGTTAGCACAGGTTTTTGCCGTCAAATAAAGCAGCCATGGACGTGTCTAAGGCGTAGGAACCTCGAGGAATCAAACTGGAATCGATCCAAGGAGCCAATCAAGTCAAACCGAAAATCTGCCCATATGCACTTGTACCTTCGGCGAAAATGATCCCCTAGATTCGGCAAAACCAGCAGTTCAAATCAGCCAGTGCCAAGTGAAGAATGGTTTCGGCGAAACCACTCAACTGCTCGGACCGAAAATATTGAACAGCCGGCGGAGCCCTTGAACTTAAAGGAATTTTCGCCGAAATTCTTAAGGAATTTTGGGCGAAAATAATACACTGGTCCGACTAATTTAGGGTCAAGTATTTATACTTAACCCGGCGGCCCAAAGACGATATACAATTCATAATTAATCATAATACAACTTTTCGAGATCAGTTTTCTCTGAAGTTCGGGAGCGAGGAGTTGGAGTTCAAGGAGCCGGATAGAGATCGTGACGCTATCCCTTCCATCTCGGAGAACCGGAGCTAGGAGTGTAACTTACCAAAGATCGGAGTCTGTCAGAGTCGTCTGAATTAGGTTTTTCAGATCCTTTTCTGTTCTTCCTCTGAATGATGAACTCTTTCCTTGTCTTTGTGTCTTTTGTAATGATCATGAGTAGCTAAACCCTTTAGAGCTTAGACTAGATGAACCCTAAGTGACCCAGGGCTTTAAAGCGGTCACGGATCGGCGGTGATTAGATTCGAAATTCAATCAGTTCTTTTTCATGTTTGATTCGTTCTTCATTGTTCATGTTTCTTGTCTGGATTGATCACCTAGATTAGATTCTTGTTAAGCTAAGGATAGAAGCGAACGCTTGCCTTACTTTAGAACATCGAATTAAACAATTAACCTTATAATTGGAGTGTGCCTTTCGTAGGAACCGGTTAGGGTTAATTCACTGCAAGAGTAACTCATTAATCACTAGTAATTACACCAATTAATTAAGTCGTTGCGAGAGGCGACCGTACCCGGGCGACTAGTTAATCTTGGTAGTTAGAACGGATAGAGCGAACGTTCGCCGGTCTTAAACCTAAGGGTAAGGAGTTATGGTGGTGTCTTAGTAATTGATTGAATGAGAATCGAAATCCGCTGATCTGTTGATTGCCAATGCTCTGGGGAACGAAGGGGGATTCAAAGTCTAAGTTCGTCTGTCATTCTTGTTTTCAAACCCTAATTTCCCAATTTCTTTAGCTTAATTTGTTTTATTTTTTCCGCATTTCTTAGAATTAGAAGTCGTGGAACTCACACCACGCACAACGTGTTTTTCCTTGAGTAATTTGTTAGTTCTGAAGTAGCCAATCACTTGAAGGCCCGTGGAATACGATCTATCCTACCTCTTGAGCTTGATAGTTATTTGATTGAACCTGCTCAGCACAACGACGGTTCCATCAAATTGGCGCCGTTGCCGGGGACTTCTTTTGATTGTTGAAAGAAGATCTGGCAATTTATTCTCCTATTTTCCATCTTTCATTTTTCCATCCACTTCGATTTTACATTGGTTTTGTTTGTCTTTGTTATCTGTAGGTTTACAGGTGTATGCCTCACCGTCCTTGGACTCGCTCTTAGACCGAACAGGCTAAGATTGCAGGGAATCCAGGCAGTTCTGCTACACCTCTACGATCACAGATTCTGAAGGAAGGCAGATCCAATCCATTCATCACTCCCATCAAGATCGAGGAACCGAAGGAGAGTTCCTCATCTCCGTCTTCACCGCACTCTTCATCCGCTTCATACACCGAGTCACTTTCACCCCCTCCATCTCCCACCATGACCGATAGATTACCACCAGACGGCGATCAACCGCCGCCACCCCCACCGGCACAGAAGAGTCTAGCAGACTATAACAAGCCGAGCGCGACTAGCGTTCGATCTGCCATTGCCGTTCCACTCATTGAAGGAGATCCTGACTATGAGATCAAGATTCCATTCTTGACCATGATCTCTAGGGATTTACAGTTTGAAGGCAGGCCCCTAGACAATCCGTGCACTCATCTTGCAGACTTCCTTGATCTCTGCAATACTTTTTAAAAATGGAAACCTCGACAAAAACACTCTTTGTCTGAGGGCGTTCCCGTTCTCTTTGAAAGGCGCTGCTAAGAGGTGGCTTACTGGCAAACCACCTGGCTACTACACTAACTGGGATACTCTGGCTCAGGACTTTGTTGAAGAGTACTTCCCTTCGGCCAGAACAACCGCCATCAAGGACAGCATCGCCAGATTCTCCCAGAAAGAAGGAGAAAGTTTATATGATACTTGGAATCAATTCCAAGAACTTCTCTACACCTGCCCTCATCATGGATTCGAGCAGAGGCAGTTAGCTGAAATCTTCTCTCGAGGACTTCGAGAAGAATCTGCCAAGTGGGTTAATTCTCTAGCTGAAGGGGATTGCACTACACTCACTCCTGAAGCTGCTCTTCTGCACTTCGCAAACTGTGCCTCCAAGTCAAGGAACTGGGAGCGACAATATGAAGGATCGAGGAGCAAGCTAGATTTCAAAGCAGCTATCAAAGCAGAGGTAGAGAAGCATTTGAAGAAGTCTACCACACCAATCAAGCCACCGGCAGCTTCTGTCTATGTTGCCGATTGCGAGTGGTGTGGAGCTTGCTCACATAACGGAGGCCGTTGTCAGAATTTTGGTAAGGCAGAAGTCTGGTCTGCCGAAGAGGTAAATTTCATCCAACAAGGCTTCGTGAATAATTAGAATGGTTATGCCGGTTATCGTAACTTCAGACAGCAAGGGAACTATCACGACAGACCTCCCTACAATGCTGGCACCAATCATAACCAGAACCAAAATAACCGCCCGGCTGGTCAAGTTCAGGATCAAAAGCCTAACCATCCGCCGGCAGGTGTTTACCAGCCGCCGCATCGCAATCCGGGTAATTTGGAACTGCTCCTGGCAATCGCCAGAATCAATATCTTAACAATACCTATCTAGGACAGCAGCATCAAAGAGATAATAATGTCAGTGACCTGGATAAGAAGCTCAGCCAGATCATCACAAGACTCGATGATCATGACAGTCAGTTCAAGGCTCAAGCTCTTCTTAATCAAGAACAGATAGCATCTGGACAAAGAATTGAGCAAGTCGTGAACAACATCTCGAGCATGCTAGCATCTGGTCGACCATTTGGCCAGCTTCCAAGCCAGACAGAGCAAAACCCGAGAAAAGAACAGGCTAAGATGGTAACTGCTCGAAAACTTCCGAACTTAATTGCTGATGCTTTTTCTGTTTTACGCAGGATCGCTGAAACTCCGGAAAAAGAGGAAGAAGAGGAACAGAAACCAGCGCCTAAGGATGATCCTCCTCTTGCACCATACGTCGTGAAGCCTCCTTTTCCTAGAGCACTGCTGCCAAACGCAAGGATCGAGACTGGCATGAAGGGGAAAAAGGAAGGATACCCTGACATTCGTATTAAGAAACCTGTCTCTCCATATCCAGCTAAGTTATCTGATCCTGGTTCTTTTACCTTGCCTTTGGTCATCAATGATGTTGAAATTGAACGTTGCTTAGTTGATCTAGGAGCATCTGTTAATGTCATGCCTGTGAGTCTATATGAAAAGTTAAACCTAGGGGAACTTGAACCGCCCAGTATGCAACTCGTCTTTGCTGATAGATCGCTTAAAACCCCTAAGGGAGAAATTAAAGACGTTGTCACCAAATGTGGTCCGTTCACGTTCTTAGCTGATTATGTGATTATGGATACTAGTACAGATGACGCTACTATTCTCATAGGTCGACCTTTCATGGCTACTACTGGAATGAATATTAACGTTCCTAATGGTTCTTTGACTTTAAGAGTTGGTAAAGAAACGAAAACGTTCCGTCTTAAAGACGGCATGAAATATGACTCTAGGAATGAAGAATCTCACTGCCTTGCTGTTGAAACTATGGGGTTGACTCCGGTCAACTTCGTTACTAATGCTTCTTCCAGTGTCTCTAGATCAGTTGTTGATACAGGTATTAAGCAGGTTATAAAGAAGAAGCCAGAAGCTTCAGTTGAGAAGCCACCTAAGAAGAAGAAGGAACTGCAAGCCTCTTCTAAACCACCGAGCAAACCTCGAGGAAAAAACAAGAAGACAAAGACCCAAATGGTCTGGAGACCAAAAGCTCCACCGTCTTCCACCGAGCCAGCTGCACCCCCTGTTAGTTCCGAGAAACCGGCGCCAGAACAAGTATGGAAGGAGAAGCCGAAAGCATCTCCTAAGGAAGTACTAACGATCACCGATCCTGGTGATAACAAGCCGAAGAAGAAAGAAAAAGAGAAACCGACAGTCCTCATTCCTTCCATCGTCACACTCAAGAAGGATGATCTCTCTAGAGAGCTGTTCGGACCATTCAAGTTCGTTGATCATCTTCCCGACGGACGTACCAAACTACTACATGCAAACGGGAAGAGATTCACGCTTACCGGAGAAGTCCCGAAGCTGTACTTTATGAACTCTGACGCGAGTGTGAAGGAGAATCTAAGTTGGGATGTCTCCTAATACCGTCCAGGTATCGTCCAGCTCAAGGACGTTAATAAAAGAGCGCTTCGTGGGAGGCAACCCACGACTGGAGTCAGTTTTGTTTTGTTTCAACCTTGGTCTTTTAGAGTCGGTTCGGGAGAGCCAAAAGTGTCAGTTTGTTTGATTTATTATTTTTCGTGTAGATTCTGCGTGTCATAGATTCAGTTGCAAGTTGATTGAGGTCGTTCCGATTTTTCTGGATTTAACTGTGATTTTCTGAAGTTGGCTTGATTTACGAAAATATTTTAAACCCGAACAGTTCAAAATTTTTGGTGAAACCACCCTTGTTTTCGGCGAAACTGATCTTCAAATTTCAAACCTATTCTCTTGTTCCTCATTTTCGGTTCGAAATTTTTTTTGATTTCGGCGAAACCATCCCAACTAAAATTTTCGGCGAAATCGAGCTTCCATTTTCGGCGAAACCGCCTGTTCAAATCGGTCAATCCATTTTAACTAGTAGTTTCGGCGAAACCACCCCCCTACTTTCGCCGAAACTGATTTGCAAAATCACTTAATTTATCCTTTAAAAATCCGGTCCACTTCCTCTCTCCTTCTCTTATTTTCGCTCAGCCTACCCGAAACCCCCCCTCTCCTTTTGAAATCGCCGAAAGCCCCACTTTCAACACCCGCCGTGGCAACGCCAGCTCAGCGAATTTCTCCACTTTCCACCTCCTGGTTCACCGGACCAGCAGTGATCGGGTTGTATTCCTTTTCTGTGTCTTCTTTTTATTTATTCTTTTCGGATTTCGGTCCAACTTTTTTCTGTGTGGATCCGGGACACTTGTCCCGGTTTCCTTTTTATGTTTCATTTGTTTTTGTTTTGTAGGCAATCGGTAGACTCCCTTTGCTTCCGGCTAGGCGACACTTTCCTCCGCTCTCTGGATCCGTGCTTACCCTCTGAAATCAACCGTCCTCTTCCAGGTTCTTCCATTCCACTCTAAACTCTAGAATTAGTCCTGTGAGGACACAGTCCGATTTAAGTGTGGGGTAGGATGCTAGAGAACCTTGCATGAACTTGATTGCCCTTGATTGTGTTTTGTGTGCCTCGTGATTCCATTCCAGTCTCTCTAGCATTAGAATGGCTCAGTTCTTGATTTTTGATGTTAAGTTGCTGTTCAAACTTTCATAATGATGCTTAGACTGCTTAACCTAGAACTTGAGAACCAACTTGTATGCTTTGATGCTAAATTGCCTGGTCAGAACAGAATTTTAAAAATCACACTTGTAGATTGTAGCCTTGATTGCATGAAAATGACCGAATCCGACTAGCAAACCAACTGTGAGCTTTTGATCCATTGCACGTAACTTGCAATTTAAATTCTTTCTGAGTGGTTTTCTGTTTACTTGAATGAGTTAGAATTTGCATGAGACCTACTCGAGACCACACGATGACACGAGTTCTAGAAGGATAGGGGCACCTAGATTCAGCTACTAAGCCAGATAGCCTACCAAACGATAAATCCACTAGGTTTAGACCCTTGAGCTTGGCCTGTTCTTTCGGTTCGATAATACATTACAGCCATTTCCCATTTCTTTCATTCCCCGTTGATCCCTTGTGGTTGTAGTTCTAGATTGACCTACCGGAAGTCGGTTTGTGGTAACCTGCCTATAGCCATTAAACAGGTGGTCTTAGCTAATACGTCCAGACGTGTAAACCCCTCTAGCAACTAAAAGAAAATCGGCACAAAAAGAAAAAAATATAGAAAGTAAGAAAAGAAGCAAGCTTCAGAAAAAAAAGAGAGAAGTAGAAAAATCAGAAAAATACGAAAAAGTTCAAAGTGTAGTTCAAATAAAACGTTCTTCTCCCTATAAATGGAAGAACGAAGTAGAAAGAAAAGTTGAAAAGAAAAGAAAAAATGTGTACGCAAAAGAAAAAGAATAAGTGCTAGGTTGCTTGAGGGTATCATAGGACGAGCGTTCATTATTCCACCCGTGTTTGGTTAGACGGTAGGAAGCCATAGATTAGATTCGAGGGAAGTTAGTCGAAAGCTACACCGCACCAAGCCATCATCATTCATTCCCATCATCCATCTCATTATAAACCCGAGTAGTGTAGAATTCATTACGGTCCTAGCAGGGAAGTCCTTCTTGACTAGATACTCGTGTTGTCACAGTGGTGGAGATGTGGTCGAAATACAAACCTATGACAGAATTCGGTAACAGAAAATGATCGAGAGCAGAAACACGTCCTTAAACACAGAGAGTGAGAGTTCCCATTGTACTAAATATATCCTGTGTGAGAAGTCTGGTCGGTCAGGTCAAATTCGTGCATGATTGATTGCTAATTACTTGTCGTGTGCAGTTTATTAGTGAGACCAGGTAGTTTGGCTGATCAGTATGCATGTTAGGTTTCTTGTTCTAGGATCGATCTGTCTAATAATTCATTGTGCTTGATTGAGCTCCAATTTAATCGATCTTATCATTTAAGAACATGAGCGTTTCTATTCAGTTTGCTTGAGGACAAGCAAAAGCTTAAGTGTGGGGTATTTGATGACACTCGATTTGACGTGATTATCAGCCTCATTTAAGCGACATTTCTTTGCTTAAGACATGGTTTTTAGGGTAGAATAATGAATATTCAATCGATTGCCCTATCTCGTGCCATTTGTGTTACCTTGGCCCGTTTCGGGTCTATTTGATGGTTTTCTAGTGTTTTTGTGTTAGCACAGGTTTTTGCCGTCAAATAAAGCAGCCATGGACGTGTCTAAGGCGTAGGAACCTCGAGGAATCAAACCGGAATCGATCCAAGGAGCCAATCAAGTCAAACCGAAAATCTACCCATATGCACTTGTACCTTCGGCGAAAATGATCCCCCAGATTCGGCGAAACCAGCAGCTCAAATCAGCCAGTGCCAAGTGAAGAATGGTTTCGGCGAAACCACTCAACTGCTCGGACCGAAAATATTGAACAGCCGGCGGAGCCCTTGAACTTAAAGGAATTTTCGCCGAAATTCTTAAGGAATTTTCGGCAAAAATAATACACTGGTCTGACTAATTTAGGGTTAAGTATTTATACTTAACCCGGCGGCCCAAAGACGATATACAATTCATAATTAATCATAATACAACTTTTCAAGATCAGTTTTCTCTGAAGTTCGAGAGCGAGGAGCTGGAGTTCAAGGAGCCGGATAGAGATCGTTACGCTATCCCTTCCATCTCGGAGAACCGGAGCTAGGAGTGTAACTTACCGAAGATCGGAGTCTGTCAGAGTCGTCTGAATTAGGTTTTTCAGATCCTTTTCTGTTCTTCCTCTGAATGATGAACTCTTTCCTTGTCTTTGTGTCTTTTGTAATGATCATGAGTAGTTAAACCCTTTAGAGCTTAGACTAGATGAACCCTAAGTGACCCAGGGCTTTAAAGCGGTCACGGATCGGCGGTGATTAGATTCGAAATTCAATCAGTTCTTTTTCATGTTTGATTCGTTCTTCATTGTTCATGTTTCTTGTCTGGATTGATCACCTAGATTAGATTCTTGTTAAGCTAAGGATAGAAGCGAACGCTCGCCTTACTTTAGAACATCGAATTAAACAATTAACCTATTCATTGGAGTGTGCCTTTCGTAGGAACCGGTTAGGGTTAATTCACTGCAAGAGTAACTCATTAATCACTAGTAATTACACCAATTAATTAAGTCGTTGCGAGAGGCGACCGTACCCGGGCGGCTAGTTAATCTTGGTAGTTAGAACGGATAGAGCGAACGTTCGCCGGTCATAAACCTAAGGGTAAGGAGTTATGGTGGTGTCTTAGTAATTGATTGAATGAGAATCGAAATCCGCTGATCTGTTGATTGCCAATGCTCTGGGGAACGAAGGGGGATTCGAAGTCTAAGTTTGTCTGTCGTCTTTGTTAAGTCAACCCAATCTTTCAGTCTGTCTTTCAGTTTTAGTTTTTTTAATTTCCTTGCATTCTCTAGAATTAGAAGTTGTGGAACTCACACCACGCACAAAGTGTTTCAACTTGAGTAATTTACCCTTATATTTGAGTAGACAATTGAAGAAGGCCCGTGGAATACGATCTACCCTAGCTTTGAGCTTGGTAGTTATTTGATAACCCACTCTACGACGGTTCATCATTCTCTCCGATTGACCATCCGTTTGAGGGTGATATGCCGTTGAGAATTTCAGCTTAGTTCCCAACGCCATATGCAACCCTTCCCAAAAGTGGGATGTGCAACTCGGATCCCGATCAGAAACAATGGATTGGGGGACTCCATGCAATCTCACCACCTCCTCTATACACAACTTGGCTAACTCCACCACGCTCGGCTTAAATCGAATTGGTATGAAATGCGCAACTTTCGTCAAGCGATCCACTATAACCCACACGGCATCCTTCCCCTCTCTAGTCGGCGGAAAACCCGACACAAAGTCCATGGTGATGTCCGCAAACTTCCACTCCGGAATCGGTAGCGATTGCAATAACCCTCTCGGAGCTCTATGCTCCGCCTTAGCCTTCTGACAAACCAAGCAAGTTGCCACATAACGAGCCACATCCTTCTTCATTCCCGGCCACCAAAAACTCAACTTCAAGTCATTGTACATCTTAGTCGTTCTGGAGTGCATAGCATACATCAAAGAGTGAGCCTCCTCTAATATCCCTTTCCTCAACTCCTCTACCTCCAGCACACACACTCGACCCTTACACTTCAACAACCCTCCAACTACCTCAAAACCATTATCCCAACCCTTCTCAACTTCCTCTCGAATGGCCACTAGAGTAGCATCCTTGAGATGTTCCTAACCAATCCTGTCATTCACCATGGGTCGGATATTAAGCTTAGCAAGCAAAACCCCTACATCATCCATCTGCATCTCCACTCTTAGAGCCCTCAGGTCAACCAACTATTTCCGACTTAGAGCATCAGCTACTACATTTGCTTTATCGGGATGGTAATCAATGGTGCCATAATCCTTCAAGAGCTCCACCCAACGCCTCTACCTACAATTAAACTCCTTTTGGTCCATAAGATGCTTAAGACTCTTATGATCGGTCATAATCTTAAACGTCTCACCATACAGATAATGCCTCCACAACTTCAAGGCAAACACCACCGCAGCTAAGTCCAAGTCATGGGTCGGGTAATTCACCTCATGCACTCTAAGCTAACGTGAGGCATAAGCAACAACCTTCCCATCCTGCATCAGCACGCAACCCAACCCTTGCAAGGACACGTCACTAAACACAACATACTCGCCACCCTCTACCGGCAAGGTCAACACCGGAGCTGAAGTCAACCTCTTCTTCAACTCCTCAAAGCTCTTCTGGAACGCTTCGCTCCACTCATACTTCGACTCCTTCCTCAACAACTTATGTAGAGGAGAGGCTATGGTAGAGAATCTCTCGACAAACCTTTGATAATAACCAGCAAAACCCAAGAAACTCCTTAGTTGCGACACATCCTTAGATCGACTGACCGGCTGAGAATGCCTATTCTTATACTCCGCCGGGATCACCTACGAAAGGGAGGACTTTAGGGCCATATAAGAAGCGCCTGGAGCTTCGACAGACTCATAACCTGGCCATGCAGAGGGTTGTAAAACCTAAACATGTGGTCAGGTTCAAATACAGTCCTTCACCACGGGCCTAGAGCAAGGATGAGCGTCCGGTCCTAGCCAGCCCTAACTTGGGCACCGACGCCCGAAGCTACAATGAGGTCAGGCTTGCCTTGTAGCCCTGGCACTATGTCTAAGGTTCCAGGAGGTGATATACAACCTCGGGACCCTCTAGATGTGATGTGAACCGCTGCAACCGTGGGCAGACGACCCTAACCACCGCAAGTTGGAACGTGCAACGAGGTAGAAACCTTCGGGAACCGGGGCAGAATAGTACTTTGACCCGTCGGCTATATAACAGCCGGGAACCAGAAGTGTCCAGTCGAAGACGCCACGACAAGAGATGGATGCTCTTGATGATAAGTCAACCTTAAGCAATGCTCCTCACATTAACTCGAAGGGAAAAGAACATAAGTTCTGAAATATATTTAATCAAAGGGGGTTCTGAGTACAAGAGGTGGCCGGCGGCCTCCTTATATAGGTGAGGGAACAAGCTCTCCTCCTAAAACCCTACTTCCTAAATAATAATAAAATAAAGAAATAAAAAGAGTCCTAATTAGAAAACCTAAAGAGGACTTTAACTAATCCTAACCTAGACTAAAAAGAGGGAAAATTCGGACTCCAACCCTACAAGGGAAGAGAATCCTACCTAAACAAGAACTCCTAAAAAGGAGGCTGAAAAAAACCCTAAAAACAGCTAAACGGGTTCTGGTAAAAATAGCCAAATAAATACCAAATTAAATAGGAATATTAAGCCCTTTGGCAGATCACTAGTAGACGTCATGGGATTCAACTTTCATGTTGGGCTTCATCCCAAATTCTATCTCCAAGTAGCCCAAATCCGTCAATCTTCATCAGACTAGGAATCTGTCCAAAACCGGGAAATCCTAGCTTGATTAGGATTCCTTGCTTGGATGTATTTGGCATCTTCTCTCCATTTCCCGTATCTTGAATGGTGATCAATACCTCCATGGATCAGGCTCAGTTGGTGGCCTGATCGTAGCTCCTAGTGTTGGCTCCCTCGGATCAGCATCCGAGCTCCACTCCTTGATGCTTCGGCCAAGCATCACTAGGACTTGTTCTAGCCCTATCTCCCTTGATTCTCCTCCGAATTGAGCTCTGTTTGTTGGAGGGTAATCCTGGGGCCATAAGAATTCCAGTGCCTTTGGAAAATCCGAAAAGGCACGGGTCAATTGTTCGCTGGGCCAAAAGTGCTTCTCTGACGGGCGCTGGCATGGGCCTTGTGCTTGTGGCAAGCTTAGCTTGGGGCCTTCTTCAATTCTGTCCAGGCCTTTTGAGTTCCGCTTTGAGCCTTCTTTCCAGGGTACCTTTGGGATTTTTTTAGGTAGGTCTTTGCTCCGGGGGCCCGTGGGGGTTGGTATGGGCCCTAGGCTGGGTGCTAGGCTTGGCCCGGGGTCCGGGTCGGGGCTCGGTATCAGCATCAGCTCTTGCCGGGACATCAGTCTCATCTTGGCCTCAGTAGGAGCTGGCCTTGGGGCCTGGCTGAGGATCAGCACCCTCCCAGGTGCATCTTCTGGCTCCGGGGCTTGGGCTCTTCTAGGCTCCGGTGGTGGTGCTGGCATAGGCCTGGAGCCGGTGCATTCTTGGCCCGGCATCAATGCTAGGGCTGGCTCAGCATCAATTCTGTCCTTCGTGGCCAGGATCACATCATCCCCCTCTTCTTGAAGAGGATTCGTCCTCGAATCCTTGCCTGATAGTCCGTTAGAAATAATAAAATTAATCTCAGGGGAGTATAGGACTTGACCTGGTGTTTTATCGGGGCTCCTCACGGGTTTGGGCCGCAACGGGGCTGGTACGGGTGCTCGGGGCTCAGGTCTGAGGCCTTCAGGCCATACCAGGACTGGTATGAGTGCTTCGGGGTAGGCCAGTGCCGCGTCGGGGTCGGGTGGCGTCGGGTCGGGGTGGCGTCAGGCCCGGGGTCGGGCGGCGTCGGGCCGGGATCAGACGGCCTCGGGCCGGGGTCTGGCGGCGTCGGGCCGGGGTCTGGCGGCGTCGGGCCGTGGACAGGCGGCGTCGGGCCGGGGTCAGGCGGCGTCGGGCCGTGGTCAGGCAGCGTCGGGGGTTGCTCGGGCTCCGGGGACTGGTCGGGCGCTGGGGCTGGGGTCGGTTGCTGAAACGGGGCTGGGGTCGAGACTATGTCGGGGCTGGGGCCGGGGCTGATGTCGGGGCTGGGGCCAGGGCTGGTGCCGGGGCTAGGGCCGGGGCTGGTGCCAGGGCTGGTGCCGGGACAGGGGCCAAGGCTGGTGCCGGGGCTGGGCGCGGGGGCGCTGGTGCTGGGCCGGGGCTGCTCTCGGGCGCTGGGCGCTGCTCGGGCGCTGGGTGCCGGTCGGGCGCTGGGTGCCGGTCGGGCGCTGGACTCCGGTCGGGCGCTGGGCTCCGCTCGGGCGCTGGGCTCCGCTCGTGCGCTGGGCGCTGCTCGGGCGCTGGGTGCCGGTCGGGCGCTGGGCTCCGGTCGGGCGCTGGACTCCGGTCTGGCGCTGGGCGTCGGTCGGGTGCTGGGCTCCGCTTGGGCGCTGGGCTCCGCTCGTGCGCTGGGCGCTGCTCGGGCGCTGGTGCTGGCGCTGGGCTGGTGCTGGGCAGGCGCTGGGCTGGTGCTGGGCAGCTGCTCGGCTCGGTGCTGGGCACGGTGCTGGCTCTCCTGTCTTCGACTAACCTCTTGAACGAATATTCTATGTTGTTTAGTTGTAAGCGTGCTATCAGGCACTGAAGCTCCAACAGACATAGATCTACTCCTGCCATGTTTAGTGAAACAAACGAACACCAATACTTCTTCTAATATAATTTTCTAATGCTCTTTTTCTAGGAGTCGATGCAAAATACAACTTGGTGGTTAAAAGTAGGGTCGTGGCTCGGTTTAACACAAGCAACAGAAGCTAATCTATCCCCTCTTCTTAAACACACTATTACGCGAAAATAAAGAACTTGGCAAGGGTGGCCTTGCTTGATTTTCTGTTTTCTAACTCTTTTAATATTTTTCTTTGATGGATTTTGATGGCCACCAGCTTTTCTTTGCCTTACAATAGAGACTCAAAACAAGAACTAAAATAGATGGAGATTTTCGAAATATTTTCTAAACAACAAAAGTAAAGGGATATGAATCCAGGGTTTCAAACCTGGAGACTGGGATAGATTGTGGTCCGTGTGTTTGAACCGTGCTCTGATACCAATTGATGTGAACCGCTGCAACCGTGGGCAGACGACCCTAACCACCGCAAGTTGGAACGTGCAACGAGGTAGAAACCTTCAAGAACCGGGGCGGAATAGTACTTTGACCCGTTGGCTATATAACAGCCGGGAACCAGAAGTGTCCAGTCGAAGACGCCACGCCAAGAGATGGATGCTCTTGATGATAAGTCAACCTTAAGCAATGCTCCTCACATTAACTCGAAGGGAAAAGAACATAAGTTCTGAAATATATTTAATCAAAGGGGGTTCTGAGTACAAGAGGTGGCCGGCGGCCTCCTTATATAGGTGAGGGAACAAGCTCTCCTCCCTAAACCCTACTTCCTAAATAATAATAAAATAAAGAAATAAAAAGAGTCCTAATTAGAAAACCTAAAGAGGACTTTAACTAATCCTAACCTAGACTAAAAAGAGGGAAAATTCGGACTCCAACCCTACAAGGGAAGAGAATCCTACCTAAACAAGAACTCCTAAAAAGGAGGCTGAAAAAACCCTAAAAACAGCTAAACGGGTTCTGGTAAAAATAGCCAAATAAATACCAAATTAAATAGGAAAATTAAGCCCTTTGGCAGATCACTAGTAGACTTCATGGGCTTCAACTTTCATGTTGGGCTTCAGCCCAAAGTCTATCTCCAAGTAGCCCAAATCCGTCAATCTTCATCAGACTAGGAATCTGTCCAAAACCGGGAAATCCTAGCTTGATTAGGATTCCTTGCTTGGATGTATTTGGCATCTTCTCTCCATTTCCCGTATCTTGAATGGTCATCAATACCTCCATGGATCAGGCTCAGGTGGTGTCCTGATCGTAGCTCCTAGTGTTGGCTCCCTCGGATCAGCATCCGAGCTCCACTCCTTGATGCTTCGGCCAAGCATCACTAGGACTTGTTCTAGCCCTATCTCCCTTGATACTCCTCCGAATTGAGCTCTGTTTGTTGGAGGGTAATCCTGGGGCCATAAGAATTCCAGTGCCTTTGGAAAATATGAAAAGGCACGGGTCAATTGTTCGCTGGGCCAAAAGTGCTTCTCTGACGGGCGCTGGCATGGGCCTTGTGCTTGTGGCAAGCTTAGCTTGGGGCCTTCTTCAATTCTGTCCAGGCCTTTTGAGTTCCACTTCGAGCCTTCTTTCCAGGGTACCTTTGGGATGTCTTTAGGTAGGTCTTTGCTCTGGGGGCCCGTGGGGGTCGGTATGGGCCCTAGGCTGCGTGCTAGGCTTGGCCCGGGGTCCGGGTCGGGGCTCGGTATCAACATCAGCTGTTGCCAGGACATCAGTCTGATCTTGGCCTCATTAGGAGCTGGCCTTGGGGCCTGGCTGAGGATCAGCACCCTCCCAGGTGCATCTTCTGGCTCCGGGGCTTGGGCTCTTCTAGGCTCCGGTGATGGTGCTGGCATAGGCATGGAGCCGGTGCATTCTTGGCCCGGCATCAATGCTAGGGCTGGCTCAGCATCAACTGTGTCCTTGGTGGCCAGGATCACATCAAGATGCTTTCCTGAAAGAGTGCTAGAGAAAGAAGACCGAGCACCACTCCAAAGAGGCCCCAACCGACCCTAGCACCTAGACTAGACCTTCAAGAGATCAAAAGGAGGGTTACAACACTAGAAGAACCTCTGAAAACCTTCCTGGACAGCTGGGCTAAGCAAGGACAGAAAGGCCCGGATGAAAATGAAGAAGGCCCGAAGAAAGACTCCCTACGGGCGCCAGCACTGGCCCCGGAGGACCCCGATCGGACCTTAGCACCGAGCCAACAAAAGACTCGAGCCTTGGGAGGTTTACCACTGGTGCTAGGCTCCATAGGATGTCAGGAGTATAGCCTAGCAGCCGCCACCCCATGAAATGAGAGGAAGTGGGAAGAAATGAAAAGGCTGGAAGAGGAGGACCGATCGGGCCGATCGAGTAAGAGCCCCGGAGCTCGAGGAGGATCAGCATCAGACCCCACTGTGCCTAGCATTTGGAGCCCTGTGCATTCCCCAGCTTTAGCACCCGACGCCGCCGCCATTTCCAAGCTCGACACAAAAGGTGGTGCCGACTTTCCTAATCTGGACCTGCCTAATTAGGGTTTCTGACCGAGAATCCGCCGGATTAGGGTTTCAGACGCATTTTCTATTTTATTCCCTTTTAAGTGTTGGTCTCAAAATTCCCTTTCATTTTTTGGTTGTTTAGGGATATTTTAATCCTTTTAGTAGTCTATTTAGGACTCTAGTTTATTTCTTTAATATTTAGGAGTTATTTTCCTAGTAGGAATCGTCAAGCCTGTTCACGATTTCCTTAGTATAAATAAGAGGCTTCCGCCTCTCATTGTAATCAACCTTTTTCGAATTCAATTACAAATTAGAACTTTTGTTCTCAAATCCTTTTAAGTCTTTGCTCATCGTGCATAACTTAAGGAACGGTGTTATCAACAGAAGCAGTCATCTTCTGTCGTGGAGCCGATCGACTGGACACTTAGGGTTCCCGATTATTTACAACCGACGGGTCCAAGTACTCATCCGCCAAGGATCCATAGGTAAGCATAGAGCCGATTCTCAATACTAACGGTGGTTAGGGTCTTCGTAGCAGCCGAGCAGAGGTTTCTCATCCAAGAGGTGAGCGGGTTAAGGACAGCCGACTACAAGGTTCACATCAGTTTTGGTATCAGAGCCTAGGTTCAACACTAGGACCGCATCTATCCCAGTCTTCAGGTTTGAAACCCTGAATTCATATCCCTTTACCTTTTGTTATTGAAAACTCGTCAGAAACCCCTATCTTTGTTGCGTTGTATTGTTAGAAAATTTGCTAGAAAAACTTCATCTATTTCTTTCTTGTTCGAGTTATTTGTAAGGAAAGAAAAATCGGTGGCCAACAAGTCATCTAGAAAATATATAAAGAAGAGTCAGAAATCAAAAGAAAACAAAAAAAGAAAGGCCACCCTTCCCTAGTATCCGTTCATTGTAGGTTGATCTTAAGAAGAGGGGTAGCTATCTTTGCTTTCGTTGTATCTAGCTAAGATGGCAGACGAGAGAATCCACAATATGGAGGCCAACGTCCAGAATATCACTCAAACCTTAGCTGGACTACAAGAGGCCTTAGCTAGAATGGAAAGACAGGTGGCTGACTGAGAGGCTGAGAGAGAAGGCCCTCACGACGATCTCAACCGACGGGCTAGAATACTGGTCCAAGAAATCGATGATGATATGAGCAGCCTCAAGCTCACAATACCTAAATTCGCCGGGAAAGCTAATGCCGACGAATACCTAGATTGGGAGAGGAGCATGGAAGACTTTCTGGAGTGCCACAACTACTCTGAAAGGAAGAAAGTCACGGTGGCCACTATTGAGTTCACCAACTATGCTGCCTTGTGGTGGAGTCAGTTCTGACGGCAAGTTCAAAGGGATAAAGAAGAGCCCATTGGATCTTGGAGAGAGTTGAAGAGAAGAATGAGGAAGAGGTTCGTACCGGCGGCCTACACACGAGACTTGCATACCAAGTTACAAACCCTAAGGCAAGGCAGTCTGTCCATAGAAGAGTACAACAAGGAGATCGAGATGCTTGTGACAAGGCTCGATCTTAAGGAGGATGAGGAAGCCAGAATCGCCAGGTTTACCAACGACCTACAGAAGGATATCATGCATCAAGTCAACATCCTTCACTATGTTGACTATGATGACTGATGACACTCGATTTGACATGATTATCAGCCTCATTTAAGCGACATTTCCTTGCTTAAGACATGGTTTTTAGGGTAGAATAGCGAATATTCACTCAACTGCTTTATCTCGTGCCATTTGTGGTACTTTGGCCCGTTTCGGGTCTATTTGATGGTTTTCTAGTGTTTTCATGATAGCACAGGTTTTTGCCGTCAAATAAAGTAGCCAAGGATGTGTCTAAGGCGTTGGAACCTCGAGGAATCACACCAGAATCTATCCGAGAAGTCAATCAAGTCCAAGAAAATCCTGCCCCAATTTACACTACAGTTTTCGGTGAAAATCCCCCAGGTTTTCGGCGAAAACTCAAGAAGAAATCGGTTGAGTTCACAAAGAGAAGTTTTCGGCGAAAGCTCCAAGTTTTTGCCGAGAACCCTAAGGTCCAAAAATCACAGGAGAAACAGTCGAGCATTCAAGTCATTTACAAAGGAATTTTCGGCGAAAACTTACTGAGTTTTCGGCGAAAATTCCAGGCAAAATCCGGTGGTATTAGGGTTAAGTATAAATACTTAACCGGTGGCCCAATAATGGATATATCACATAATACAACATATTTTCAGAATTCTCACAAATTTTGGAGCAGAGTTTTTAGTTCGAAGAGCCAGGAAGAGATCGTGACGCCATCCCTTCACCTCGGAGACTCGGAGTTTTGCCGGAGTCGTCTTAATTAGGTTTTTCAGATCCTTTTATGTTCTTCCTCTGTTCAAGATGAACTCTGTCTTTGCCTTTGATTCTTTTGTTATGAACATGAGTAGCTAAACTCGTAGAGCTTAGACTAGATGAACCCTAAGTGACCCAGGGCTTTAAAGCGGTCACGAATCGGCGGTGATTAGATTCAAAATTCAATCAGTTTCTCTTTCATGTTTGATTTGTTCTTCGTTGTTTATGTTTCTTGTCTGGATTGATCACCTAGATTAGATTCTTGTTAAGCTAAGGATAGAAGCGAACGCTCGCCTTACTTTAAAACATCAAATCGAACAATTAACCTATTCATTGGAGTGTGCCTTTTGTAGGAACCAGTTAGGGTTAATCCACTGCAAGAGTAACTCATAAATCGTTAGTAATTGCACCAGTTAGTTAAGCCGTTGCGAGAGGCGACCGTACCCGGGCGACTAATTAATCTTGGTAGCTAGATCGGATAGAGCGAACGTTCGCCAGTCTTAAACCTAAGGGTAAGGAGTTATGGTGGTGTCTTAGAATTGATTGAACGAGAATTGAAATCCGCTGATCTGTTGATTGCCAATGCTCTGGTGAACGAAGGGGGATTCAAAGTCTAAGCTTGTCTGTCATCTTTGTTAGTCAACCAATCTTTCGATCTGTCTTTCAGTTTTAGTTTTTAATTTCCTCGCATTTTCTAGAATTAGAAGTCGTGGAACTCACACCACACACAACCTGTTTAAACTTGAATAACTTGCCTTTATATTTGAGTAGACAATTGAAGAAGGCCCGTGGAATATGATCTATCCTAGCTTCCAGCTTGGTAGTTATTTGATACCCTGTTCTGTAGTTCATCAATGACCTAGTGGCCTTGGCGATTCAAGTAGAGAGAGAGAGATTAAGAATGGCTTCGAAAAAAGGCCCACGCCACCAGCCTCTAGTACCTGGAGAGGCGCCTCCAGTGCCAGCCAGCCCCCATGGATATCAGGCCCCAACCGAGCCCAAGGAGGAAGGCCAAATGCTAGCACCGCCACCAACCGGGTAACATCAACCACTGCATCTACTATGCCAAATTCTAACCCTAGGCCAAGTGGCATCGTGTGTTTTAAATGTCAGGGACGAGGGCACGTGGCTAGAGACTGCCCCAACCAGAGAGTCATGGTGCTCAGAGAAGGGGAAGTCATAACTGATGATGAAGGAGAAGAGATGGAAGAAGAAGAGAAGGACTCCGAGAGTGGATAAGAAGTTGAGGCTAAAGGCCTAGAGAAGTTCACAGGGATGTTCGTCAAAGATCTAACCCTAAGCCCTAAGGCCAACCAAGAAGCCCTGACGGAGCCAGAGCAACACATCCCCAGCATCGGACCGGCCCTGGAGCAGTACCAAGCCAGCATCGGGTCAACCCCGAGCCAACATCAGGCGCCCCACTGGCCAACACCGGAGCACCCAATGGCCAGCCCTATTCTTATGCTGGACCAGCATCCAAACACGCCTAGGCCCTCAAGAAACATCGAGGCTCTCTAAGAAATGCACACAACGGAGGTGTCTCACCGAATCCTAAGGCTGGCACCAATCCGAGTCAGCAAACCTACAGAGCCGACGGCAGAAAAGGAGAACCTGAGCAAGAAGGAAAGATCTAGCTGGGAAGATAAGTACTCCCCCATGTCTTCCACAAGCCTAGACATCCTGGTGAGCAGCCCGTCGTCAGGAGACAGCATGAGCACCGACGGTGCAAGTTTAGAAGACCCGAAGCCCTGGTCAGACACGAACTCCAATGAGTACCCCTGCCCTTAGACCAATCTGGATGATGCCCCCGACATCACCACTCAGGCAACCGACTTGTGGAGGCATCTACTCAGTGTTCGAACTAGAAGAGAGTTGATAAGGAATTTATCAAGGTCGTATTCCACAAGGCCCTCTCATAGGCTAATACTCACAAGGTTCATGAACAGCCCATACATTTTGAGTTGAGATTTGGTTTGAAAGAAAACAAGCTAAAAAGCATAAACAAGCAAGGTAAAATTGATAAGAGAAATTGAGGATCAAACAAGAGAAAGGAGTTTAGTCTAGCAAGGGGTTTCTTCAAGCTCAAGGTTCATGAAAGCTGGATTGAATCTCAAGCAACGATGTGTAATTAATGACCATGCATCTCACTCAAGTAGAATCAACGAACTCTCGCACAATTGACTCTCTATTCCTAGACCAAATGCACCATGCTCTCGCTATGTGAACAAAGGGAATGGAATGCTTTAAACTAGCTCAATGAAATGCTTGGAACTTGAATTCTATGCTAACAATCATCTAGCACAAGGTAATGATGCAAGACACTCTCATGTCAATCATATAACACTAGTCTAGCAATCACAAGGGTCTTTCAACCTTCAAATGAAAGAAAACTAAATGCACACCAAGTGTTTGATAAAATGACAACAAGGAAAACAAGCTCAAAATGGTTGTAACTTGATAATCCAATCTCTCAAACCATCCAATTACAATCCTACAACCTTAGATCAACATCAATCAAACATTCTCATGTATTGAAAGACATAACAATACCAAAAGAACAAGTCAAGCTCAAATGGCTACAAAGCACAAGGTCTAGGATCATCATCTTACACAAATGGCTATAAGAACATCAATCCAAACAATCAATCACCTATCCTAGCTTGATCCATCCCTCACTAAACTAAACCTAAGTTTAGCCTAGCTTAACCATGGAGGAAACCTGAAATTGAGGAGAGGAGATCATCCTTGCTTCCATGGAGGATCTTCTCACTTTGCTCTTCAAGCTCCAATCCAAGGGTGGAAGGCTTCACTTAGATCTTCAAGTTGATCAACAATTGAGGGAGGTTTGTGTGTGTTTGAGGGAGAGGAGATGATGGAGTTGATGATGAAAAATTGAGAGAGAGAGGGCAATCGGCGATGGTGTTGTGTAAATAATGAATTTGATACCTTTATTTTCGTCCGCTGCCTTCCTTAAATAGCACGCCGGAATAGCCTTGAATTTTCGGCAAAAATGGTGTAACATTTTCGCCGAAAACGTCCTTGAGAACACCGAACGGCTGAGCATTTCTTCTAAAGTTTTTGGCGAAAACTTCGAATGTTTTCACCGAAAATATCCTCAATGATCGAAGGCCTTCTGTCTGCTTCGAGTTTTCGGACCGAGGACTTGAAAATCTCGCCGAAAACTTCTTCTTTGGCGAAAATCCTATGATATTTTCACCGAAAATGTCTTCAGCTGAAAGTCGTATTTTCTTCGATTTTGCAATGTCCATATCTCCTCTGTCCTAGCTCCGATTGACCTCCCGTTTGATCCTACGTGCTCCTTGTCACCAGTACTACAATGCCAAGACCTGAAAATACAAAGAAAACACCTCCAATAGACATGGACTTGGCCTCAAAGTAGCAACCGGACAACAAATGGACACTTAGCACAAAACATCAATAAAAGCATAATAAGCATGGCATTTAAGGATCAAACACGAGCATTTCATAGGTCAATCGAGAACTTAGAATGCACTAAATATAATCACATCAAATTCCCCTACGACTAAGCTTTGCTTGTCCTCAAGCAAATGAATTAGAAAACATCCAAGTTCACAAATGACAAGATCGGCTCCATTGAGATTCAAGCAATAACAATTCGATTTAAACTGTTCCACGAACAAACTAAACCTACACATGCAAGAAATTCAACCAAACAAGTCCAGACCTCACTAATATCTGAACACTTCAAGTAGTGGTTAATTGGGATACAGAAAAACCGACCACGACAACACTGACTCTAATTAAAAGGACTTGAACTCAGGAGATGGAACGGAAAAGGCGGGGATAGGAGAGTGATGAGTGATCATGATGTGGCTATCGACTCGACTTCATCCGCTTCTAGATCCGCACTTTACAAACTCGGGCATAGGATCAAGGGCTACATTTGAGAACTTCTTTTTTTTCCTTTTCTTTTATTTCTCTTTTCTTCTTTTCATTTTTTTCTTCTGTTTTCTTTTTCTTACTGCATACTAGTGCTCGATCCAACACTTCACTTAGGTGTTGAACCTGCCTAGCTCACAGCTTTTGCCATTGCTAGTGCTCAACCCGACACTTCACTTAGGTGCCGAGCTTGCCTAGCTTAGCTTTTCTTTTCTTTTCTTTTGAACATTTTCTTTCCAAATTAGCCACTTGATCCTTAGCCCCTTACAACTTCAACACAAGATTTCGAATTTCATTCCGTCTAATCTCAAGCCACAATCACGAATGATCAAAAAGATGGAAAAGGGGTGAGAATACTGACTGCCTTCATCATTTTAGACCGGTGTTATCGAGTGGTACAAAAACACGTATCAAACCAATCAACCAACATACAGGAGTGATAAAAATCTCTGTTCTGGCCTAGACTCATTTGACATTAGCTCTAGCATGCTGGTTATAGGTTCTAGGTAGGACAGTCTAAACGTCATTGTGAAAGATTGAAGTCAATTAAACACCAAAAGTCAAGAACCGAATGATTCTACAGTAGAAGGAATCGACATTCAATTAAGATCAAACAACTCAACCACACAACACATTAGACTTCTAGCAACAAATAATCACACCAAACCTCAAACTCCCCTACGACTAATCACGAAATCAATAGAACCAAATAAAGGTAACCAAGGTGGTGAGCAAGAAGAGTGCCAGAGAAAGAAGACCGAGCACCACTCCAAAGAGGCCCTAGTCGACCCTTCCCCAAGCGGCCTAGCGGCCCTAGCACCTAGACTAGACCTTCAGGAGATCAAAAGGAGGGTTACAACACTGGGAGAACCTCAGAAAACCTTCATGGACAGCTGGGCTAAGCAAGGACAGAAAGGCCAGGATGAAAATGAAGAAGGCCCAGAGAAAGACTCTCTATGGGCGCCAGCACCAGCCCCGGAGGACCCCGATCGGACCTTAGCACCGAGCCAACAAAAGGCTCGAGCCTTGGAAGGTTTACCACCGGCGCTAGGCTCCATAGGATGTCAGGAGTATAGCCTAGCAGCCGCCACTCCAGGAAATGAGAGGAGTGGGAAGAAATGAAAAGGCTGGAAGAGGAGGACCGATCGGGCCGATCGAGTAAGAGCCCCGGAGCCCGAGCAGGATCAGCATCAGACCCCACGGTACCCAGCATTTGGAGCCCTGTGCATTCCCCAGCCTTAGCACCCGATGCCGCCGCCATTTCCAAGCCCGACACAAAAGGCGACGTCAGCTTTCCTAATTCGGACCTGCCTAATTAGGGTTTCCGACCGGGAATCCGCCGGATTAGGTTTTCAGACGCATTTCTGTTTTATTCCTTTTAAGTGTTGGACTCGAAATTCCCTTTTAATTTTCGTTGTTTAGGGATATTTTAATCCTTTTAGTAGTCTATTTAGGACTCTAGTTTATTTCTTTAATATTTAGGAGTTATTTCCTATAGGAATCGTCGAGCCTGTTCACGATTTCCTTATAATAATAAAGGCTTCGGCCTCTCATTGTAATCAAACCTTTTTTGAATTCAATTACAAATCAGAACTTTTGTTCTCAAATCCTTTTAAGTCTTTGCTCATCGTGCATAGCTTACGAAATGGTGTTATCAACAGAAGCAATCATGTTCTGTCGTGGAGCCGATCGACTGGACACTTAAGGTTCCCGGTTATTTACAACCGACGGGTCCAAGTACTCATCTGCCAAGGATCCATAGGTGAGCATAGAGCCGATTCTCAATACTAACGGTGGTTAGGGTCTTCGTAGCAACCGAGCCGAGGTTCCTCGTCCAAGAGGTGAGCGGGTTAAGGACAGCCGACTACAAGGTTCACATCACAACCGCCTATAATCAATGCACATTCTCATCGTCCCATCCTTCTTCTTCACAAACAATACCAGCGCTCCCCACGGGGATACACTTGGACGGATGAATCCCTTATCCAAGAGTTCTTGCAACCCCTTCAATTCCGCCGGCGCCATCCGATAAGGTGGAATGGAGATTGGAGCGATTCCAGGAACCAAATCTATGTTGAACTCCACCTCACCCTCAATCGGTGCACCAGGTAACTCCTCAAACACATGATGACACTCGTTTTGACGTGATTATCAGCCTCATTTAAGCGACATTTCCTTGCTTAAGACATTATTTTTAGGGTAGAATAACGAATATTCAATCGATTGCCCTATCTCGTGCCATTTGTGTTACCTTGGCCCGTTTCGGGTCTATTTGATGGTTTTCTAGTGTTTTTACATTAGCACAGGTTTCTGCCAACGAATAAGTAGCCAAGGTCGTGTCTTAGACGTTGGAACCCCGAAGAATCACACATAAATCAACCGGGAAGATCACTCAAGTCAAAGAAACTCCTGCTCCATTTACACATATATTTTCGGCGAAAATACCCTTGGGTTTTCGCCGAAAACGAAAGAAGGAACCCACTGTCCCGACTAAGAAGAAATTTTTGCCGAAATTCCTCTATTATTTTCGGCGAAAATATCAGGGGAAATTAGAAAATCTCGGGTAGGTTTAAATACAAGAATCGGCGGCTAAATGAGAGACTTACAATTGACAACACACAACACACAGCTAGACAGAAGGGAGAGAGAAAAACGAGTAGGGAGGGTTCGAGGAGCCAGGAACGGATCGTGACGCGATCCATCCATCTCGGAGAGCCAGTGCTAGGAGTTGAAGATCCAGCAGATTGAAGCTGCCAGGAAACATCAAAATTAGGTTTTACAGTTCTTCTTTGTCTTCCTATCTAAGATGTATTCTTTGTTTGCCTTCGATTCTTTTGTATTGAATATGAGTAGCTAAACTCGTGTAGCTTAGATTAGATGAACCCTAAGTGACCCAGGGCTTAAAGCGGTCACGGATCGGTGGTGATTAGATTCGAAGTTCATTCAGTTTCATCTTTCATGTTTGATTTATTCTTCGTTATCTGTGTTTCTTGTCTGGTTTGGCCACCTAGATTAGATTCTTGTTAAGCTAAGGATAGAAGCGAACGCTCGCCTTGCTTTAAAACACCAAATCAAACAATCAACCTTATAATTGGAGCATGCCTTTCGTAGGAACCGATTAGGGTTGATCCATTGCTAGAGTAACTCATTAATCATTAGAATTTGCACCAGTTAAGTTAAGTCGTTGTGAGAGGCGACCGTACCCGGGCGGCTAGTTAATCGTGGTAGCTATACTGGATAGAGCGAACGTTCGCCAGTCTTACACCTAAGGGTCAGGAGTTATGATGGTGTCTATGAACTGAATGAACTAGAATCGAAAGTTACTGGTCTGTTGACTGTTGTTGCTCTGGTGATCTAAGGGGGATTCAAAGTCTAAGCTTGTCTGTCATCTTTCTAGTCAATCAATCAATCTTAAATCTTTCTTCGCTTTAATTCTCATTTCGAATTATCCTTGCATTTTAGTATAGAAGTCGTGGAACTCACACCACGCACAACTTGCGTTTAAACTTGAATTAGATTGCCAACATCTTTGAGTACGGAAGTAGAGGAAACCCCTGGAATACGATCTACCCTAGCTTTTGTTAGCTTTGTTAGTTATTTGTTTGAACGCATCACAACGACACGTTCATCAAATTGGCGCCATTGTCGGGGAACTTCTTCTATTTCGTTGAAAGAAGAGTTGGCATTTTTATTCTTCTACCTTTCCATCTTTCATTTTTCATCACACTTCGATTTTACACAGGTTGTGTTTGTTTTTGTCTCTTGCAGATCATAGCAGGTACAGAAACGGATCACTTCCGTTCCATCTTCCTTTACCACAATGGTTACTCTTAAGAGCGTTATGGACTACAGTAAGCCACGTGCATCCAACTTTCGATCCCCCATCACAGTGCTTTCTAATGACGATGATCCAGACTATGAGATTAAGATTCCTCTCCTAGAATTGATCTCTAAGGACCTACAATTTGAAGGGAGACCGGATGATAACCCCTACACCCATCTAGATGACTTTTTGGCTGTCTGTAACACCTTTAAGTCTGGGAACCTCAACAAGAACGCTTTATATCTCCGAGTCTTTCCTTTCTCCCTCAGAGGTGCAGCTAAGCAGTGGCTTGGAAGCAAGCCCCCGGGTCATTACACTAACTGGGAGACATTAGCTCAAGATTTTGTTGAGGAATACTTTCCTCCCGCGAGGATGACTGCTTATAAAGACCGCATCTCCAGATTCACTCAGAGAGAGGACGCAAGCCTATATGACACGTGGAATGAATTCCAGTCTCTTCTCTTCGACTACCCTCACCATGGGTATGAACAAAGACAGCTGGCTGAATTCTTTACTCGTGGTATGCGCAAAGAATCTGCAAACTGGGTCAACTCTCTAGCTAGCGGAGATTGTACCGCCCTTACTCCCCAGGATGCTCTTCTGCATTTTGCTGACTGTGCTTCAAAGTCTAGAAACTGGGAGAGGCAAATAGAAGGAAACAAGAGTCAGAGTCAGAGTCAGATGAGTGTTGCAGAGCAGATCAAGGCAGAGGTTCAGAAACATCTACAAGCAGCTGGTATTCCCCTAGATCCCCCGTCAGCCACCATCTTTTCAGTTGACTGTGGATGGTGTGGGTCCTGTGCTCATAACGGAGGAAGTTGCCTCAACTTCGGCACAACAGAAGTCTGGTCTACAGAAGAGATCAACTTCATCGATCAGGGCTTCGCTAATAATCAGAAAAGCTATGCCGGTTACAGAAACTACGTGCCACGGAACCAGAGCAACCGGTTAGTAGATCCTTATTATAGACCTCCGGGATTCATTGGAGGACAACACCAGTCTCAGGCTAAGCCGTACTACAATAGATACATGGATTATGAGAAGAAGTTCGATCAGATTATGAGCAGACTTGACGACCACGACATTCAACTAAAAGCTCAAGCTGCACTCAATCAAGGACAGAGAGCTCAGACCCAGAGGATAGAGGATGCTATAAGTAATATGACTAAACTCTTTACTAGCAATCCTCTCCTTAATCCAGAAGCATTTCAAGCAGACTCCGGTACAAAGAGCGAACACGCTCAAGCCATTACCACCAGGAGCGGCAAGCAAACAACTGATCCCAAGGCTCCAGAACCTGAAGAAATACCAGATACTAGTGCTGCCACAGATATGCCAGAAATTGAGGATATCACAGAAGAAGAAGAAGAAGCATCTGCTTCTCCTCCTCCTCCGCCCAGGACAGCTCCTGGACCTGTTTTGGCGCCATATGTTCCTCAGATTCCCTTCCAAGAGCTGCAAGGAGCAAGGCTAAGGATCACGACACTCAGTACAAGAAGTGGTACAATGTTCTTAAGACTGCAGAGATCAAGATACCAGTGACTGAAGCTGTGGAAATCATACCACCACTTGGGAAATTCTTTAAGGATCTCGTGAAGAAAGTGAAGAACGGGGAGGCGTACTCTATCACGCTTACTAATGAATGCGCATCTATTCTCGGTGCGCCATCTCCCATTCGACAGCCGCCACCACCCCCAGCTAAGTGTCCTGATCTCGGTTCTTTTACATTACCGTGCATTATTAATGGCATTAAAACTGATCGCAGTCTGGTTGATTCTGGTGCTTCTATTAATGTTATGCCTGTTTATTTATATGAAAAGCTGAATCTAGGGCAATTAAAACTGATTACTCTGCATCTCGTTTTAGCCGATAGGTCTGTCAAACTACCTAGAGGTATAATAGAAGATGTAACTGTTTGTTGTGGTCCGTTTACTATAATGGCAGATTTTGTTGTTTTAGATACTCATGAGTTAGATGGAACGCTTATCCTAGGTCGACCTTTCTTAGCAACTACTGGTGTGAATATAAACTGCAAACAAGGCTTGTTAACTCTAAGCGTAGGTCAAGAGAGTGTCGCATTCTGCATTAAAGATAGCATGAGATATTCTGTTGCCCAAGATGATAAATGTTATGATGTTGATCCCCTAGAGTTGGCCTCGGCCAACTCCTTTACTAATACTTTATCTAGTGATCCGCTAGAGTTGTGTTTGATTTCAGGGATTGATAATGCGTTAGACGATCCAGAACAGTGCTTATGGCAAGATGAACTAGACGAACAGAAGGCGACATTCACACCCATCACTGCGCCCACACATATTGAGCCAGCTTCGAGTCGGATTACCACTTCATATGAGAATCCACCAGAACTTACCTTGAAGGAGCTGCCTGACCACCTAGAATACGCATTCCTAGGGAAGGACTGCCAGTTACCTGTCATCATCAATTTGAACCTGTCTCCCGAGCAGAAAGAGCAACTGATCGGGCTACTCAAGAAGCATGTCCGAGCTATTGCCTGGCAGTTAGCAGACATTAGAGGCATCTCTGAAACCTTCTGCAAGCATCGGATAGTTGTTGATGAAGAATTCAAACCAGTTAGACAACCCCAACGCCGACTTAACCCTCTGATGCAGGAAGTTGTGAAGAAAGAAGTACTCAAGCTTCTAGATGTCGGTATCATCTATCCTATTGTCGATAGTCCTTAGGTCAGCCCGACTCAAGTCATCCCGAAGAAAGGAGGAATCACTGTCATCCCTAATCCAAAGGGTGAACTCATTCCTACCCGAACAGTTACCGGATGGAGAGTCTGCATCGATTATCGACGACTTAATGATGCCACCAAGAAAGATCACTTCCCACTGCCGTTCATTGATCAGATGCTTGAACGATTAGCTGGTCATGAATACTACTGCTTCTTAGACGGGATGTCTGGCTACTTCCAGATCCCCATTAAGCTTGATGATCAAGAGAAGACGACCTTCACATGCCCGTTTGGTACGTTTGCTTATCGTCGTATTCCTTTTGGTTTATGTAATGCACCTACTACCTTTCAGAGATGCATGCTTGCAATATTTGAAGATCTGGTAGAAAATGTGGTGGAGGTGTTCATGGACGACTTCTCCGTCTATGGAGACTCATTTTCTAAATGTCTGGCTAACTTGGATAAGGTGCTAGCCCGTTGTGAGGAAACCAACCTGGCACTTAGTTGGGAGAAATGTCACTTTATGGTTACAGAAGGTATTGTTCTTGGCCATAGAATATCTAAGACAAGTATAGAAGTCGATCGTGCCAAGCTTGAGACCATTGCCAGCTTACCCCCGCCGACCTCAGTTAAGACGGTTTGAAGCTTCCTGGGTCATGCTGGATTTTACTGAAGATTCATCAGAGATTTCTCCAAGATCACTCTTCCAATGACGAAGCTCCTTGAGAAATATGTTCCTTTCGTCTTTGATAAAGCCTGTCTTGAAGCTTTTGAGACCTTGAAAACTCAACTGACCACCGCACCGATTCTTACAGCACCAGATTGGAATCTTCCATTCGAGATTATGTGCGATGCTAGCGACTTCGCCGTTGGCGCGGTTCTTGGTCAAAGGAACGAGAAGAGATTTCATCCTATCTACTTTGCGAGCAAGACACTCAATGATGCTCAGAGAAACTACACTACTACGGAGAAAGAGCTCCTGGCTATCGTTTCCTCCTTTGATAAGTTTAAACAGTATCTGGTTCTTTCACATACCATCGTCTATACAGATCTTGCTGCCCTGCGCCATCTATTAGCCAAGCAGGATTCAAAGCCACGTCTCATCCGGTGGATCCTCCTCCTCCAAGAGTTTGACATAGAAATCAAAGACAAGAAGGGAGCAGAAAATCTAGCAGCGGATCATCTTTCCCGTTTGGAGGAATCACAAACAGGTAAGTCTACTACCCCTATCAATGATTCTTTCCCTGACGAGCTGTTGCGTGTTGAAACATATGAACAGGTTAACAGCATAGCTATCGAGCCCTGGGCAGTTCCTCACGCTCAAGATCTGAGTAATGCCGCCGATTCAGAGGAGCCTTGGTTTGCAACTCTGGCTAACTATCTCTCACACGGCATTGTACCCCCTGAGCTGGACTTCAATGCACGCAAGAAACTCTTTAAAGAAGCTAAGTCATACTTCTGGGATGAGCCTTTCTTATACCGCATCAGTCTTGACGGGATGATCCGGAGATGTGTCTCTTACACTGAAGCAGCTGACATCATGCGTAAGTGCCATGAAGGACAGTTCGGAGGACACTTTGGAGGAAACCGCACGGCAAGAAAGGTACTCGAAACAGGTTTTTATTGGCCTTCAATCTTTAGTGACTGCGACGTTTTTGCTCGACGTTGTGATGCATGCCAGCGATCAGGTAACATCTCTAACCGTAATGAGATACCCCAAATTGTTTCTTTAACTGTTGAAATTTTTTATGTTTGGGGAATCGATTTTATGGGTCCGTTCACACCCTCCAACGGAAACAAGTACATTCTTATAGCCGTTGATTACGTTTCTAAGTGGGCTGAGGCTGAAGCTTTACCCACTAATGACTCTAGAGTGGTGGGACGGTTCCTTACCCGTCTTTTCACGCGTTTTGGTTCACCGCGCTTCATCATAAGAGATAGGGGTACCCACTTCCACGGACAATTCGACCGGGTGTGCAAACGCTTTGGCGTCACCCACCGAATGTCCACGGCCTACCACCCTCAAGCGAATGGTCAGGTGGAAGTGACGAACCGTGAGCTCAAGCGGATTCTTGATAGGACAGTTGGCCGGTCTCGCAAGGATTGGTCATCTAAGCTTAATGATGCCTTATGGGCTTATCGAACTGCCTATAAGACACCCATCGGTACCTCACCGTATCAGCTAGTCTATGGCAAAGCATGTCATTTACCAGTTGAGCTTGAGCACAAGGCATTCTGGGCTAACAAAGAGTTGAATATGAGCTATGCAGTAGCAGGTAGTAACCGCCATGACCAGATCGCTGAGCTTGAGGAGAACCGTCTCCACGCTTATGAGAGCACGAAGCTATACAAAGAGCGCACGAAGAGAATCCACGACTCCCAATTGAAGACGATCAAGCAGTTTTACCCTGGAGAAGAAGTACTTTTATATAACTCTCGATTGAAGCTCTTTCCGGGTAAGTTGAAATCCCGATGGTCTGGCCCTTATACCGTGGTCCAGACAGACACCCTTAGGCAGCGTCTACATTAAATTGCATGATCAAGAGCCGTTTGTGGTCAACGGGCATAGGCTTAAGAAGTATCTGCAAGGGTTAGCCGTCTCTTCCATCGACGTGCACTACTTCACGACGGAACCGTAACACGATTCCAGGTATCGTCTGGCTCACGGACGTTAAACAAGAGCGCTTCGTGGGAGGCAACCCACGGCTGGAGTCAGTAACTTTTCGTTTTGAGTCGTTTTTGTTTTAAACCCAGTTTCAAAAAAAAACAAAAAAAAAAACAAACACAGCCGCCGTTTTCAAATAAATTTTCGGCGAAAATATGTCATTGTTTTCACCGAAAACTTGTGTTTAAAATCGACCTGTTTCTCCTGTTTAGACTTTTCAGACCGAGACCACCATCTTTTCGCCAAAATTTTTTTCTGCATTTCAACTGAGATTTTCGCCGAAAATCCCACATTTTTTTCGCCGAAAATTTTCCACCCTTCCACCGGTATATAAGGCCTTCTCGGTTTTCTGTTTTCGCGAAGTTCACTACCCCTCCCCATCCGAAAATTTTCCGCACACCTCACTCTCTCTGTTCGCCGCCACCGCCTCCCGATCGGACACCGCCGCCTGCCCACCGATTGCCAAACTGCCGCCACTGCTTCAGCCGCCGCCGGCCTTTCCCCTTGCCAAGCCCTTTTCCTAAACCCTAGAATCAGAGCTTTTCAGCTCCGGCCGACCTAGTTTTCAAGTTTTTCATCGATTCCTCGGATTTCCAATCGTTTTCTCGAGTCATGTCTTCACGGTTAGTTGTTCAGCCCTTGAATGTGAATCTTTTGGCTTTTTGACTTTCGGTTTTCGGCATGGTTGACTTTGGTTGACTTTTTGGTTCTCCCTCATTATTCATGATTGCTTTGTCAGTATCAATTGGCTAGGTTATGACTTCCCGTTGTGACCTTTTAGGAATCGTGACTTGTTGTCTGTAAGATCGTGTTCATGAATCATTCCATTCTTCATGCTTGCTAGATGAATTGATAGTTCTTTAATGCTATATCTTGATTCGATGATCTCTCGGTTACTTTGTTTACCCCAACTTGTCAACTTAAGTGTGGGGTAAGATTCTTGTCATCTGATGCTGGTCATCTCTGAGTTGTGTTTTACAGAGCTCCCAAGCGTTTTAAGACTACCAGTGCAGATAGAGCGCAACGATCCTCAGCTCGCCAGAGCAAGACACCACCTTCCCGACGACCCGCACAAGCTGCACAAACATCGACGGCTGTGGCCATCATTCCCGAGGATGCACCGACCCCTGCAACTCCTATTTCCTCGATTCCTACACCTGCCAATGGGGCTATACATCCTTTCATCGCCGCCCTGGAGCCGCACCAGCTAGAGGTCTTTCAGAAGATCAAAGACATCCCTCCGGCTAAAGTGGCAGTTCTTTCTCTTGACAGTCTCAAGGCGCACAATCCAGCTTGGCACTCGACCATCGACACCACCCTTCATAAAGCCGGTTTGCGAGTGCTGACCGCTCATGGCTCCCCCTACCCGCTTGCCACTCTCCAAGAGTTCTGGAGTTCATTTCGATGCCTCACCCCGAAGCCCATTCGCGAGCAGAAATTCATTTCCTTTCGCCTCGGCAGAGTTCTTCATGAGAAGTCCCTTCGCGAGTTCGGCCGCCTGCTGGATCCGCACGTCAACCTCGACACAACATTAGCTGGCTTCGAAGACACATACTCCATCACGAGTGCTCCTTACCCAGACGTGTGGAGATGGGCCTGCTGCGAAGATGAGATCTCCCCTATCGTCCACCCCACGGTCGGTGACATCTTCCACCCTATTCTTTAATTTCTGCATTATGTTTGGGTGCAATCTCTGTGTTATTGCAGCAAGACGAGCCGTCACCACGTTTCTTTGGAGGAGCTGGTGTTGTTCCGTGCTTTAGAAGAGGATGCCAACCTGCATCCCGGATGGTGGCTTGCATGATTCTTTCACAAGCGCACTACCGCCAAGAAGCTTCCTTCTGAGCTTCCAGGAGGGCCCTTCATTTCAATTCTGATCGACAACCTCCAGCTCGGTGATAAATGGGGTCCCGACACTCTTCGTGTCCCGGTTGAGCATGTAGGTGCTGAGCTCGCCATAGCACGAGGCATCGACCTTTCAGCGGATTTTGAGCATTGCACATCGCTCCCTCACCGCACTCACCAGTCAGTTGACCGCCCGCCTTCGCGAGCGCAAATCACCGCGGAGATGAATAAGAGGCTAGTGCGTATTGAGAAGTGGCAGCTAGACTACTCGGCTGGTTCGCTCCAGTGGCAGAAGGACCGGGTCGCACACGAGGAGACTCAGAACGAGCGTTGGTCAATTCTCCAACAGTTCATGGCCGCCCAGTCTGCCCAACAAACAGATGATATCGCATGGCGACAGCAGCTGGAGCAGCGGCTTGGCCTTTCACCTATCACGAATCCACCTCTTCCCCCTCCCGCGGAACAGTGATCAGGTTGTTCCTATCCTTCTCCATTTCTTTTCTTTCTTCTTTTCAGGTTTCTACCCACTTTTATTCTGTGTGGATCCGGGACACTTGTCCCGGTGTCCTTTTGATTTTTGTTGTTTGTGTTTTGTAGGTTTTTCAGTAGCTACTCTGCTCCGCTCTGGCACCTCCGCGTTCTTCCACTACACCAACCGCCACCCTCCAGGTTCTTCGTATCTCTCTCCTTCACATTAGTCCAGTGAGGACACAGAACAGTCTAAGTGTGGGGTAGGGTGTTAGAGAACCATGCATGATCTTGATAGCCTATATCCTTTGTGTGTGCCTCGTGATTCCGTCAAGTCTCTCTAGCATTAGAATGGCTCTGTTCTTGATTTTTTGATGTTAAGTTGTTGTTCAAACCTTCATAATGATGCTTAGACTGCTTAACCTAGAACTTGAGAGCCAACTTGTATACTTTGATGCTAAATTGCCTGGTCAGAACAGAATTTTTAAAAAATCGCACTTGTAGTTTGTAGCCTTGATTGCATGAAAATGACCGAATCTGACTAGCAAACCAACTGTGAGCTTTTGATCCATTGCACGTAACTTGCAATTTAAATTCTTTCTGAGTGATTTTCTGTTTACTTGAATGAGTTAGAATTTGCATGAGACCTACTCGAGACCACACGATGACACGAGTTCTAGAAGGATAGGGTCACCTAGATTCAGCTACTAAGCCAGATAGCCTACCAAATGATAAATCCACTAGGTTTAGACCCTTGAGCTTGGCCTGTTCTTTCGGTTCGATAATACATTACAGCCATTTCCCATTTCTTTCATTCCCCGTTGATCCCTTGTGGTTGTAGTTCTAGATTGACCTACCGGAAGTCGGTTTGTGGTAACCTGCCTAGAGCCATTAAACAGGTGGTCTTAGCTAATATGCCCAGACTAAAAGAAAATCGGCACAAAGAAAAAGTAAAGTAAGAAAAGAAAGAAAATATTGGAAAAAGTGAAGAAAAGAAAATTCAGAAAAGTTTCAAAGTTTTAGTTCAATAAAACATTCTTCACCCTACAAATGGAAGAACGAAGTCAAAAGAAAAGTTCAAAAGAAAGAAAAGAAGAAAGAAATCGGATAAAGAAAAAGAATAAGTGCTAGGTTGCTTGAGGGTATCATAGGACGAGCGTTCATCATTCCACCCGTGTTTGGTTAGACGGTAGGAAGCCATAGATTAGATTCGAGGGAAGTTAGTCGAAAGCTACACCGCACAAAGCCATCATCATATATTCCCATCATCTATCTCATTATAAACCCGAGTAGTGTAGAATTCATTACGGTCCTAGCAGGGAAGTCCTTCTTGACTAGATACTCGTGTTGTCACAGTGGTGGAGATGTGGTCAAAATGCAAACCTATGACAGAATTCGGTAACAGAAAAAAGATTGAGAGCAGAAACACGTCCTTAAACACAGAAAGTGAGAGTCCCCATTGTACTGTTTATATCCTGTGTGAGGAGTCTGGTCGGTCAGGTCAAATTCGTGCATAATTGGTTGTTAATTACTTGTCGTGTTCAGTTTATTAGTGAGACCAGGTAGTTTGGCTGATTTGTATGCATGTTAGGTCTCTTGTTCTAGGATCGAGCTGTCTAATAATTCATTGTGTTTGATTGAGCTCCAATTTAACTGATCTCATCATTTGTGAACATGAGCGTCTCTATTCAGTTTGCTTGAGGACAAGCAAAAGCTTAAGTGTGGGGTATTTGATGACACTCATTTTGACGTGATTATCAGCCTCATTTAAGCGACATTTCCTTACTTAAGACATGATTTTTAGGGTAGAATAACGAATATTCAATCGATTGCCCTATCTCGTGCCATTTGTGGTACCTTGGCCCGTTTCGGGTCTATTTGATGGTTTTCTAGTGTTTTTACGTTAGCACAGGTTTCTGCCATCGAATAAGTAGCCAAGGTCGTGTCTTAGACGTTGGAACCCCGAAGAATCACACATAAGTCAAAGAAACTCCTGCTCCATTTACACATATATTTTCGGCAAAAATACCCTTGGGTTTTCGCCAAAAACGAAAGAAGGAACCCACTGTCCCGACTAAGAAGAAATTTTCGCCGAAATTCCTCTATTATTTTCGGCGAAAATATCAGGGGAAATCAGAAAATCTCGGGTAGGTTTAAATACAGGTATCGGCGGCTAAATGAGAGACTTACAATTGACAACACACAACACACAACTAGACAGAGGGGAGAGAGAAAAATGAGTAGGGAGGGTTCGAGGAGCCAGGAACGGATCGTGACGCCATCCATCCATCTCGGAGAGCCAGTGCTAGGAGTTAAAGATCCAGCAGATTGAAGCTGCCAGGAAACATCAAAATTAGGGTTTACAGTTCTTCTCTGTCTTCCTATCTGAGATGTATTCTTTGTTTGCCTTCGATTCTTCTGTATTGAATATGAGTAGCTAAACTCGTGTAGCTTAGATTAGATGAACCCTAAGTGACCCAGGGCTTAAAGCGGTCACGGATCGGTGGTGATTAGATTCGAAGTTCATTCAGTTTCATCTTTCATGTTTGATTTGTTCTTTGTTATCTGTGTTTCTTGTCTGGTTTGGCCACCTAGATTAGATTCTTGTTAAGCTAAGGATAGAAGCGAACGCTCGCCTTGCTTTAAAACACCAAATCAAACAATCAACCTTATAATTGGATCGTGCCTTTCGTAGGAACCGATTAGGGTTGATCCATTGCTAGAGTAACTCATTAATCAATAGAATTTGCACCAGTTAAGTTAAGTCGTTGCGAGAGGCGACCGTACCCGGGCGGCTAGTTAATCATGGTATCTAGACTGGATAGAGCGAACGTTCGCCAGTCTTACACCTAAGGGTCAGGAGTTATGATGGTGTCTATGAACTGAATGAACTAGAATCGAAAGTTACTGGTCTGTTGACTGTTGTTGCTCTGGTGATCTAAGGGGGATTCGAAGTCTAAGCTTGTCTGTCATCTTTCTAGTCAATCAATCAATCTTAAATCTTTCTTCGCTTTAATTCTCATTTCGAATTATCCTTGCATTTTAGTATAGAAGTCGTGGAACTCACACCACGCACAACTTGCATTTAAACTTGAATTAGATTGCCAACATCTTTGAGTAAGGAAGTAGAGGAAACCCCTGGAATATGATCTACCCTAGCTTTTGTTAGCTTTGTTAGTTATTTGTTTGAACGCATCACAACAACACGTTCATCAATACATCAGCAAACTTCCTAGCTACGGGAACCTTCTCCAACTTCGTACAACGTGAAACCTCCCTTTCCGAGAGCAATGCTACCGAACACGAGGATCGAGACTGGCATGTGGGGAAACAAAGAAGGATATCCTGCCGCTCGCAGCAAGAAAACCCCATCGCCATATCCAGCTAAGTGTTCCGATCCTGGTTCTTTCACTCTTCCTTTAGTTATTAATGATATTGAGATAGAACGTAGTTTGGTTGATCTAGGCGCGTCAGTCAATGCTATGCCTATGAGTTTATTTGAGAAATTGAATCTAGGAGAACATGAACCGACTAGCATACAACTTGTCTTTGCTGATAGATCACTGAAAACACCTAGAGGAGAGATCAAAGACGTTGTTACAAAATGTGGTCCTTTCACGTTCTTAGCTGACTATGTGATCATAGATACTAGCAAGGAGGATTCTACTATTCTTATAGGTCGACCCTTCATGGCAACAACCGGAATGCAAATTAACGTTCCAAATGGTTCCTTGACTTTGAGAGTCGGTAAAGAAACAATAACTTTCCGCCTTAAAGATGGTATGAAATATAATCCTAAGAATGAAGAACCTCACTGTCTAGCTGTTGAAACTATGGAGTTGACTCTGGTAAACTCCGTTACTGATGTCTCTTCTAGTGTTCCTAGATCAACTGTTGTTGCAGATGTTGAACAGATTATCAAGAAGAAACCAGGATCTTTGGCTCAAAAGCCGCCAAAGAAGAAGGAACTGAAAGCCTCTTCTTCACAGCCAAGCAAGGAATCTGGCAAGTCCCAGAGGAAGAACCAGAAGAAGACTCAAATGGTCTAGAGACCAGTTGTCCCTCCACCCTCTTCCGAGCCAGCTGCACCACCAATTCCTCCCGAGCTACCGAAGCCGGAGCAAGTAAAGAAGGAGAAGTCAAAAGCATCTCCCAAGGAAACACCGACGATCACTGATCCTGGTGATATGAAGCCTGAGATTAAAGAGAAGACGAAGCTGATCGTTCTCATTCCTACCACCATCTTCCTTGCAGAGGATGATCCCTCAAAAGAACTCTTTGGTCTGTTCAATAAATCGTTAGTAATTGCACCAGTTAAGTTAAGTCGTTGCGAGAGGCAACCGTACCCGGGCGCTAATTAATCTTGGTAGTTAGAACGGATAGAGCGAACGTTCGCCAGTCTTAAACCTAAGGGTAAGGAGTTATGGTGGTGTCTTAGTAATTGATTGAATGAGAATCGAAATCCGCTGATCTGTTGATTGCCAATGCTCTAGGGAACGAAGGGGGATTCAAAGTCTAAGTTCGTCTGTCATCTTTGTTTTCAACCCTAATTTCCAATCTGCTTTAGTTTAATTTTTAAATTTCTCTGCATTTCTTAGAATTAGAAGTCGTGGAACTCACACCACGCACGAAGTGCTTACATTCGAGTATTTTGCTAGTTTTTTGAGTAGTCAATCATAGAAGGCCCGTGGAATACGATCTACCCTAGCTTGTTAGCTTTGTTAGTTTATTTGTTTGAACGCATCACAACGACTGACGTTCATCAAATTGGCGCCGTTGCCAGGGACTTCTTTGATTGTTTGAAAGAAGAACTGGCAATTTATTCTTTTATTTTCCATCTTTCACCTTTCCATCCACTTCGATTTTACACTAGTTTTGTTTGTCTTTTGTTATCTGTAGGTTTACAGGTGTATGCCTCACCGTCCTTGGAGTCGCTCTCAAACCGAATAGGCTAAGAGTATAGAGAGACCAGGCAGTTCTGCTCCACCTCTACGATCAGATTTTGAAGAGAGGCAGATCCAATCCACCCGTCACTCCGATCAAGAACGAGGAACTGAAGGAGAGTTCCTCATCTCCGTCTTCACCGTCATCTTCATCCGCTTCATACACCGCATCACTTTCACCTCCTCCATCTCCTACCATGGACGATCAGTTACCACCACCACCACCACCAAATGGAGAACTACCACCACCACCACCTGTACAGAAGAGTCTAGCAGACTATAACAAACCGAGCGCGACTAGCGTTCGATCTGCCATTGTCGTTCCGCGCATTGAAGGAGATCCTGACTATGAGATCAAGATTCCATTCTTGACCATGATCTCTAGGGATCTACAATTTGAAGGCAGGCCCCTAGACAATCCATGCACTCATCTTGCAGACTTCCTTGATCTCTGCAGCACTTTCAAGAACGGAAACCTCGACAAAAATACTCTTTGTCTGAGAGTTTTCCCGTTCTCTCTGAAAGGCCCTGCTAAGAGGTGGCTTACTGGCAAACCACCTGGCTACTACACTAATTGGGATACTTTGGCTCAGGACTTCGTTGAAGAATACTTCCCGCCAGCCAGAACAACTGCCATCAAGGACAGCATTGCCAGATTCTCCCAGAAAGAAGGAGAAAGCTTATATGATACTTGGAATCGATTCCAAGAACTTCTCTACAACTGTCCGCATCATGGATTCGAGCAGAGGCAGTTAGCTGAAATCTTTGCTCGAGGACTTCGAGAAGAATCTGCCAAGTGGGTCAATTCTCTAGCTGAAGGGGATTGCACTACACTTACACCTGAAGCTGCTCTTCTTCACTTCGCAAACTGTGCTTCCAAGTCAAGGAACTGGGAACGACAATCTGAAGGATCAAGGAGCAAGCTAGATCTCGAAGCAGCTATCAAGGCAGAAGTAGAGAAGCATTTGAAGAAGTCTACCACACCAATCAAACCGCCGGCAGCTTCTGTCTACGTTGCCGATTGCGAATGGTGTGGAGCTTGCGCACATAACGGAGGCCGTTGTCAGAATTTTGGTAAGGCAGAAGTCTGGTCTACCGAAGAGGTAGATTTCATTCAACAAGGCTTCGTTAATAATCAGAATGGTTATGCTGGCTACCGCAACTACAGGCAGCAAGGGAACTATCAAGACAGACCTCCCTACAATAATGGCGCCAACCATAACCAGAACCAGAATAACCACCCAGCTGGTCCAGCTCAGGATCAGAAACCTAACCATCCGCCGGCAGGTGTCTACCAGCCGCCGCATCGAAATCCGGGCAACTATGGAACTGCACCTGGCAACCGCCAGAACCAATACTTGAATAACACCTATCCAGGGCAGCAACATCAGAGAGAAAACAACGTTAGTGACCTGGACAGGAAGCTTAGCCAGATCATCACCAGACTCGATGATCATGACAGTCAGTTTAAAGCTCAAGCTATTCTCAATCAAGAACAGATAGCCGCCGGCCAAAGAATTGAGCAAGCTGTGAACAACATCTCGAGCATGCTGGCATCCGGTCGACCATTTGGCCAACTTCTGAGCCAGACAGAGCCGAATCCGAGAAAGGAGCAAGCCAAGATGGTAACCGCCCAAAAATTTACAAGTCTATCTACTGATGCTTGTTCTGTTTTGCGCAGGATCGCTGAATCTCAAAAGGAAGAGGAAGAACAGAAACCGGCGCCTAAGGAGGATGATCCTCCTCTTGCACCGTATGTCGTGAAGCCTCCTTTTCCAAGAGCATTGTTGCCAAATGCAAGGATCGAGACTGGCATGAAGGGGAATAAAGAAGGATATCCTGACATTCGTATCAAGAAACCTTCCTCTCCATATCCAGCTAAGTGTTCTGACCCTGGTTCTTTCACTCTATCTCTTGTCATTAATGATGTTGAGATAGAGCGTTGTTTGGTTGATCTTGGTGCATCTGTTAATGTTATGCCTGCGAGCTTATTTGAAAAATTGAACCTAGGAGAACTTGAACCGCCTAGTATGCAACTTATCTTTGCTGACAGATCACTTAAAACCCCTAAGGGAGAGATTAAAGATGTTGTTACTAAATGTGGTCCTTTCACGTTCTTAGCTGACTTTGTTATCATTGACACTAGTGACGATGATTCTACCATTCTCATAGGACGACCTTTCATGGCTACTACTGGAATGAATATTAACGTTCCAAATGGTTTTTTGACTTTGAGGGTTGGTAAAGACACGATAACATTCCGCCTTAAAGACGGAATGAAATATAACCCTAAGAATGAAGAATTCAATTGTTTAGCTGTTGAAACTGTGGAGTTTACTCCGGTCAACTCTGTTACTGATGTCCCTTCTAGTGTGCCTAGATCTGTTGCTACTGCAGGTGCTGGACAGGTTATCAAGCAGAAACAAAAACCTGTTCCTCAAAAGCCATCAAAGAAGAAGGAACAGCAAGCCTCTTCTAAACCACCAAGCAAGGAGTCTGGCAAGTCAAGGAGGAAGAATCATAAGAAGAAGCAAACTCAAATGGTTTGGAGACCAAAAGCTCCGCCACCTTCCACCGAGCCAGCTACACCACCAATTCATTCCGAGAAACCGGCGCCGGAACAAGTATGGAGGGAGAAGCCAAAAGCATCTCCTAAGGAAATACTGACGATCACCGATCCTGGTGATATCAAGCCGGAGATTAAAGTAAAGAAGGAGTCGATCGTTCTCGTTCCATCCACTGTCTTCCTTGTGGAAGACGATCCTTTGACAGAACTGTTCGGACCATTCAAGATCACTGGCCACCTTCCCGACGGACGAACCAAGCTCTTACACGCGAACGGGAAGAAATTCATGCTCACCGGAGAAACCCCGAAGCTCTACTTTATGAACTCCGATGCTAGCATTAAGGAGAATCTGAGTTGGGATGTCTCCTAATACCGTCCAGGTATCGTCCGGCTCAAGGACGATAATAAAAGAGCGCTTCGTGGGAGGCAACCCACGACTGGAGTCCGTTTTTGTTTTGTGTCAACCTTAGAGTTTTAGAGTCAGTTCGGGGGAGCCAAAAGTGTCGGTTTGTTTGTGTTCTTATTTTTCGTGTGTAATCTGTGTGTCGTAGTGTCGTTTGCAAGTCGATTGAGGTCTTTCCGATTTTTGTGGATTTAACTGTGATTTTCTGAAGTTTGCCGGGATTGCGAAAATATTTTCAAACGTAGAGTTCAATATTTTCGGCGAAAATAACCCATTATTTTCAGCGAAAATCCCCTTTGAAATCCAATTGAGTTTTCTGAACCTTCCTGTTTCACGTTTTCGGCGAAAAACAATTGGCATTTTCGGCGAAATGCTCTTTGAAAACCGGCAGTGCATTTGAGCATACAATTTCGGCGAAAACTCATTACTATTTTCGCCGAAAATAGCTTTGAAAATCACCCAAATTTTCACTTTAAAATCTGGATTTTACCTTCTCTCTTTTCCTTCTTTCATTTTTGAACCAAACCCAAAACCTCCCCTGTTTTCTCAAACGCCGACCGCCGCCCACCATATTTTCGCCGCCACCACCATTTCTGACCGTCGCCGCCGTTGCCGACCGCTGCCGCTCCCTTCCCTGTCCTCTTCCGGTCATTTTGAGCCCTAGAACGTTCGAATCGGAGCTCTACAGCTCTAGTTCACCCAAACCCTTGTTTTCAGAGTTTTTCACCAATTTCTCCCAAACCGTTCGTTTTTAGCATCCATGGCTTCAAGGTAAGTTGTAGAACTTTTCATTACGAATCTTTTGACATATTGATTGCTGAATTTCGTCGGGGTTGACTTTCAGTTGACTTTTCGGTTTGCCTCGATTTGCGTGCCGACTGATTTCGTGTGAACTAGGTTAGCTGAACTTGTTGAACTGTTCTAGCATGCTTAGGGAGTTTCGTGCTTAATTTTCATATCATTTGATCATGTGTTGCTATGCATACGATTGATTCTTTGTGGGTGGAGTATACAGGACGCTCACCTATGATGAGTTTGCTGCTCATCTAGGTATCCCCTACGAGCACTATCATGGACATCACCTCGGCTGGGGCGACGATGATGACGAGGAGGAGTACCATGCACTCTAGAGCCACATGACTGGAGTGTCTGGCGATCGCCTTGGGGAACACAACTCAGTTAAGTCGCTCTCTCACCCTCTCTTTAAATTTATTCATATGGTTTGGCGTAGATCACTTTTATATGTTCCAGATAAGGATCGCCACCATATCCTCAAGGAGGAGCTTATGCTTCTCCGAGCCATCCGAGAGAGCTACCCTCTTCACCCCGGATGGGTGCTTGCTCGCATCTTCCGCCAGAAGACCAAGAGGCGGACTCCACCTCGTGCACTCCTGGGAGGTAACTTCATAGGTCAGCTCATCATCTCCTTCGGCATCAGCCATGAATATGGCCCGAACATTCCCCGACACCAAGTTAGGACCGTTGGAGGAGACTTAGCGGTCGAATATGACCTAGAGCTGGACCTCAGTCCCCAGGTGGCAGCAGATCCTCCTCTCCAACATGTAGCCGAGTCGGAGGAAGATGATGATACTGAGCAGCAGCAGCCCCAGCCGCAGCCAGAATTCCATGACCATATACCCTCGCCCCATCATCAGGCAGGGTATGCTCACCAGTCGCCGCCGCATTTCCCAGATCCGTACCAGGCGCCTCACCCTCAGCACCGACCGCACCCCGCGGACATTGGTGAGCTGTTCGAGCGACTGCAGGAGTGGCGCATCACCGACAATGCCACTCAAGAGGCGAGATGGACTATTATGCAGCAGCATATGTGCGCGCCGACAGGCGGTATGAGGCACAGCTGGCGTGGCAACGCCAGCTCGGCGATTACCTCCACTTTCCACCTCCCGACGCGCCTGACGAGCAGTGATCGGGTTGTATCCTCTTTCTTGTCCCTTCTTTTTATTTATTATTTTCGGATCTCGATCCAACTTTTTTCTGTGTGGATCCGGGACACTTGTCCTGGTTTCCTTTTTATGTTTCATTTGTTTTTGTTTTGTAGGCAGTAGGGAGATTCCCTTAGCTTCGTTTCGGTAGATTCCCTCCGCTCCGAGGACCCATGCTCATCCCCTACGCCAACCATCTCGGTCCAGGTTCTTCTGCTTCACTCTGAACTCTAATTCTAGTCCTGTGAGAACACAGTCCGATTTAAGTGTGGGGTAGGATGCTAGAGAACCTTGCATGAACTTGATTGCCCTTGATTGTGTTTTGTGTGTGCCTCGTGATTCCATTCCAGTCTCTCTAGCATTAGAATGGCTCAGTTCTTGATTTTTGATGTTAAGTTGTTGTTCAAACCTTCATAATGATGCTTAGACTGCTTAACCTAGAACTTGAGAACCAACTTGTGTACTTTGATGCTAAACTGCCTGGTCAGAACAGAATTTTTAAATCACACTTGTAGTTTGTAGCCTTGATTGCATGAAAATGACCGAATCCGACTAGCAAACCAAATGTGAGCTTTTGATCCATTGCACGTAACTTGCAATTTTAATTCTTTCTGAGTGGTTTTCTGTTTACTTGAATTAGTTAGAATTTGCATGAGACCTACTTGAGACCACACGATGACACGAGTTCTAGAAGGATAGGGGCACCTAGATTCAGCTACTAAGCCAGATAGCCTACCAAACGATAAATCCATTAGGTTTAGACCCTTGAGCTTGGCCTGTTCTTTCGGTTCGATAATACATTACAGCCATTTCCCATTTCTTTCATTCCCCGTTGATCCCCTGTGGTTGTAGTTCTAGATTGACCTACCGGAAGTCGGTTTGTGGTAACCTGCCTATAGCCATTAAGCAGGTGGTCTTAGCTATTATGTCCAGACGTGTAAACCCCTCTAGTAACTAAAAGAAAATCGGCACAAAAGAAAAAAAATCAAGTAAGAAAAGAAAGAAAAATTCGAAAAAAAAAAAGAGAAAAGCAGAAAAAGAGAAAAGTTTCAAGTTTCTAGTTCAATAAAACGTTCTTCTCCCTACAAATTGAAGAACGAAGTCAAAAGAAAATTTGAAAAGAAAAGAAAAAATCGTGCAAAGAAAAATAATAAAGTGCTAGGTTGCTTGAGGATAGCATAGGACGAGCGTTCACTATTCCACCCGTGTCTGGTTAGACGGTAGGTAGCCATAGGCTAGATTCGAGGGAAGTTAGTCGAAAGCTACACCACACCAAGCCATCATCATACATTCCCTTCATCCATCACATCATAAACCCAAGTAGTGTAGAATTCATTACGGTCCTAGCAGGGAAGTCCTTCTTGACTAGATACTCGTGTTGTCACAGTGATGGAGATGTGGTCGAATTGCAAACCTATGACAAAATTCAGTAACAGAAAATGATCGAGAGCAGAAACACGTCCTTAAACGCAGAGAGCGAGAGCCCCCATTGTACTAAATATTTCCTGTGTGAGGAGTCTGGTCGGTTAGGTCAAATTCGTGCATAATTGGTTGCTAATTACTTGTCGTGTGCAGTTTACTAGTGCGACCAGGTTGTTTGGCTGATCTGTATACATGTCAGGTTTCTTGTTCTAGGAATTAGCTGTCTAATAATTCATTGTGTTTGATTGAGCTCCAATTTAATCGATCTTATCATTTATGAACATGAGCGTTTCTATTCAGTTTGCTTGAGGACAAGCAAAGCTTAAGTGTGGGGTATTTTGATGACACTCGATTTGACGTGATTATCAGCCTCATTTAAGCGACATTTCTTTGCTTAAGACATGGTTTTTAGGGTAGAATAGCGAATATTCAACCAATTGCCCTATCTCGTGCCATCTCTGTTACTTTGACCCGTTTCGGGTCTATTTGATGGTTTTCTAGTGTTTTTGTGTTAGCACAGGTTTTTGTCGTCAAATAAAGTAGCCAAGGTCATGTCTAAGGCGTTGGAACCTCGAGGAATTGCACCAGAATCGATCAAAGGAGCCAATCAAGTTCAGAAAATTCCTGCCCAGTTTACAAAGGAATTTTCGCCGAAAATACCCTAGTATTTTCGGCGAAAATATCAGCACAAATCGACTAAGGCCAACTGAAGGAAGTTTTCGGCCGAAGCGAAAATTACAGGAGAATTCAGCCAAAGGACCGTCCATTTACACGATTATTTTCGGTGAAAATAATAGAAGAAATCCGGCTGAATTAGGGTTAAGTATAAATACTTAACCGGCGGCCCAAATCAAAATATACCTCATAACATACTTTCATAATCACAATTCCAAGAATTCTCCGAAGTTCTGGAGCGAAGAGTTAGAGTTCGAAGAGCCGGAAAGAGATCATGACGCCATCCCTTCCACCTCGGAGACTCGGAGCTAGGATTGCGGTTTACCGAAGATCGAAGTCTGTCAGAGTCGTTTTAATTAGGTTTTTCAGATTCTATTTTGTTCTTCCTCTGGATGATGAACTCTTTCTTTGTTTTTGATTCTTTTGTGATAAACATGAGTAGCTAAACTCGTTAGAGCTTAGACTAGATGAACCCTAAGTGACCCAGGGCTTTAAAGCGATCACGGATCGGCGGTGATTAGATTCGAAGTTCAATCAGTTTCTCTTTCATGTTTGATTTGTTCTTCATTGTTCATGTTTCTTGTCTGGATTGATCACCTAGATTAGATTCTTGTTAAGCTAAGGATAGAAGCGAATGCTCGCCTTACTTTAGAACATCGAATTGAACAATTAACCTTATAATTGGAGCGTGCCTTTCGTAGGAACCGGTTAGGGTTAATCCACTGCAAGAGTAACTCATAAATCGTTAGTAATTACACCAGTTAAGTTAAGTCATTGCGAGAGGCGACCGTACCCGGGCGGCTAATTAATCTTGGTAGTTAGAACGGATAGAGCGAACGTTCGCCGGTCTTAAACCTAAGGGTAAGGAGTTATGGTGGTGTCTTAGTAATTGATTGAATGAGAATCGAAATCCGCTGATCTGTTGATTGCCAATGCTCTGGGGAACGAAGGGGGATTCAAAGTCTAAGTTCATCTGTCATCTTTGTTTTCAACCCTAATTTTCAATCTGCTTTAGTTTAATTTTTAAATTTCTCTGCATTTCTTAGAATTAGAAGTCGTGGAACTCACACCACGCACGAAGTGCTTACATTCGCGTATTTTGCTAGTTTTTGGAGTAGTCAATCATAGAAGGCCCATGGAATACGATCTACCCTAGCTTGAACCTGAACAACGATCATAGGCGTTCACCAGTGGTCCTTTCGTCTCTTGTCTGATTGACAATCTAAAGATCCGTGACAAGTGGGACCCCAACCTTCCCAGCACCGAGGTCGATTACATCGGAGCAGAACTCGCCATCGCGCGTGGCCTCGACCTCTCGGCCAGTCTCGACTTCTACACACCATTCTCAGTCTCAAATTTTCCCACACCAGTGCCTGATCCACAGCCATCGGACCCACACGGTGAGCGACTAGCTCGCATAGACAAGTGGCAACAGGACTACTCCTCCGGTTCCCATTAATGGCAGAAGGGCAGGATAGAGCACGAGAAGACACATGATGCTAGGTGGCTACTCCTGCTGATGACACTCGATTTGACCTGATTTTCATTCCCATTTAAGCGACATTTCATGCCCCTTTGATGTCATTTTGATGAGTATTTGGTGTATTTGTCGTAACTTCGTGATTATAGGCTCCTAGTGCATACATTGTCCATTTATTGGCTATTTTTACCCTTTTTGTGAGCTTTTATGTTGAGCCTCCAGGTTACCACATTGTAGAGGACTCTCTCACGAGTCCAGCGCTTCAAACAGGGACCAAATCGGAGTTCAAACGAAGCGGGAATCATCGAAACAAGTTAAAGCTGGTTTTTAACTAACATTTTCGGCGAAAATCTGGTGATGTTTTCGGTGAAAATTCCTTTGAAAATTCGGGCAGAAACCCTAATTTTCAGCCTTTTCCAACTTGTAAAGGGTTTCTGGGGTTATATATAGACTTTTTGAAGCCAGATTAGATACACACGAATTTTGGCTGATTAGCCACGACCTTAGGGTCGATAGATAGAGTTTAGAGAGTTTGAAGATCCGTGGAGAGATCGTGACACCATCCTTCCACCTCGGAAAGCTCGAAGCTTAAAGTTGAAGATCTAGGAGATTGAAGCTTCGTCGGAGTCATCAGAATTAGGTTTTTCATTTCTTATCTGTTCTTCCTCTGTATGATGATTTCCTTTGTTGCCTTTGATTCTTCTGTTATCGTTATGAGTAGCTGAACTTGTAGAGCTTAGATTAGATGAACCCTAAGTGACCCAAGGCTTTAAAGCGGTCACGGATCGGCGGTAATTAGATTTAAAGTTCAATCAGTTTCTCTTTGCATGGTTGTTTTGTTCGTCATTGTTTATGTTTCTCTTCTGGTTGGTCGCCTAGATTAGGTTTATGCAAGCTAGGGTTAGTCGCTAGACAGCTTCCCTGCTTTGGCGCATAAACTTGTCTTCCTTGATCACCTAGTTTAGATTCTTGTTAAGCTGAGGATAGAAGCGAACGCTCGCCTCTCTTTAAAACATCAATTCAACCAGTTAACCTTATAATTGGAGTGTGCCTTTCGTAGGAACCGATTAGGGTTAATCCACTGCAAGAGTAACTCATAAATCGTTAGTAATTGCACCAGTTAATTAAGTCGTTGCGAGAGGCGACCGTACCCGGGCGGCTAGTTAATCTTGGTAGTTAGATCGGATAGAGCGAACGTTCGCCAGTCTTAAACCTAAGGGTAAGGAGTTATGGTGGTGTTTAGAAATTGATTGAATTAGAATTGAAAACCGTTGGTCTTGTGATTGCTGTTGCTTTGGTGATCTAAAGGGGGATTCAAAATCTAAGCTCGTCTATCTTCCTGTTAGTCAACCTTTTAATCTTTCTGTCTTTTATTTTCCTTTGTTTATTAGATTAGAAGTCGTGGAACTCACACCACGCACAACGTGTTTAAATCGAGTAATTTGCCAACATATTTGAGTAGACAAGAAGAAGAGACCTCGAGTAGAATACGATCTAGTCTACCTTGGTAGGTTAGTTATTTGATACAGCTAAAACTGCAGCATCAAATTGGCGCCGTTGCCGGGGACTCTTCTAATTGTTTGAAAGAAGAGTTGGCAAATTATTCTTCTACCTTTCCGCCTTACCATTTAATTTTCCTCCATATTTCCATGATTTACCTGGGTAGTGCTTTTGAGTTTTGATTATGCAGGATTACAGGTGGGATGACCAGTACCAAGAGTGGCGCGTCAATGGAGCACCAAATATTGAGGATTACCAAGAGATACTACATCAACAACAACAACAAACGGCGAGATTTGACTCCCTCTTTGATAAAATCTCTTCAATGCTACAAGGTTACCAAGAGACACACCAACAAGAGCATCAAAGTGGCGCTAGAGATAACCAAGAGATGCTTCATGAACATCAACAATGCTCATCGAGAACCCAATCTGCCTTGGATAATATCTCTTCAATGCTACGAGCTCATCTCGCGACGGACATCAAGCTCGAGCAACCAAAGCAGTTAATGACAGAAGACGCTCAAGAGTTGTTCGAAGAAGAAGATGATGATCCTATCCATGACTATTATGAGCTAGAAGAATCCTTGGCGGTGGTGGTTGATGAAGACATAAAGCCAATCCATCTTGAAGTTGAAGCCGAAGAGGAGCACATAGAGATTGAGGAGATACCCTCACCTACACTTCCGCCGAGTCAACCTATAGAGCAGATGGAGCTCATTGACCATGTCGCGCCGTACTACCTCTTTCCTCCTCCAGTAGGAGAACTCGAGAAGAACTGGTCATCCAAACAGAACCGCGATCTACTAGAGCACTACCGGCTGCATCACCCTTCTGGAGTGCTACATGGCACTCAACCGCTGGCCTTGAAGAAGACGATTGACTTCAAGGAACTCCTAAGTTGGGATCCCTAACAGGTACCGTCCGGCTCAAGGACGTTAAAAAAGAGCGCTTCGTGGGAGGCAACCAACGGCTGTAGTCCGTTTTTGAATTTTTGAGTCAGTCTTTTTCGCGTTCGAGTCGGTTTAGGGAGCCAAAGTGTCAGATTTCTTTTATTTTCGTCTACTTTAATTTTCTGTGTCAGGTCAAATTTTACCGAAAACTCCTCAGATTTTTCGGTGAAAACTTTAGTTGGTTCGAGTCTGTTTTCCAGTGGGTTTTCAAAGTTGTTTTCGCCGAAAACTTCTAAAGTTTTCGGCGAAATGTTTAGTTAAGTCGTCTGTCTTTGTTTTCAAAGTAGTTTTCGCCGAAAACTTCACCAGTTTTCGGCGAAAACTTTAGTTGGGTCAGAAAATTTTCGAAAACCTTTTCAAAAAGAGAGTCAAAATATTTTCAAAAATTCCCCTAACCGTCTTTGTTCGACTTTTATTATGTGTGGATCCGGGGCACTTGTCCCGGTATCCTTTTGATCTTTTTGTTGTTTTTGTTTTTGTAGGAACTTGAGTAGCTACTCCGCTCCACTTCGGACTCTCCGTGTTCATCCCCTACACCGACCATCTCGTCACAGGTTCTTCGTATCTCTCTACTCTAGATTAGTTCTATGAGGACACAAAACCGTTTAAGTGTGGGGTAGGAGTCTAGGATTATGCATGATCTTGCTTGCTATCTATGATTCTGTGGTTCAAATTTGAAATTTCTCTAGCATAGAATTGCTCAATTCTTGACTTTTGATGTTAAATTGACTTCAATTTTGAACAAGGACGTCTAGACTGTTCCACTTAGAACCTGTAACCAACGTGTCAGAACTGATATTAAATGAGTCTAGGTCAGAACAGATCATAAATCACTCTTGTAGTTGAAATTTGAATCAATTAAACTGTTTTGCTTGTTAATCACAAAGCTCGATAACACCATTCTAAGATGATAAATGTTAGCTTCTTCCATGTTTTTCACTCCATATTTGATCACCTGTGATTGTGGCTTGAGATTAGACGGAAATCCAATTCGAAATCTTGTGTAAAAAGTTATAGCTAGCTAGGACCAAGTGGCTAAATTGTTGAATCAAGTAATTGAGTTGTTCAAGTTAATGTTAAGTTCTTTAAAGTGCTGAAAATAAAGCTAGGCAAGCCTGACACCTAAGTGAAGTATTCGGGTTGAGCACTAGCATAAGCACAAATACTGTGAGCTAGGCAGGTCCAACACCTAAGTGAAGTGTTTGGTATCGAGCACTAGTATGCAGTAAATCAATTGAAGGAAGAAGTTGAACTTGAAATAAATCATTGTTTAAATCGGTCCTAGCTAGAACATGTAACGTACAGATCTAGAAACGGATGAAGTCGAGTCAATAGCCACATCATTTTTCCTACCTCCGCATCCACATAATGGCTAGAGCTTAAAGTCTTTTTGATTAGAATTGGTGTTATCGTAGTTGGTTAACTATGATTAATTGTTTTGCCAAGAAATGAGCTTTGTTAAAACCACTACTTGAAGTGTGCAGAAATTAGTGAGATTGAAAACTTGTTTGGTTGATGTTCTTGCATGTGTAGGTCACTTTTTCTACGTGGAACAGTCTAAACCGAATTGTTATTATTGAATCTCAGTTTAATCTCGTGTCATTTGTGAATTTGAGTGTGTTCTAGTTCAGTTTGCTTGAGGACAAGCAAAAGCTTAAGTGTGGGGTATTGATGACACTCGATTTGACGTGATTTTCATCCCCATTTAAGCGATTTGATGATATTTGGTGTATTTGTCGTAACTTCCTGATTATAGGCTCCTAGTGCATACATTGTCCATTTATTGGCTATTTTTACTCTTTTTGTGAGCTTTTATGTTGAGCCTCCAGGTTACCACATTATAGAGGACTCTCTCACGAGTCCAGCGCTTCAAACGGGGACCAAATCGGTGTTCAAACGGAGCGGGAATCATCGAAAAAAGTTGGAGCTGGTTTTTAACTAACATTTTCGGCGAAAATCTGGTGATGTTTTCGGCGAAAATTCCTTTAAAAATCTGGGCAGAAACCCTAATTTTCAGCCTTTTTCAACTTGTAAAGGGTTTTTGGGGTTATATATAGACTTTTTGAAGCCAGATTAGATACACACGAATTTTGGCTGATTAGCCACGACCTTAGGGTCGATAGATAGAGTTTAGAGAGTTTGAAGATCCGTGGAGAGATCGTGACGCCATCCTTCCACCTCGGAGAGCTCGGAGCTTAAAGTTGAAGATCCAGAAGATTGAAGCTTCGCCGGAGTTGTTAGAATTAGGTTTTTCAGTTCTTATCTGTTCTTCCTCTGTATGATGATTTCCTTTGTTGCCTTTGATTCTTCTGTTATCGTTATGAGTAGCTGAACTTGTAGAGCTTAGATTAGATGAACCCTAAGTGACCCAGGGCTTTAAAGCGGTCACGGATCGGCGGTAATTAGATTCGAAGTTCAATCAGTTTCTCTTTGCATGGTTGTTTTGTTCGTCATTGTTTATGTTTCTCTTCTGGTTGGTCGCCTAGATTAGGTTTATGCAAGCTAGGGTTAGTCGCCAGACAGCTTCCCTGCTTTGGCGCATAAACTTGTCTTCCTTGATCACCTAGTTTAGATTCTTGTTAAGCTGAGGATAGAAGCGAACGCTCGCCTCTCTTTAAAACATCAATTCAACCAGTTAACCTTATAATTGGAGTGTTCCTTTCGTAGGAACCGATTAGGGTTAATCCACTGCAAGAGTAACTCATAAATCGTTAGTAATTGCACCAGTTAATTAAGTCGTTGCGAGAGGCGACCGTACCCGGGCGGCTAGTTAATCTTGGTAGTTAGATTGGATAGAGCGAACGTTCGCCAGTCTTAAACCTAAGGGTAAGGAGTTATGGTGGTGTTTAGAAATTGATTGAATTAGAATTGAAAACCGTTGGTCTTGTGATTGCTGTTGCTTTGGTGATCTAAAGGGGGATTCGAAATCTAAGCTCGTCTATCTTCCTGTTAGTCAACCTTTTAATCTTTCTGTCTTTTATTTTCCTTTGTTTATTAGATTAGAAGTCGTGAAACTCACACCACGCACAACATGTTTAAATCGAGTAATTTGCCAACATATTTGAGTAGACAAGAAGAAGAGACCTCGAGTAGAATACGATATAGTCTACCTTGGTAGGTTAGTTATTTGATACCGCTAAAACTGGAGCATCACCTGCAGCAGTTCATGACCGAGCAACACACTCGGCACCAAGCAGAGCTCGCCCGGCGGGCAACAAGTGAATCAGCACCTCGGCATTGCACCACCACCACCCCCACCTGAAAGACAGTGATCAGGTCATATTGTTCCCTTTTCGTTTCTTTCTATTTCTTCTTTTTGGATCTCGATCCATCTTTTTCTGTGTGGATCTGGGACACCTGTCCCAGTATTCTTTTGATCTTTTGTTATTTTTGTTGTCGTAGAAACTTGAGTAGCTACTTCGCTTCGCTCCGGACCCTCCGTGTTCCCCCTACATTGACCATCTCGTTCCAGGTTCTTCGTTTCTCTCTACTCTAGTTTCGTCCTGTGAGGACACAGAACCTTCTACGTGTGGGGAAGGATGCTAGAGAACCTTGCATGATCTTGATGGCCTTTCTGTGTGATTTTCGTGGTGCATTCCAGTCCCTCCAGCATAAAATTACTCAATTCTTGACTTGTGATGTTAAGTTAGTTTTCAATTTCTCATAATGATGCTTAGACTGCTTAACCTAGAACTTGTAACCAACTTGCTGCATTGATACTAACTTTCCTGGTCAGAACAGAAAGTTTTATCATGCTTAGAGTATTTCACTTTGATTTCATGATAATGACCGAATCCGACTAGCAAACCAACTGTGAGCTTTTGATCAATTGCACATAAACTTGCAATTTCAATTCTTTTTCAGTGGCTTTCTCGTACTTTGAATGAGTTAGAATTTGCATTAGACCAATTCGAGACCACACGATAACACGAGTTCTAGGATGATAGATGCACCTAGTTAAAGCTACTTGAGCCAGATAGTCAACCTAACGTTCAATCCATTAGGTGTAAACCCTTGAGCTTGGTCTTTCTTTCGGTTCGTTATACATTACAGCCAATCCACATTTTTCATCATCCCGTTGATCCCTTGCGGTTATAGTTCTAGATTAGCCTACCGGAAGTCGGTTTGTGGTAACTTGCCTATAGCCATTAAACAGGTGGTCTTAGCTATTATGTCCAGACATGTAAACCCCTCTAGTAACTAAATGAAAAATCAGCACAAAGAAGAAAAAAAAGAGAAAGAAAAAGAAGAAAATTCAAAAAATAAAAAAAAGTATAAAGTTTTAAAGCTAGTAGTATAGTTCAATGACGTTCTTCTCCCTACAAATGGAAGAACGAAGTCAAAAGAAAAATAAAAAAATCAGAAAAAGAAAACATGCAAAATAAAGTGCTAGGTTGCTTGAGGGGATCACAAGACGAGCGTACACTATTCCACCCATGTCTGGTTAGACGGTAGGAAGCCATAGGCTAGATTCGAGGGAAGTTAGTCAAAATTTGCACCGCAACAAAGCCAATTCCATCATTTATCCCTTCATCCATCTCATTATAAACTCGTGTAGTGTAGGAATCGTTACAGTCCCTTGCGAAAGTCCTTTTGACTAGTTACTCGTGTTGTCAAAGTGGTGGAGATTGTGGTCGAATTGCAAACATATGACATACTTCGGTCGAGAAAGTGATTGAGAGCAGAAACACATCCCTAAACATAGAGTGCGAGAGTTCCCTTGTACCGAATATTGTCTGTGTGAGAAGTCTTGTCGGTTAGGTCAGATTCGTGCATGATTTGTGTTTACTACTTGTTGTGTGCAGATAATTAGTGAGACTAGGCTGTTTGGTTGACGTGTATGCATGTTAGGTCACTCGTTCTAGGAGTAGCAGTTTAATAATTCATTGTGATTGCTTGAACCTTAACTTGATCGATCGTGTCATTTGTGAATCTGAGTGCGTTCTAGTTCAGTTTGTTTGAGGGCAAGCAAAGGCTTAAGTGTGGGGTATTTGATGACACTCGATTTTACGTGTTTATCAGCCTCATTTAAGCTACATTTCCTTGCTTGAATCTCGGGTTTTAGGGTGATTTAGCATATTTTCACCTAAATGCTCTAATTCCTGCCGTTTTGGTTACTTTGGCCCGTTATGGGTCTATTTGATGGTTTTCTAGTGCTTTTGAGAATGCACAAGTTTTTGCCATCAAATGCATAGCCACGGACGAGCTCGAGAAGCAAAGGAACCTTAAGGAGTGGCCCAAAATCGATCCAGAAGTCAACCAAGTCAGAAGGAAGCACTGCCTGGTCATTAACCAGAGTTTTCGGTGAAAACTCAAAAGTCTTTGTCGAAAAGTGTGCATACAGTATTACTGCCAACTGGGAGAAATTAGTCCTCGTCGAAAACTCCAAAGTCCTCGGTCGAAAACTGAGGCACAAGATGGTCAGTCGGAGACAGAAGACTCAGTCGGGGTTTCACCTAAAGTCTTCGGTGAAAACTTCAATGTTTTCGCCGAAAATTAATTCTCTTTTCGGCTGGGATTCGAAATCTTACAAATACAGGGTCGACGACCACATTCAAAAGACACTTTACCTTGGATTAATTTCCAGACTTAGAACAGTTCGGGAGAGGGTTTAGAGAGCTTGAGGAGCGAGGAAGAGATCGTGACGCTATCCTTCCCTCTCGGAGAGCTCGGTGCTAGGAGTTGAAGATTCAAGAGATTGAAGCTTCTAAGACTCATCCGAAATTAGGTTTTGCAGTTCTTCTCTGTTCTTCCTGGTTGAAGATGTACTCTTTGTTTGTTCTCGATTCTTCTGTTTCGAATATGAGTAGCTAAACTCATAGAGCTTAGATTAGATGAACCCTAAGTGACCTGGGGCTTTAAAGCGGTCACGGATCGGCGGTAATTAAATCTAGTTTCAATCAGTTTCTCTTCCATGGTTGGTTTGTTCTTCATTGCTTTATGTTTCTCTTTCTGGTTTGGCCACCTAGTTAAGATTCTAGTTAAGCTGAGGATAGTAGTGAACGTTCGCCTCACTTCAAAAGACCAAATCAACAATTAACCTATTAATCTCTTTGTAGGAACTAGTTAGGGTTAATCCACTTCAAGAGTAACTCGATAATCATTAGTAATTACGCCAGTTAGTTTTCTGTTGCAGAAGCGAACGCACGGGCGGTCAATTAATCTTGGGAGTTAGATTGGATAGAGCGAAATTTCGCCAGTCTTAAACCTATGGGTCAGGAGTTATGGTGGTGTTTGAGAACTGAAAGAATCAGGATTGAAAATCGCTGGTCTTGTGATCGCCAATGTTCTGGTGATCTTAGGGGGATTCGAAATCTAAGCTTGTCTGTCGTCTTGTTAAGTCAACCAATCTTTCAACTGTTTTCTATTTTATTTCTTATTTTCCTGCTTTATAGTTTAGAAGTCGTGGAACTCACACCACGCACAACTTGTGATTTAAACCTGAGTAATTTGCCTACAACAGGGGACACTCTTTTACACAGCGGACCAAACTCCGCGGTACGTTATTTCCGTTCTCCTACCTATGTCCTTACAAAATCTCCCAATTTACCCCTTGAATTTACTGCCATTCCCCCTTTACATACGAGTACCCACATTACTGAAGACTAGACGACTGGGCTTCCAAACATCTATTGGGCTAGACGACTTGTCTGGAATAGTATTATATATTTTAGTAGTAATTGTATTATACTATTTTCAAAATTTATAAAAAATGTTGTTTCAATTTCGGCTCAGTGCATCTTCTAATCATGGATCCCCTGCTGGTTAGAATGAGTTAAGTTAGATTAGGTTGGATTGATTAATTGGGTTAAATGTGGGGTTAACTAGGTGATGTGGCAATAGGTGACATGGATAAAAATTTGAGTTAGATTGTTGATATCAACCCTTAACAAAAAAATTGGATGGAGACTCAACAGAATGACAAACTTGTTACAAAACTAATAGGTCAATGACCACTATGTTATAAACCTATTACGTTAGTGACCAAAATGGATATTAAGCCTCGAAAGCAAGCATCATAGAGCTGAGAGAGGATATAACCTCAATAGCAATTTCTCATTTCTTTGCTTCCTGCGTCCAGGCGCCCAAGCGCAATCTTTGCCCCGCACAATCATCAGCACTCATGTTTACCGCAGGTCATTGTTCTTATTCTTCCTTTAATCTTCACTCTCTCCCTCAATTCTCCACTCCCTCCTTCACACCATTCCCCGTTTCGACGCTTATAATTACCAGACAAAACTATGCTCCACCACTGCGCATAACAACTACTAAACTCTTCGCTGCTAAACTGAGTCAGAACATGAGCGAAGAAGATGTGACGAAAGAGGTGGAGGTTGAGGTTGATGAAGATGGAGAGGAGGGTTATGGCGACGGAGATGAATTCCTAGAGGCGGAAGGGTTTAGAGTGATGGGGTTGGAAGATGAGAAAGGTTACGATAGAGACCCTGAACTTGCTGAGATTATGGGGAGCTGTCTCGTTGACCCTGAAAAGGCCCAGTCAAAGGTAAAAATTTATCTGAATATGAACAAGTTTGCTTGTTAATTGTTATCGGATCCAGATTATGTGTAATGCCTTTTCTGGGTTTCTGCTTGTTGCAGATGGAGGAGAGAATGAGGAGGAAAAGGAACAAGATTATTCGTAATAAGACCGGTTCGTCAACCCCCATGAAGGTTACTTTCAACAAGTTAAGTTCGACCACCACTTTGTTTAGCTTTCTGCAAAAAATGGTTGGAATGATGTTCAAGGGGGTGTTTATTTGTAACTTTGATCTATCAGATTTGACTTCACAAACTCATACATATGGTTTGAATTCTACAATATTCCCTTGGAGAAAGATATTTCCTTAATCTGTGATGTAAGTAGCTCGCTCGCTTCCTCCTCGAAGTCTTAATTAAGAGGCAGCATAAATGGTAGAATGTGGAGTTGGATTGGCTGATTAAATTTGAGAAAAAAATCTGTGTATGTTTGTAATCTCTTGGCAGATACTTAGGTCATGGCACATCATCGGGCGTCTTGGTGGATGCAACTCCATGAATATGCAGGTAGGTATAGTAGTTGTAAGTTATATCCATGAACTTAAAACAGCTACGTGGGGATCAATTCAAAACTTGTTTTTCTCGTTCTATGAAGCTGTCACAATCAACCTTCGGCAAGAACCCCGAGTATGATCATATTCAGGGAGCAAACGTGACTCCTACCACATTCTATAACATTGGGGATTTTGAGTTGCAAGATAACTTGGGACGGATATGGTAAGGTGGTGAGACTTGGATGTGAAAATTTGAAGTTTGTGGGTTGCTTTGTTTGATAATATGGTTGATCTTGATCATCATATTGGATGTGAAAATTTAAAGTGTGGGGTTGCTTACTTGATGATATGGTTGTTCTTTGGATGTGAAAATTTGAAGTATGTGGGTGGGTAGCTTGCTTGATGATATGGTTGATCTTGATCATCATCTTGGATGTAAAAATTTTGTGTGTGTGGGTTGCTTTGCCTGATGATATGAATGATATTGATCATCATTATAATAACAGGGTGGATATTGGTACTGTTGAACCATTGATCCTGGATGTGTTGATAAATGGACTGATCCAGATAAGCTCCGAGTAAGAAAGACATTTTTTTTTTCTGAGTTTCCTTTGCTCAGCTAAGTTGTAGATTGAGATCTTGAGCTGAACTGGGTTCTCATTTTTCTTTTTGTAGTAATGTTGGGATCAAGCAATTGGTTTTTGGCGGCTCTGAATTTGACAACTGGAAGGATGGTTTTACGTCAGAAGATGCAGGTTGCAGTTTTCACAAGATTTAGCTTTACATTATTACTAGTTTTGAACCCGACCAACGGTATTATATAATATTTTTATTCCTTGGAAACTATTAGATTTTGGTGTGAGTAATGGTATGAATATGTTTCAATTCAAACATATATTTATACTTATTTAAATATAGTCAGAAAGAAATCTATACCTATTTAAATACAAATTCATATTTGTGTCGTGAATCCAAAAACCATTGTCGGGTGAGAATATATATCCATATTCAAAATCATATTCTTATCTTAAAACACATTAGCTTTCTCGTCGCCATGGCATGAAAATCTCTAACATTGTTCCAATTAGGGTTGGCAATCTAAGCCGGAAAATCGGTTAACCGCCCGAAACCGAACCGGTCAAACGGTCAGAAAACCGCGCTGACCGGATTTCGGTTCGGGGACGGTTATAACCGGTGTTATTAAATAACGGTGACGGACGGGGACGGATTCAGAACTATCCGCACCGTCACCGTCACCGAACCCGACCCGGCGGATAAATATCCCCGGATCTATCCCCACGCACGCCCACATGGCAACCAAGTACAACCCCCAGAGGAGATCGTTGTTGCCAATGGTAACCACCAAACACCTACTGAAGAAGAAGCAGTAACATCTCCAGGTCAGGGTAAGCGGAAAAGTCCGGTTTGGGATCATTTTGAAAGAGTTAAGATCAATGATATTTGGAAGGCTAAGTGTAACTACTGTAGGAAGTTATTGGGTGGTGATTCCAATAATGGTACCTCCCACTTGAGGAGTCATGTTAAGTCATGTATTCAGAAGAGAATACATGATGGATCACAGAAAGTTCTTGGTCCCAATTTATTAATTAAAGGTAAAACTGAGTTGGTTGCTACTGCTTATAATCCTGAAGTGTCTAGGAAAGAACTTGCTACTGCTGTGTTGATGCATGAGTACCCTCTGTCTATAGTCGAACATTTGCATTTCAAGAGGTTTTGCTATTCTCTTCAGCCTCTTTTCAATGTACCTTCAAGGAACACATTGAAAAGAGATGTGATGAGACTGTATTTTGATGAAAGGGCTAAGATTCAGAGGTTAATTGACTCTAGTAAGGGCAGAGTAGCCATAACGACTGATATGTGGACAGCCAGTAACCAAAGGAAAGGTTACATGGCTGTCACTGCACATTATATCGATAATGGATGGTGTTTGAGGAGTCAACTGTTGAGGTAATTCACCTAAACCTACAAAACATATAACTATAAGTTACTAACTGTCTAACTGAGCAATTGTTTGTCTAATGAAAGGTGTTTATTGACTTGTTGAGGTTCATGTATGTCCCAGCTCCTCATACAGCTGATAGGCTTGCAAGGTTTCTTGTTGACTGCTTGATGGAATGGAACGTTGACACTAAGGTATCAACTATAACCTTAGATAATTGTAGCACAAACGATAGAATGCTTGAAAATGTTAAGACGAAGTTAGCACTGCCTCTTTTGATCAAAGATGGGGCTTTAATTCACATGAGATGCTCTGCCCATATTCTGAATTTAGTTGTCAAAGATGGCCTAGATGTTGTGAGAGATGGGATTGAGAAAATTCGTGAGTCTGTGTGTTATTGGATGGCTACTCCTAAGAGATTGGAATTTTTTCAAGAAACTGCTAAACAATTGAAAGTTAGACATGATAAAAGGCTTGTTTTGGACTGCCCAACTCGTTGGAATTCCACATATGCAATGTTAAGCTGTGCCATGCCTTATAGAGATGTGTTCAGTAGACTGAAGCTTAGGGATGCGCAATACAATTGTTTGCCATCTACTGCTCATTGGCAATTTGCTGCCATTGTCTGTGAGAAGCTTGAGGTTTTCAGCTTGATATCTGACATGTTTTCTGGATCTAAGTACCCCACCACTAATTTGTTTTTTCCTCGTATATGTGACCTGAGGGTAAAAATAACTGAATGGCTTTGGGATCCAAATGTTGTGATATCTAATATGGCTCAGACTATGTGGTCTAAGTTCAGTAAGTATTGGGAGGTGATTCACCAAATTTTGGCAGTTGCTGTTGTCTTGGATCCTAGATACAAGCTTGAAATTGTAGAGTATTATGCTGAAAAAATTGGACCTGCTGAATGTGGCTTTAGTGCTGCTTCTGTGAAGCAGATCTTGTGTGATCTTATACTGGAATATCAATCGAGGCATACTAAAAACCAATCATCTGTTGGGGTTGGCACGTCTGATCTTGAAAATGGTACTGCCACATCCAATGATCTTGACTTTGAGTTGTTCCTTACTCAAAGGAAAAAGGCTAGAACAACTGCTGTTGTTACTGAGCTCGACAATTATTTGAACGAGGATGTTCTACCTCGTTCTTCTGACTTTGATATCTTGATGTGGTGGAAACTAAGTGGTCTGAAATACCCTATCTTGCAAGCAGTAGCAAGAGATGTTCTTGCTATCCCTGTTACTTCTGTTGCATCTGAGTCTGCCTTCAGTTCTGGAGGTAGACTTTTAGACCCTCATCGCAGCAAGCTGCATTCTGCCACTGTGGAGGCTTTAATGTGTACTAGGAGCTGGTTAAAGGATGAATACGAAAGAGGTACACCTCACCTATATAGAAAATAGATCCTGCTGTTCTAACTCTGTACTAACCATGTAAATACTTTACTTTAAGTTCTAACTCTTCTATTATGCAGATCCTGCTGTTGGGAACAACATTGTGGAGTTGGAGGGCTGCTTCACAGCTCTGGATATCGTTTCTGGGAGTGATGATGAACCAATCGACATAGAGGACCAAGGTAACCTGCCTAAACCCAAACAATGTAGACTAATTATCGTTTCTGTATGGTGTAGGAGGATCTCAATCTCAAGTTCCTCCTAGATCAACTACGGACTACAATCTTGATGACATTGACTGATTTCCGTAAGAATTAAGAAAGGTAGTTAACTGAAATACTGAAACTGAACTCTGTCTTTATGTATTTTACAATATCAACTAACAAGCTAACAGGTTTAGAGGTCTAACTGAAAGGTACTTTCAATTGTATATTTCAGGGTTTGCTAAAATGAGAACTCGAAGAGCTGTCAACTGTTGTTTAAGGAGTAAGGACTGACTGAGATGCCTTGATGAATGATGACTGATGAGTGATGAGTTCACAAGTTGTTTATGTTTGCTTTCTTTCTTAGGTTAGGTAGTTGGTAGTAACATAGTAGTACAATAGTACTTTGGTTAATCTGCACTCTGCAGCAGTTATGCTTGGCAAGTTTGAACATTGAATTTTGAAGTTTGCATCTTTTTGTAGTACTTTGTCTGATGTGTTGAGATTGCAGTAGTTTAAGTGTTGAAACTGAGCCAGTTTGTTGGATGCTAGCAGACTAGCAGTACTTCAGTTTGGAATGAATTGTGGATCTTGATATAATGAAGTTCATTTTAAAATTTGTATGCATAATTTCTGCTCATTTTTATTATTTTTTTCGGGTTTAATCGGGTATAAATCACCGGCGGTTAACCTAAAAACCGTCGGTGACGGGGATGGGATGCAATTGGAATCCGATGGATATTTTGACCGGGGATTATCCGTCCCCGGGGCTTAATTGGGCGGGCATTGGATATCATATACCCGTCCCCGATCCGCCCGATTGCCAAGCCTAGTTCCAATCACATTCTTGTTCCTTAGTTAGACACCATCAATCACTTTAGGCAATCAATACACATGTCATCAAAATCATATATTGGAGCATCAAACACGACCAAATTGATACTATGCTTGTTTTCCCAAGTATACCCAAGGTCTTCAACCCAATTAATTGTCTTGACCCTTATTAACTCTAATTTAACCATAGTTAATTTAACCATAGTTAATTTAACCATAGTTGATTTATTATAAAGTATTTGATCTTTATTATCATCATTTAACCATAGTTAATTTATATTTTATTGAATAATTATTCCTATTTAAATTTTTTAGAATTATAATATATCATGTTTATTAATTTTCATGACTATAATTTATAAATATAAATGTAATAAAATGAATTATTACTGTCAAAGTGATTATGATTAAAAAAATCATGTATTTAGGAAAAAATGTAACAATTCTTTATAAAGTATTATAATTTAAAATTATTTTTCATATATTATTTTATGTTAAGATAATATAATTTAACATTAAAGTACTTATAAGAGTGTTTAAGTTTGACACATTCATCATTTAATGAAAAGAAAGAAAAATAATTGAATTTTGATTTAAAATTGAGTGATGATGTGGAAATTTGTGAGAAGGGCTCTTTTTTTTTTTGGTGGAAGCGTAAGGATTATCCTTACGAAGTATTATTAACCCAACGGGGGAGGCAAATGCCAGTCAAATCATAACGAATCCAGTATAAAAGAGAGTTACAAGGAGACGTAAAAATAGACGTGCCAAGCTCGAGATTGTGACCCGAATTAGCGATGAAGTCCGCTGCGTTATTCGCTTCGCGGTATATGTGCTCAATGGATATCTCCCAATTCCGTGCACTGAGCTCCCGAAAAATCCTAACCAGGTGGGAGTGCTGGTGATTAACCCGAGTAGTATCGGACAGAATTTGATTGCAGTGGCAGAGTCCGACTGTATTCTCAGCTTTCGGATTCCCCGGTTCCACGCAATGGACATCCCCTCAACAATGCCCCTCATCTCTGCTCTAACAACCGAACACGACCCCAGTTTTGTGGCAAAACCAACGACGAATCTCCCTTGGTCATCCCGTATTAAGCCACCCGCTGCTGCCGAGCTCGAGTTTGTATGCAAAGATCCGTCAGAGTTAAGAGTGAACCAACCCTCGTCACCGAGCCGCCACCCAATCAGTTGAGCCTGCCGAGCATTTCTCGGCGCTTCTCGACTCAACTGATGAGCCTTCCAGCTCGTTGACCAAAGCTGGCCCCAAAACATAGCCTGACTTATAATCTCTTGCACACTAAGCTGAACTTGATCAAACACTCTACGATTCCTTCTTCCCATAACAGCCAAACTACAAAACCGAAAAGTTGGCTAGAATCCTTGTTGCGAAGATTGTAATCCCACCACTGCCTAAAATTCCAGTTCGCCTGATCTTGCAAAATTGCTTGGGGAAGCACCTTACTCCACACTTGGCAGGCAAAGGAGCAACTTCTCAGCACATGTTCAATATCTTCCCTTCCTCTCTGACAGTGCCCACATTCTTCATCATCTGTAAATCTGCGTTTGGTTCTTTCAACATTCGTCATTAATTTTCCGTGAGAAACAAGCCACATGAAGTGTCGGATCTTGTTGGGACCATCCCAATTCCAAATAGTTCTCCAGCTGATGTTATCTCCTCCTGAATCCAAATCCTTTAACATAAGATAGGCCGACTTCACAGTAAATCTACCGTTGTTCTCGAGTCCCCAAACCCTCGTATCTTCGCCCATATCAGCACGTGGAGGAGACATACCATAGACCTGCCACACAACATTTTCCGGAAGAAACTCTCTAAGTTTAGGTAAATTCCACTCACCATTACTGAGACAAAAAACTGAAACAGGAATAGAGTCAACTCCCTGTAAATTCGTCGCATGATAAATAAGAATCGTTCCGCTGTCCACCCATCTATCTGTCCAGAATCTCGTTGAGGGACCATTCCGTATGCTCCAGTGTATCCCATTTTGAGTATCGTCCCACACTTTCATGACACCTCTCCAAATAGACGAGAAACCCTTCCTTCTAGCCAGCATATACCCATTATCAGTGAGCGTCAGGTACTTGGTGATCAAGACTTTCGCCCATAACTCATCAGGCCGGGTGATGAGGTTCCACACCAGCTTCATAAGGAACGCCTTGTTCAAGTCTCTTGCACTCCGGAGGCCAAGACCGCCCAGGTGCTTAGGCTTGCAAACCGTCTCCCAGTTGACGTTGTGAACCCTCCTAACTCCCCCTTCCGTTCCCCAAATGAAGTTCCTAATGATCCTGTCAATTTTATCACACAAAGAAACCGGGAGGAAAGCAGTTTGCATAATAAAGCAAGGAAGAGAATTCAGAACAGACGTAGCAAGAGTGACACGACCTGCTAGGGACAGGTTTTCTGCTTTCCAGCCTGCCAGTCGATTATTCATACGATCCAGAATAAAATCATAGGTATGCTTCGTGACTCTACCATGTAGAACCGGGACCCCGAGGTATCTACCCAGGTCCTGGGTCGATCCAATTCCCAGAATCTGCGTGATATCACGAGAAGCAGCTCTAGACGTGTTCTTCGAGAAATAGATCTTAGACTTATTCTTGTTAACACTTTGACCAGAAGCTTCACAGAACCTTTCAATAATGTCGAGAATAACAGCAGCTTGAGAGGTTGTCGCCTCACCAAATAAAATAAGATCATCCGCGAAAAAACAATGCGAAAGAGGAATACCATCCTTAACCAATTGGACAGGCTTCCAGTACCCAAAGTTGACCGCGGACAAAATCATCTTGCTTAATTTTTCAATACAAAGCGTGAAAAGGTACGGGGAAAAAGGGCAACCTTGCCTGAGACCTCTCCTTGGAATAAAGCCGTCCGAACAATTACCATTCCACAAGATTTGAAAGGACGTCGAAGAAATGCACTCCATAATAATACGAATCAGCTGCTGCGGAAACCCAACTTGCTCGATGGTGTCACGCACGAAACTCCATTCGATCTTATCATAAGCCTTTGCCAGATCCAACTTAATAATCATGAATCTCTTCTTACCTTTCCACGTCCTGAGAGAATGGACCACTTCTTGGACCATAATGATGTTATCAGTAATGTGTCTTCCTGGGACGAAACTTATCTGCGACGGATGCGTGAGACCCGTCATAACACTTTTGATCCTATTGGCGATGCACTTCGTGATCATTTTATACATCACATTACATAAGCTGATAGGTCTGAAATCACTCACTAAAGTCGGGTTCGGAATCTTGGGTATGAGAGTTATAAGTGTTTCATTAATGGAATGGATCAACTCTGGAGAGTGGAAACACCTGCTAATGAAATCAACCAAATCTCTTCCCACCACATTCCAACACTTTTGGTAGAAAATAGGACCGAAGCCATCCTTTCCCGGTGCTTTAAGAGAACCCATGGTTTTGACTGCCTCTTGAATATCCCTAACTATGAATCTTTCCTCCAAACGCCGTTTCTCATCATCTTGAATATGATTCGAGAAACCCCTTAAGCATCCCAAGTGCTCCGGCGTCCCTTGATAGAAATGTTTGAAGTGAGAGGTCACCATCTCTAGCAACTGCTCTGAATCCTCCACCCAATTCCCATCCTCATCCTTCAGACGTTTAATTCGATTAAACGACCTGCGCTTTAGAGTAGCAAGTTGAAAAAATCTTGTATTCTGGTCCCCCTCAACCACCCAATTCGCTCTAGACTTTTGGATCCAAAGCGAATCTTCTTGATTTAAGACCACCTCCAGATTAGATCTGATAGAATTTTCCTTATTGCGGTTGAACTCAGAAGGGTTAGCCGCAGACCAAGCTTCTGCCAACTTCAGCTCCTTAGTAAGCCTCTTTTTTCTGTACGCAATATTTCTGAAAACCTTCTTGTTCCACTTTCTCAGATCATCAGTCATATCCATCAAAGCTTTAGGAAAGTCAGAACGGGCCTTCCACCTGTCAGAAAGAACAACATTAAAAGTAACGTGAGATAACCAAGCAGCTATGAAACGGAAAGGTTTAATACTAGGGGAAAACACCTGGATATGCGGCTTAAGGATGATTGGCCGATGATCCGATTTCACCCTATGCAGATGAGCAACTGACGTGTCCGGACAATTCTGAATCCAGGCCGAATTGACAAAAGCTCTATCAAGTCTTGCCGAAACACTATTTCTTGACCAGGTAAACCTAGGCCCCGAGAAGGGAATATCAAGAAGACCACACATATCAATAGTTTCAATAAAACTCTTATTCCTAGCCCGATTAAAGACAGCTCCTCCCTGTCTGTCCTCGGCTGATAGGACCGAATTAAAGTCACCAAGAACCGTCCATGGGTCTACCATTGAAACTGCCAAAATTTTCAAAACGTCCCAAAGGAGAACTCTAGTAGTCGGCCTCGGACTCGCATAAACGGCCGTAAGGAAAAAGGTTGAGCCATCACAATTGGTGCCTTTAGCATGGATGAATTGGTAGTCATGAGCCAGAATGGTGAAGGAAACAACAGCAGAGTCTCAGCATAACCACACTCCACCCTTGAACCCCACCGCCTCGGCTCGGAAGAACGAATCAAACCCCAGCTTCCGGATGACAACATCAGCCCGGTCATGGCTAATCTTTGGCTCGACAATCACTGCGATCGGAAAACGAAACTCATTAAGATATGACTTAAAAGAGGAAACAAAGGATCGGTGCGCAACACCTTGACAATTCCAAGCAAAAATACTATGCATAGAAATAAAAAGAAGAGAAGACTCCCTGAAAATAAAAACTCATTCCATAGAGCTGGGAAGCTCTATGGTATGCGACACCACGTTTGAAGCAGAATCCACTTCCATATCCATCCCCGAGACAGCCGCGGACTGTTTCTGTTCAGAGCTCTGAGCAGCATTAACGCCCTTAACTTTTCCTCCATCAAGAGGAGCTTTAGTCCCTCCCTTTATGCTCTTTCTCCGATTAGTTCCGGGAAGGTTCTGGTTAGCAACAAGGGCGCCAGCTTTCACTTTACCCTTATCCGTCTGCGTTTTGACTTCTCCTGACACCTTCGTCTTAACCGCAGGGGATGAAACCGCGCCAACTGCTGGTGAGTTAAGTGGCTTTGGGCCATCCGAGGAAGGCCCATCATTCCCCTCAAGGCCCGATGGTTGAAAGGTATTGAAAATGGGCTCTCCATTAAGACCCCCTCCACTGAGCCAACCCTCTCTATGTTACCGTTAGAAAATCCAAGTAACGGCTCGAAATTCTCCTTATCATTCACAACTGGCTGCTTCTTTTGGTAAGAATTCTTAGCTACTGAATCAATGGGCTTCCCCCATCAGGAGTTTCCTTTCGCGGATACGAATTAATGTCCACCATCTTGTTTCCTTTATTGGACTCCGTCACTGGAGAAGCAATGGTAGCCGGAGTTTCAGGACTTGCCTTTGGGTTTTGCCCTTCCAGATCCGCCGGACTTTCCATACCCTCAAGAACCGAGAAACTATTAGCTTTTTGGACATCCTCTGCCGGTCGACCACCCGGAGGCGTCGCCTCTGCCCGAATATTCAGCTTCCGATGCGTCTTTTTCACTTGCATCCACGGGCCGAAATCCTCTTCCACTTCCAGCCGAGCATCCGCACCCACCCCCTCCTGAAAAATAGGATTCACGAAAGAGACTGTTTGATTAGCGATGGAATCAGCATCCGTAGTCTGTTTGCAGGAGCCGTCCTTGTGGCCATAACAGCCACAGTTAAAATAGATGGTGTGCAATCCTTCGTACTCGATGCGGCGGACCCTCCTTCTTAGCCTATATTTAGATAAGAGAGGCTTAGACAAATCAACTTCAACGCAGATCCTGGCGAAGTTACCCCTGCTGCCCTCCAACGTAGTATTGTCAATCCTCACTGTTTTCCCTATCCGGTCTCCGATGATCTTAAGGATGGTTCTATCGAAGTACTCGAAAGGGATCCCTGGAAGCCGAACCCACACCCGTAGCGTAGATAAGATAGTATCCTCAGGCCTAAAATGTGGACGCCATTCCTGGATGACTACGTAATGATCATTGATCATCCAAGGGCCGCCGAACAAAGCACGTTCGTGATCCGCCACCGATTCAAAGTTAACCACATAAAAGCCAAACCCCACATCCGAAACTTGTACTCCTCCCTTCTTAGCCCATAGTTGAGGAATCTTACGGCTCATAAAAACATATGGGAAGCAACTATCGAGAGTGTTGACAATGATTGCATGGCTAAATCTGCGTCTCACACGAATCTTCTCCGAGTCCGGGATGCGGATAGTCGGGCACCTGGGATCGTCATCTGCTTCCTCAACGTCAGATTCGTCGGAAAGGACAACCTCCGCATCACTCCAAACGGTATTCCAGAATCCCGTAACCTTATCACGAAAAGAGGTCTCCCCAGAGATAGGGCTTGAGGAGTTGGGATCGACCGCCATGTCCGAACTCTCCTCTAGGCCCCTACGAGCTCTTTTGGTCACCTTGACCGGTGAGGGGCCATCGCCAGCACCGGGATCACCCGGCGGTGGTTCCATTGAATGTAGTAGCGACGGCAAAGCACAGAAGGGCTCTAACCTATGTGTCAAAACCAATTATACCATTCCACCATTATGATTATTAAGATTAACATATCATGAATTTCTAAGTATGAGAAACCATTGATAATTTTATGTATAGTTATTATTTGAGATATGTAATTAATTAATTTTAATGTTAAACATTTTTTTGAGTATTTAAATTATCTACAACTCAAAACTATCACGAATATTAATTTTATTTTTGGTGTTTTTTTCATAGAGTAACTAAATAGTATTTTGGTACATAGAAAATAGGCCTGTTTTCCCTTGAATAAAATAATAAAATTGCTAATGGGTAAGATATCCAAAGTTAAAGAGAAACTAAATTATAATTATAATTTTTATTTTGACGACATCCTCAACATTTTAAAATTTCAGGACTACTTTGTATTTTGTAACCAACCCTAAAATTTCAGAATGTATTTTAACGTCAAGATTTATTTGAAAATTTTCTTTTCATTTAAATCATTCGGGACATGTTCTTTCATATATATATATATATATATATATATATATATATATATATATATATATATATATATATATTATATTTATAATAAAATGTGAAATTTTTTATTTGAACAACTATTGTTATGAAAAGTAAAAATAGTGATTTTCACCTTTTTCAAGTTGAACGTGGGATCAATTTTTTTGGAATAATTAGTTATAAATAAAATGATAATAAAAATATAAATATTATGATCGTTGGAGTACCTACAATTAATATATGTTCAAATTTTTATCAATTTTTAAAAAATATTTTAATATCCCAAAAGAATAATAAATTCAATTCTTTTTGTATAGGCCCGTTATCTTAAATAATATACTATAAAAAATGATAATTGGCAAGATATCTAAAGTTAAATAGAAAATAAATAAACTGGAGTTTTAATTACATTTTATATGAAAATTTTATTTTCTTTTAAATCATTCAAAGATAGTTTTTTCATAATTAAACAAAACATAACCTATTAAATAAAAAAAATTATTTGGAAAAAAACAGTTTTCATGAAAAGAAAAAAATAATGGGTGCGCTTTTTTTCTTCAAATGAACGTGGGATTTTTTTTTTTGGAAATAATTGTTATAAAAAAGTGATAATAAAATAGAAAAATTATGATTGGTGGAGTTCCTACAATTAAATTAAGGGGAGGGCTTGAAATGAAGGGGGTCTTTTATTTTACTTTATATATTATAGTAGATTAGTTATTTCCCATATGGTGTATATGTATATGTAAGCAGTCAGCAATTAGCATCTTCGAAAACTATTACGGCTTTTAGTAATCAAAGATGCATAATTTAACAAATTTTAGAAATTTATGTTTCATTTTTTTTGATGAATTAGGGTTTCATATCATCAAAAAAACCAATTAAGGTCTATACAAGAGATAACACTCTACTAACAACTCTCTACAAACTATACAGAAAGGGAAACTAACAAACTACTATATACTATTCAAAATTGTAGCTTTCTCTCTATGGGAATTTGCAAATAATCTCAAATCCTCCAATATGCTAGTGCTATAGCTCTCGATACTCCTACTCTTGTTACCAAAAATTCTAGCACATCTCTCTCTCCAAATGCAATTAATCACCATAATGAACTTCAATTTTCTGACCTTCATAATGGTAGAATCACAACTCCAATCAGCTGCAGTTCGTATCACCTCATACCATTGATAGTTAATAAAGCAACCACCAAGCACCTCTTCTACTAACTTTTGAGTTTCCCTGCACTCAAAGAACAGGTGTGATCGGGTTTCTTCATCATCCCCACAGAACACACAGCTAGCATCAATACTATGGTTCCATATCTTCACCTTTTCCTTCGTAATAAATCTATCTGCCACAATCAGCCAACCAATGAAGTTCCATCTAGGTACAGAGTAGCCAGTCCAGACCAGATTAAACCAATTCACAACCGGCCTTCTTTCCCTAATTAAATTCCACATAGTTTTAGGTTTGAACCTAGTCACCAAAGTACCATTCAAGCGTTTCTCACCAGTAGGATCTGTAGTCATAAACTGCTGCATTACACTTCTACATTTCAGCAGCCTCTTCCAATTCCATGAACCATAGTCAGACTTAACCTCCCAAATACTGGCCCCTTTCAGTCTATACTTGTCAATCCAAGCTACCCATATTGATCCACTTTTGGCAAATACACTCCAGATGTGCCTTGCAGCATTAGCTAGGTTCCAGACAGTTAGTTTTTTCAAACCAAGACCACCCTCAATCTTTGGAAAAGCTAACGTATCCCAAGAGACTTTTGCTCTGCCACCTTCCAACTTACCCCACAGAAACAAGTTGCAAAGTCTCTCTACCTCCTTCATCATGTACTTAGGGAGGATAAAGATAGAAATCCAGTACTGGAGCATTCCATTAATAACTGATTCTATAAGCTGGAGCTTACCAGCATAAGAAAGGAATTTGACTATCCAGGTTTTGATGCGCTTTGTGATTCTGTCAATGAGAATCCTGCACTCAGCTCTTCTAAGCTTACCGGAGGTCAGAGGGATACCAAGATATTTTAGAGGAAGCTTACCTGATTGAAAGCCACTTAACATAGTTAACTCATCTTTAGTTTCATCATCAACGCCAGCCATGTAAATCTCATTCTTATCTGGGTTGTACTTAAGGCCAGAAATTCTATAAAACCAGTCCAGAATGTCCACCACCCCTTTGATAGAATCAGGTTTTGCCTTTGTGAAGATCATAAGATCATCAGCAAAACAGAGGTGTGTCAAAACTCCTTTTGTCTGAGGGTCCATTCAAAGTCACCTTTTGAAGCTCCTCTGTCCAACATACAACTCAAGGACTCCATTGCAATCACAAACAAATAGGGTGAAATGGGATCACCCTGTCTAAGACCAGCTTGCGCACTGAAATAACCACACAGACTATCGTTCAAGTTCACTGAAAGCATAGTAGACCTGAGACAGACTTCAATCCATTCCACATAGACAGAGGGGAATTTCATAGCAAGCAGCAATTTCAACAAATAATTCCAGCTCACACTATCAAAAGCCTTCATTCGGTCAATTTTCAAAGTAGCTCTAGGAGATATGATGCGCGAGATTTAACTCACAACATACAAGGTCGTATTCCACGAGGGCTCTCTCAATAGCTAATACTCACACAGTTCATGGACGGTCTATTCATTTAAAAATTGGTTTTATTTTGAAAAGGAAATGAAAACATAAAGGAAACTAAACAAGAAAGCAAATCAAAAGGGTGCAAATCAAAGGTAAAGGAGGTCAACTTGGAAAGATAGGTTCATCATGCTCAAGAGGTATAAATGCACAAACAAGCCAAACATGATCGAGGATGCAATCGAATGACCACGCAAATCCCTTCTATAGACTCAATGCACTCTCGTCGCACCAAATCCCTATCCTATAACCACTCAACCTAGGCTCTCGCTCTCAAGCTAAGTGACTAAGGATGCATTAAAGGTGTTTGATGAAATGCCAAGCTACAAAACCCCCTCTTATGACTCTATGACCACTAGGCTAGACACCACACTCTCATGTCAATGTCCTAACACTAAGAGAATCGTCCAAAGACTAATCAAAGTTCAATTGAATGAAAAACCTAATGCACACCAAGTGTTCGATAAAATGCACAAGTGAGAAATCATGCAACTATGGTTGAATTGAGATGATCTAATCTCTTAGAACACACTCCCTTCAATCCCTAGACCTAAAATCCATGTAATCTAAGCACTCTCATGCATTACATCACAAAAAAATAGACCAATCAAGCCATAGCCATCAATGGAATTAACAACAAGTCATAGAGACCATCTTCTTACAATCCAAGATCAATCATAGCATGTTTGTACAATTCACCTCTATCCTAGCACAACCATCTATCAATCCAAGAAAACCTAAGAAATCAGCCACACATGGCCAAGGAAACAAAAGAGAAAGAAAGAGAGATGATCACCAAGAACACCATGGCAATCCTCCTCTTGCAAGCTCCTCTCCAAGGTTGTGGGCTTCAATCCAAGCTCCTCTACTTTGATTTGCACCTTGCTCTAGGGTTGTGGAGGATTGGTTGATGAGGAGAAAGTGTTTGAGAAGTTGAGAGAAAAGGGTTTTGAAGAAGGCTGAAATCTCAATTAATGAATTGTTCCCTCTATTTTCGCCTCCTTCTTCTTTATATACTGTGCTGGAATTGCCTGGCATTTTCGGCGAAAATTGTGTAACATTTTCGCCGAAAATGTCTTTGAAAACGGCTGGGCATTTCTTCTAATATTTTCGGCGAAAACTCTGAGCTGTTTTCACCGAAAATGTCTTCATAAACCAAGCCTCCGCCTTCTGCTTAAGGTTTTCGGTCCGAGAACTTAGAGTTTTCGGCCGAAAACTTCTTCAGCTATAAGGTGCATTTTTCCCAAACTTGCATCGGCCATAACTCCTCCGTCCTAGCTCCGATTGACCTCCTGTTTGATCCTACGTGCTCCTTGTCACCAGTACTTCAATGCCAAAACCTGAAAATGCAAAGAAAACAACTCCAATAGATACGGAATTGGCCTCAAAGTGGCACTTGGACATCAAAAGAGCACTTAGCATAAAACTTCCATAAAAGCATATAAATCATGGCAAAATAGGATCAAACATGGGAGATTCTTAGGCTAATCAAAGGCTTAAAATGCACCAAATATAGTCACATCAAGATATATCCTTTTTCCCATAAGGTCTGAGTAATTCATGAACCAGCATAATATTATCCCCTATCATTCTACCTTTGATAAAAGCAGATTGTGCTCTATTTATCATACAAGGAAGAACTTCACTCATACGGTTAGCCAAAATCTTAGAAATCAGCTTATAAACTACATTACAGCATGATATAGGCCTGAAATCTTTAACTTCACTATCATCCTTCTTATTAGGAATAAGAGCCAAAGTCACTGAATTAACAAAGCTAGGTAGCTTACCAGAATTGAAGAAATGCAGCACTGCATCAGTCACATCTTCACCCACTGTGTCCCAACAATCTTTGAAAAAAGAAACTGGAAACCCGTCGGGCCCAGGTGCCTTATCATTAGGCATCTTTTTCAGGGCCTCAACTATCTCTCGAGGGCTAACTGGCCTGATAATAGAATCTTGCTGATCAACGTCAAGCTTTTGAACAATTAATTCATCTAAATCAGCATACTGATGGACCTTCTCCACCCCAAGCAGCCTCTTGTAAAAACCAACCGCAGTGCTTTCCATCTGACCAGGGTCATCAGTCAATTCCCCCTGCTCATTTTTCAATTGCCTAATTGTGTTTCTCAAGTTTCTCTCCCTTATATGATGAAAGAAAAACCTTGTATTGCTATCCCCCTCAGCAATCCAAATAGCTCTTGATTTCTGTCTCAAAATCATTTCCTCATCTTTAAGAAGCTGAGCCAATTCTTCCCTGCTGACTTTAGCATTTTCAACATTTCCAGGGATTGGATCATCAAACATCAACCTCTGATTGTAAGCAACCTCCTCTTTCTTACTAATTACCCTAGATTGAATATCTGAGTAAAAAGAAACAGGGTTTTTAACTTACCTTTTAAGTCCCTGAGTCTACCATAAAGGCGGTAAAAAGGAGTATCAGTACTACTTTTGGTCCACACCTCCTTCAGGATATCAGCAAACTTCTCATGCTTGAACCAGCAATTGAAGTACTTAAAAGGCTTTGGCTTGGAGATCAAAGCAGAATTAATGTCAACGAGCAAAGCACAATGGTCAGAGACCTCACAAGGAATGACATTAACTTACTTCCAGGGAAAGAGAAATGCCAGTCCTGGTTTATAAGAACTCTGTCCAACTTCCTAGAAATAGGGTCTGCAATTTTATTGTTCACCCGAGTAAATTTAGGGCCAGAAGAAACGTGCTCAATCAACTCACAGTCCTCAACAAAACCATTAAAATCATCCATACTAGAAAAGCAAGATAACATGTTAGAAGCTTCTCCAGAAGACAGAATGGCATTGAAGTCACCTCCAATCAACCAAGGCTGACCATTGCAAGCAAGAGTTTTAACTTCAGCATATAAATCCCTTCTACCTAATAACTGAGTAGAAGCATACACCACCGTGCAGAGAAAACTGGTAGGAAGATCCACCTTGAAGTGAATGAACTGACTCCCTTTTTTCTCAATCACAATCAGGACATCTGGTTTCCAAACGAGCCAAATTTTACCTAACTCACCTTCATAACTCATCTCCCTTTCCCAACCTGGAAATCTAGAGAGGAAAAGCTTATCAGCTTTATCCTTCTTTATTCGTGGTTCCAAAACAGCAAAAACAGCAATACTATTTTTATTAATATAATTACTTAAAGCATCAAACTTAGAGGGTCATTAAACCCTCTTATATTCCATATCTTCATTTCTTCCTACGGTTCTGCTGCTGCCTTGTGAGCACACAACCCTTAACAGGAGAAACAAATACTTCTTAGTGGCCATAAAACTACCAAGGGATGACCCCGTCTGGTTACCAACCGCATCATTTCCATTAGAGCCCAGCAAGCCAACCTCCACTTGAGAAGCTTCAGCCGCTTGCTGTTGTTTAGGTTCACCATTCACTTCCGGAGAAGTCTCTGATGAATTGCCTAAACCTCCTCCAGCAACCTGACTGACCTGATCACCAGGTGGAACCTCTTCCCCAATAAGGGATTCAGCACCATTGCCTGGAGCAATCAGGCCTTCAGGAGTAACTATAAGTAGCTGGGATGATGATGCAGTTGAACCTTTACCACCCTTACTCTTCTTCCTACGAGCAGACTTAGGGCTCAGGGATGCTACCTCCACTTCAGGAGTTTCAGTAGCAGCTCCCTGTTGAGAGGGTTCACCCTCCATTCCCTCAGGAATCTTAGGCAAATTGCCCTCTCCCCCTCCAGCAGGGTGACAGTTAGGAGATCCAGGTGTCACCTCCACTTCATCAGAAGCTTTGGATCCATTGCCTGAACTACCCCTAACCTCACCTGAGACTTTCTGGTGGGCTTTAGCCTCCCATCTTCTTCTAGGCTTACTGTCATATTTTCTAGCAGGCATGATCTTAACCGTTACTTCTGTAAATTCATCATTTCCAATATCCACAAACAGAACAGGTTTGTCAATTTCACCTTCACCTCTTAGCACACAGATAGAAACCTTCAAACCATCCCTCACAAACTTACTCAGAGGCTTCCCATACTGTGTAGCCAACCAGCTAATACCTTCCGGATAAATCAGCTCCGGCGGAACATTCTTCAACTCAATCCAGACAGGCTTCTTATCAGCAGAGAAATCAATCGGTTCTATATCAGAATACCACCTACGAAGGATCAAAGGGGCTCTATGTATATGCCAGGAACGACTCAGCACCCAATCCCCAAGAGCTACCGAAGCAAACTCAAACAAGAAAAAACCCTCCGAAATCAATGAAACAGTGACTTCCCCTTCGTAACCCCAAAGCCAGTTAGCCATCGATCGAATTACCTGAATAGGAAGAGCAATTCCAGAGAATTGGCCAACTAGAGCGCCTTTCATCCTATCACGACCCACATCAAGCACTTCTTTAGGGATTCTTAGAACACCCTCTACAATAGCTTCCTTCGATTCCTCCACAAAACGCAAATCGCTCAATGATTGAGCAACGATCGACGGCCATGAACGCTTTGGACCCTCAGGAACAGCCCTAGAAGAATCCCCAGCCTCCATGGAAGCTCCGAACCCGATCGCGCCGACGGCGCAGCTCCGAGAAAATCTCAAAACCAAAAACCCTTTTCGGATTGTATTTAATAGTAGGCGTAATACAATATTTTTCTATCCCATCTTCTTAAGAACAAGCTTACTTTTATGTTTCATTTTTAGTATATCTAAATCATCAAAAATTAAATAAATATTTTTTCACTTTTAGTTTTTTGATAGATTTTAATGATAATTCAATAAGAATATTTCGATAAAATTTGAGTATTTTCTTATTTATTTTTTCTTGTTTTGTTTCTTTCAGCTATAAATTTGTTTCAAGTGATGGTTTGACATTTATAGTTAAAATATATATTTAAATTGAAATATCAGAGTACAATGTATTTTTATGGAAATATATATTCAAAATGAATTATCAAAGTCAAATGTAATTTTCCTTTTTGGTGAGAAAATCATGGCAGACGCCTTAATTATTAAAAGAGATAAACCGAGTTTTGGTAATGCCATAGCGATCATATTGACAAAAGTACCCTAAGTTACAATCAGAAATCGAAATCAGATGGGTATCGACTTGTGGATTGTATCCCAAACTTGTTAAGTGGTCTATAGCTACGTTCCCCTCTCTGTATGTGTGTCAAAGGTGTACCTCACAGTCATGACAGATCAGCTCCTTGAAAGCCATGACCTCGACCATGTGCTGGTGGAGAATTTGGCCCTCTGCATCCAACGATGAAATGGTCGCGTTCGCGTCTGGTTAGAGCTGGACCTTCCTGAAGCCATTTGACTAGGCTAGTTCATGCCCTTAAATGGCCCCCAAAGCTCCGTTCTGGTAATGTAGCGTACGAGTTCAACGACGTTCAATTTGAACTTCAAGACTAGCATCGCTAGACATCGAAGAAGAGCTTAAGAGATCGAGCTCCATCCAGAGATTTGTAGCAGCTAAGTAGTAACAATTCACATCGAGATCTCCCTGCGAGAGATTAGATAAAGCATATTCCAGATCGAATAAGCGAGAAGTATTGACCTGACTGTAGGTTTTTCGAAGATGAGTCCAAACGGCCGCCATAGTCGGGAAGGATTGAAGAGTTAGAGCAATAGGTTGTTCCACGGAGTTGATGATATAAGAAAGCACCCGCGCGTTGTTCATCTTCCAGGTAGAGAGATATTTGTCATACGCCTCGTTAGCGGAAGCTTCAACGTTCGTTGGCGGCTTATTGGTGGCAAGAGTCGCCTCGACTACCACGACTTAAGGAGGAGTTGGCATAACAGCAGTCCCGTCAAGGTATGAATCCAACCCCTTTCCTTGGATGTGTGTTCGAAAAGAGAATTCCCACATGGAATAGTTGCTGCCATTGAAACGAACGCTGACAGAATCAGAGAAGATCGAAGACTCTGATACCATGATAACATGAGGAACGATAACAAAATAGAATAAACAGAGAGACCGAGATTACGTGGTTCACTAACGTTGTGTTAGCTAATCCACAGGAAGAAGATGAGAGAACTGTATTATGGTGTCTGTGTTGACAACTATTGTACACGGCAAACCCTTAATATAACAATCAACTATGGTTAGGGATATTACTAATATAATATTATATGATTGTTATATTATTAGTAATATAATACACGGCTTGATTAACATAAACCATTATTAATCCCTAATAGTAATGCTAGGTGATCAAAGACAAGTTGCTACTCTAGCATGCTCATCAACTCATCAACAACCATATTCATACTCATCAACAACATTCATGAATTCACTGGTTCACATAATCATCCCTAGGCAGTCTAGGTTATCAACCAAGTGCAGTTCTCTATACTAACATTCACAATTCAAAACATCATCATAACCACATTTCAATAGAATCAATTCCACCATTCATCACATCATCACAAGTCAGTTTACATATTGAATCCAAACACAAGCATAATCAACATTCATATCATCACATCACAAATAGTCATTCACCATTCATGATTCACAAGTAAATTCTATGTGAGTTAATTAAGGGGCCTAGGAGTTGCTCCACACCACCACTCCCGGCCAACACAGACGCATCCTCAACGGATCCCTTCCAATGGAAGCATTACACAATATACTAATGTCGGATCTCCTCCCTCGGGAGGAAAGCAACAATCCTTGGTATCCGACCAATGTGATCTACCCCACGTAGACCGGACTCGATCACAACACATTCAGGTGGACAGTGTAGACTCCTACCGATTCTATCATAATTCAAAAATCTCAACAAGCAAAACCATACATCTCGTTCACAATCACAATTCTCAGTTCCAACAACACATCTCATCCATTTCCATCAATCATTTCACAATTTCACAATCATGTCAAGGGTAAACGGAAAGCCTCGCGGACCAAACCACCTGCATAGACAAGAGAATAGAGGTGGCCATGTCACGAGGTCTGACCCATCTGTCCGTCCTTCATAGGACGATCCCACATTGGCGGAACTATCGTTCTGCAACCACAACTGACAATGAAAGATATATGTAGAAACACAAATCAACCCATCCCATCCTATCTCTCATTCCTAATTCAGTTCATTAACCATTACATTTCATCAAAATCCCTCAATCATATCACTACAAAAAAAGCTGCATTTAACAGCGGCAGAAACAACGTTTATAACAGCGGCCGGGGGCCGCTGTTAAAATGACCAATGCGAAAATTATTTAACAGCGCGACTGCCGCCGTTAAATAGGCCACGGTTAAATTGATTTATTTAACAGCGGCCTATAGCCGCTGTTAAATGATGTCGTCGATTAAAGTAATAGCCGGAGCTCCGGCGATTTAGCCGGAACTCCAGCAATAGTCGACGTCGTCGTCCTCCTCCTCCTCCTCTTCCTCTTCCTCGACGCGGTTGTCCTCTTCCTCGACGCAGGCGGCTCCACCTTGATCGGAAGTCACTCGTCTAGGCGCGCAACACCACGGGCGGAGACGGCGTACAGCTCGCCGGAGACTCGGTTGGATCCGGATCTCCGAAGTTAGGTTTTGCGGAAGAAAGAAAAGAGAAAGAAAAAGAAGAAGAAAAATAAGAAGAAGAAGAAGAAAGAGAAGAAGAAGAAGAAGTAATGGTGTTCTGGAAGAAGAAGAAGAAGAGTTATGGAGAGGAGAAGAAGAAGAAGAAGAAGTGGCGGTGGCAAAATTCCGGCGGCGGCGGGAGTCGCGGATCAGGGGAGAGAGAGAGAGACCGATCAGGGTTTTTTTGGGATTTAATATCAACGGTTCAAATAAAATTGGGAGCTATCCGCGTCCATCTGTTTCAGCCAATCAGGGCTTAGTATTTTAACAGCGGCCACATAGCCGCTGTTAAACTCTCTAATTTAACAGCGGCTAAGTGGCTGCTGTTAAATTTCCCGTGTTTTTCAATTTAACAGCGGCCAAATTTTGGCCGCTGTTAAGCTTCTGCTGTTAAATTGACATTTTCTTGTAGTGTATAACAAAGCATTACAATCAATATTTAGCAATCCCGGGACAGTTAACCCATTTTACTCTCTCAGATTAATGTAAAACCTATTTTTATTCTAGGTTGAGTTTCAACTCCTCACGTTACCCGTCATTTCCTATCGACGCTAATCCCTCACCTGGAATAGAAGATGAGGCTCTAATCATCTTCCCGATCCACAGATGACTCGATTTCCCATCCAAATTCGTAGCTCTTCCCTTCTGACCAGCAACACTCGGCAGAAACTCAACCAAAACTAATTGTAGATACCTCTTCTGGTCGTCCTCAGGAATCCATAGGAAGAAATAGCGACTTAATCTGACTCATGTAACTCCCGGAATCAAGGTTTGAAGTTTGGGGAGGTTTTTTGGTTCGTCAATGGAGCTTTCAGGGAGAGAAAGAAAGAGGAAAGTTGCATAAATCCGTCAAAACTCATCCTTTTATAATCTGGTGAAGAAACACACTGTGTCTGTAAAACACGATGTGTTTCTGTAACACATGGTTGTGTGTCTTCCACTTCCAAAAATTGGGATTACAACCTCAACTCACCTTGAACCCCAAACGACCCAAACTTCGATGGGACCTTTTAGACATCAGTTTTGATGATTGAGATCAACCGAACTCAAGTCTTAGAACTTTCTTTTGGGTGAGGATGTTACACGCATGACACAACACGACATTTAGTTCTAGGTGTTGATTAAAGCGCCAAAGGAGTTGTTCCCCCGCTACCTCGCCAACACGAAAGTCACACTTCCACTCTCTAGGAAGTCTAGACACATCCCTCTAGATCCTTCCTCGTAGGAAGCCTCGTCTACCCGTCGGTAAACCTCAACCAATTCATCATCACATATCCTTGGGATAATGTTGGCTCCTTCCATTTTCTACTTTTATTTACAACAATAATCAAAGTATGGCACGATGATGCTTCACATTCTCAATTCCCACATTCCAATTCCATACTATCCTGACATTCAACACCAATCTCCAATTTCACAATCTTAGTATCATCGTGACATTTCCAAGCAAATAAGGAATGGAGAAACAAAGAGAATACAATGACCGATAAATTAAAAGAAATCCTGATCAAAACTGGAAGTCAAAAGGTGGGTCTGAACGTCATGGATGTACCTAGCATTGACTGACTCATCGACATGCTGATCAACAACTCTCCTAGGTGACATGGTGACCTGCTCACCATACCCATAATGAAACCAACAAAGAAACAATTGAAAGAGGGGTTAGTGACATGTATTGAGTATAACAGTAAAACCAATAATATAGTAAGCTTAATAAAGCATGTAACCAGTAAGCCAGTAAGTAAGTACGTTGGTCGCCCGAGAAATCCCTATATGATCCATAAGGATTGGGATCCCAATAGCATGAACGGTCTAATAACCACCCATATGTCACAAGGGCCTAGTAGATGCTCTTTAAGACCACATTAACCAATACATTTCCTAGGGGATTTCACAGTCCATTAATGGATCACCCGCACTTACACCTAATCCAACCTGTATGACCAGTCTATCATGCATGTAATCCCTACCGATAACAATCAAAGATAATCTAGCATCCTATACTAGTATAACATAATGAAATGTAAAACGATAACTCTACAATTAGATTTAAAGCAAGGTATGGATCATAGCAATTTAAGAATGTAATTTTAGTGAAAAACCCCTCACAGTTTCCTTGCTGAGATTCCTGGTCTGAACGTCTAAGATAGCTTCTAAGTTTGAGAAAACTGTAATACAACCTCATACAAGAGTTTTCCAACAACCACATTCATCAGAATTGATCTGATTAGCGAAGAACATACAAAACCCCAAACTGCATAACTTTAACTGACAAAGCTGAATTTGCAAAAACGGAGAGGATTTACCTGAATCTGAGTTTAGACGATCACTCTAGATCGACCCCTTAACCTTCCCTTACACTCCCTTGACGGTTCGACGATCCTAGCTCTGAATCCCCTCCTTGAATCCTTGTTGTTCATCAATTGCGATTTGAGAGAATCAGAATTATGAAAACCCGACTTTGTCATTGTCGATAAACCCTTTTTATACTGAATAGGTACAACGCCCATTGTCTGCTTGAGACAACAGCCGTTGGAGCCTTGACAACGCATGTTGTCCTATCCAACATAACGGTCGTTGCTTTTCTCACAACTCCCATTGTCATTTCATGACAACCCGTTGGACATACCACAATGCTCGTTGTGTTCATCCTGTAGTGAATTCTACACCCATTGCTGCAATTTAGCAGTTCAACCATAATTTCGAACCAATCATGAATATAAACGGCTAACCCTCTTCCACCCCTTGAAACAGGTTTCGTCTCGAAACCGAATTAAACCTCCACCCTCCCCAACCAAGGAATGCACTAGTTAAAGCAGTAAAACATTACCTCTAAGATATGCATTCACCAATTCGGGATATCGATGTTGCATGACGGCTATTGTCTCCCAAGTCGCTGCCTCGGCCTCTTGGTTCCTCCAAACCACCTTGACCATTAGTATGCGCTTACTTCTAAGTTGGCGGAACTGATGTTCTACAATTTGAACTGACACTTCCACATAAGTGAGATCCTCAGGTAGGTCCACCTCATCCGGCCTAATCACATTATTAGGCTTCCCAAAGTACTTTCTAAGTACACTAACATGAAACAAGTTATGGATCTGATGAAGCTCTCCCGGCAATGCTAACTCATAAGCAATCAGTCAAATCTTCCTAATAAAATCATTTGGACCAATATACCTAGGTGCCAGTTTGCCTTTTCTATCAAATCACATAACGCCTTTCCAAGGTGAAACCTTGAGGAAAACCTTATCTCGCACACTGAAATGAACTTCTTGATCATTCCCATCTGCTTACTGCTTTTGTCGGTTCTGAGCTACACCAAGTCAAGCCCGAATCGACCTAACCCTGGTTTTGCAGTTTCATCCACCATACGAGGTCCTGAAACCAACCTATCTCCTTCTTGATCCCAACATATAGGTGTCCAACATTTCCGACCATACAAAGCCTCAAAAGGCACTACTCCTATACTACTATGGAACGAGTTATTGCATGCAAACTCCACAACGGCAACAACTTAGACCACGATTCCTCAAACTCCAAAGGATCACCCTTTATAGCTGTCTATTCGTATGAGGGTAAAAAGCTATAGAAAAATTCATCTTAGTACCTAGAGATGTATGCAAGTTCTTCCAGAACTAAGAAGTGAAGCTTGGATCTCTGTCAGACACTTTGTCTTAGGCAATATCCTAGACAAATCCCAGATCGACAAAGTACGTGAGAGATCCATGGGCTATGTGAAATAATAACAAGTGGTATCAGAGCCTCTCTGCATCCCTCATGAACGATGATGGGGGCAAACCAAACCTCAACGAGGACGTTGAATCCCTGAAGGGGGATGTGTGTGACATCCTAGGCAAATCCCACATCGACAAAACACAGGAGAGATCCGAATGGAAGTGGATCGGAGGATAAGAGAGTAGGAGAAGGTGAAAAGGAGGTAGTCAGATATAGGTATAGAGAGTGTGAATCTGAGATTCAGAGGAGGAGGCTTTGCTGGTATAATTATGGAGTCAATTGGTTATTTTGAAATTTCGAAAATAACCTTGGTTGGACATTGATCCGATGCCAACCTGGCAACTAGTCTGGAACAGTATTCATCTGTTATTGAAAATGCAGTACAAGTTGTCGTCACCGGAAATCACTAGTATCGGGAAACAAAAAAGCTATCGACAATGGACAACTCCCCATACAAAAACCAAGTTTGGTTATATCATGTTATCGTTATCAATGACACGCTTCCTTTGACCACAGGAGGGAGACAAGAACATATAAATTATGTAATGTGAGGAGAGGAAGCTTGACCAAAACTCAAATAGAAACACCAATACAATCTCATACAGGACTTCCAAGATCCTTATATACAAAGGTTCAGTGTTCAATGCACATAAGAGGCGTGAAAGGAGTTGAGAAGCTCCATGATACAATAGGACCAATCTTCAATCAAGAGAACCTGCATTCAATTGACAACCAACACATCTCAATTTCAGCAATCCAATGCACACTGTAAATGCATCATTCATACTATTTATCAAGAGAATCGCTAATGACTTGTCAGCCGGAATACCCACCAGAGGTAAACATCTAAGCAAATAAGCAGCGATTTTTATTAGTATGTTACATTGGAAAAGGGATAAAACTAATAAACTAGTACCTGCTTAGAGTGCCATCTCAGCCTGTAAGGCAGCAAGTTCATCTTCCTCCTCGGTATTCTTTCTTTGTGGAGCAGCGCGTGCAGGTTGTTTGCCTGCTGGCACGTGAACTGGAGCTGCAGGGCTGTGGTTGCAGGTTGTAGAAGCTGCTCTTCCAACTCCGCACCTTCTAATTCTTCAAGTTCTGCTTCCAGTTCATCCTGAACATTAAAAAGTGTTCAATTGACAGTCTCAAAACATTTATTCAGCACTATTGATTGGTAAGCAAGAATTCCAAAAATTTCTGTCTAAACTTACCTCATCGAAATCTGCTGCAGCCCCAATTGGAGTAGATAATGCCTCTTGGATCTGTTTCATGTTCTCAGTTTGTTCGTTGATCTCATCCATAGTCTTGTCAACATCATCAATATTCCTGTTAACAAGACAACCATTTCATAGAGGTTCTGAGATTTTTAAGAAAGAAACTCAACCTTAATACATATCCCATATATTGCATCCCACTATCACAGGATAAGATAACACCAATAAGGAAATTATAGAATGTACACCAATAAGGAAATTAAAGAATGTGCACCGTTAGTGCAACATATTAAAGAGAACATGATAGCTATGTTGGCCTAACCTTGAACACACAAGAACTTGTTGGTTGGGGAAAATAGGCATGATCGTATCATAAGAATATATAAGATAGTAGAACAAGGATTAAGAAATTATGGAAAATTCTGCGTACGTTGCTTTCTGCATTGCCTTCATAGCAGATGCTCCAGTTCTCAATGCATCTACAGTTTCAGTTGTGGCCTTCGCACCCTCTAACATTATCATCTGTCGTGGGAGTTAAAAGAGCAGCTATTAGAAGTTGACTATTCAGCAAATTCACATGCACATGACAGGAAAAAGAATCACCTGATCATGAATGCGCAGTTGGAAATTTCCAAGTTGTTCAATTTGTTGCTCATACAACCTCTTCCTCTTTAAGGACTGAATAGCAGCTGCAAAAAAAGTGCTCATCAGCAAGCATTTCCCAACATGAAGTCTACCAATCTGATTAGGTATTGTATATCAAATGAGCAATAGAAGTTGATATGGTGAGAACATCCACGAAAATGAATCAGTTACTAGAAGATGGAGACTCCCTGGTTCACCACCCGGAATTACAGTAATAGCTAGCTACTGACTGATGATTATATAATATATACAAACACATATTTGACAAGCGAAGTGAAATTGCATCAATATTCATCAGTATCCAAGGTGACCAATCAAGCACAACCACATCACATACTTTAAAATGTAAGATTATATAAACGCACAAAAGCACTACACATCAAAGATGTTAACATACCCCTTTTGTTTCCGCCCCGTGCATATTCTCTAGCTTTTTCAACTTCTTGACCAGCTTTTTTTACCAACACTTTTTCCTTTTTCTCGAGCATTTCAAGTGTCTATACAGTTTAAAGTAACAAGTGAGTCAGAAAATATGGTCAGAAACACCAGAAGCAGGATCAACAGGTAATATTGCACAACATACAGCATTTTTGAAAATGCACAACAGAAGATTGGAAGCTATAAAACACAAAAACGAAATTAGACTCTATTTGAAGAGAGTACAAGCAGAAGCCACAAAAAAAAGCAAGTAGAAGACATTCATAAAAAAAAAAGCAAGTAGAAGACCACCGAAAATACACAGTAAAGTTTAGCTATAAAACTTATTTATAGCTAAAGAAACTCAGCCAAATCCAATCTCAGTTAAGAGAAAGACCAGCGCCACAGTTTCCTAAGAAACCATCAACCAGAAGAATGTAAGTGGAAAAAGAAATATGCTTAACACGCCCTTTCTTGTCACTAGCCAATAGTAATTAGAACCACAAACTGCAGTATCCGCAGAAGAGTAAGAACCCAAAAGATGGTTGAATCAAGTAATTCGAAGCAACAGGTAAAAGCTCTGCCATATAATAAACAAAGCTCGTCATCCAATCATTTCCACGCCAAAGAGTAAAGACTTTGACCAAAAGTTCCAAACAGAAATGAGGAGATCGAAAAATTGAATCTTCACCTCGTTCAATTTGTCCAAGGTTGCTAGGGCATTGCTTTCTTGCTTAGGCTTGCCAAATATACGTGTAAACATTTTGCCACAATTACGGGGTTGAATCCTCCTTGCCTCGATCTGCTTAATTCACGCGAAAAAACAAAGAAAAACAATTGATCAAAACCCTAATTCTGCAAATCAGAACTCATCGTTCACTTTCAGAACAAATCAATTGAGTGAACATCAAAACCGCAACCGAACGGGAAAAATTTGCGAGCAAAAAATCAAAGGCGATCGAATCGACAGCAGACCTTTGAACTTGAACAGCCACTAAATTATAGATCAAGTGGAAGATTGAGGTGGTGGGATTCGAGTTTTCACGATCAAACAGAGGCAGATAATAAAAGAGAGGGAACAGGTTTCTTAACCGCGTCTCTGTTTGGGGATGGATGGATGGACACCGAAGCAAAGGAAAAGAAATGAGAAGGAATTTGATTAGGCTTTCCCGATTCCACAAGAAGGTGGCTTATTCATCATTTTGGTCATAAACCTTTGCGATTTATAACAAGCTGGTCATAAACAGTTGATTTGTAACCTAGTGGTCATTAATTTATAGGATTTGTAACAATTTGATCAATCAGTTAAGTCTCCATCCAAAATTTCTGTTAAATGCTGACATCAACATGTCAACTCAACATTTTTTTCAACTCATCCTTTGCCACGTCATCTAATCTACCATAAATCCAACTGAACTAACCAAATCAAGTCAACCCAACCCAATCCAAACTAACCAACCCAAAAATCACATTCTAACCTAACCTAATCTTCCACCCACAAGTCGCCGACATCTCATCCTCCACCGCTCATATCCACCATCACTCTCATCCTCGTACACTATTCTTCACACCACTCACTTCTCCGATCAACCCAACCCGTCGTCGTACTGTCTGGAGCCTTCACCTTCTGCACTCTAACAAACCTGTCCCCTCTTCCTACGTTTGAAACCTTGTCACTACAAGAAACTGTGTCCGTTGTTGTAGGGGTTATGTATTGACACCGGTAGGGGTTATAACCCCTACAACGACTTGTAGCGGTTATTTGAAATCGCTGCCAAATCGTCCGGTTCAAACGGCCAGTTGTAGCAGTTACGTAACCGCTACAACGGGATCTGTCGTTGTAGCGATTCCATTGTAGCAGTTTTAACCCCTACAACCGTTGATTGATCAACGGTCCAGATTTAACTACGTAACATGAATATTTAATTAATTTTTTCCGTTATAGGAGTTTCTAACCGCTACAATCACAATAAATATTTAAATAATAATAATTACAGTCCATTCCATCCCTCATTATTATTTTCTTTTAGCCCCTCGTTTATAGCCGTCTATTTCCAGAAAATGGCACAACAAAGAAAATGACATTATCAATACGTAATTAGAGGAAGAATTAGTTTCTGTAAATTGATGGTGTTTCAATTAAAAATAGAAATTAAAAACTATACAATAATTATCTAAAAATAAGAAATATACAATAATATATTAAATGGCTCCGATGACCATATCCGCTCCCTCCGACGACCACCTCTACTCCCTCCTTTCCAAGATCGACGCCAACGGAAACGACCAGATCCGCATCCTGCTCCGCTCCCTCGGCCTTAAGCTCTCCGACGACCACCTCCACTCCCTCCTCTCCAGCATCGACGCCAACGGAAATGGTTGCGCCGAGTTTGAATGGTTTGTCGACTGCCTCCACGCCATCCTCCCAGTCATCAATGCGGAGGATTTGATCAACCTAGAGAAGCTAATCGAGGTCTTTCAGTCCTTCGATTGCGACGAGAACAGCTTCATCACCACCGCAAATCTTGCTGCATCCATGGCTGCGTCGAGTTTGGCCAGATCTGTTGCTGATTTCCTAGGTGCTGCTGTGGATTCTGATTGAACTTGGAGAAGATGGGTTTGTATTGAGAAAGAAAATGGAGAAGAGGGAGGCGTGGGATTTTGTGAAGGAGAAAGAGGAAAAGGGCTTTGTTCAGTGAAAGAAACACAAAAGGAGTTTTTATTATGGAGGATGCGGATTGATGACATGGCTCCTTTATTGAGGAGCTTTCATTTGATTGGTTAATGAGAGTTGACGCGGATTGATGTTTAGTGAGATCTGAACCGTTAATTTAAAATTTCTGCTATAGCGGTTCCATTGTAGGGGTTATATTCTGTTGCAGCGGTTCCCGTTGTAGGGGTTATGAAGGATTTTTCCCAGAAATGGGTTTGGTCCCAAAATAGGCTCCATGTACGATTAATTCCCAAAATGGGCTTGCTTTGCTGACTAGGCATGTATGTCGCCAAAATAAATTGCGATCATTGTTTATCGCCAAAAATATTGACGATTTTCACCATCTGACACAACACTAGCAAAAATCGCCACTTATACGGGCGATTTTCATCACTTTTTCCTCCGACACTTTGATTTCAAATATAGTAAAATAGCATTTTGGCCTTTCTACTTTGTCAACTTAACAAATAGCCCCCTATTGTATAAACCGCCATTTTTATTTCTCATACTTTGACCAATTTGTATTTTGGATCCTTCCATTTCAACTAACGTCTTCATGACGTTAATTGGTGCGCATAGATTCTATTTTGAGATTTGTATGTTCATATTTCGAAAAGTGTTTATAATTGACTGATGTTACTCGTATAGTACTGAATGCGCACCAATTAACATCATGAAGACGTTAGTTGAAATAGAAGGATCCAAAATACAAATTGGTCAAAGTATGAGAGATAAAAATGGCGGTTTATACAATAGGGGGCTATTTGTTAAGTTGACAAAGTAGAAAGGCCAAAATGCTATTTTACCGGCTGAAGGATGGTGACATAATTTAAATTATGTCACCTTAACAAAATCCACTCTCAGCCGTTGGATTCACTAGCATTAGGATATGATCGGATTGGGCTATTAATATTAGGGAAATAGGCAATTAAATGCATTGATTATATTTAAGTCATTTTGGGAAGACATTTATATATTGATATTATTCTTATTCTTTGTAATCAATAGTTTATTTTGTTACCAAATTATTTACTAATAGTATTCATGTTCAAAATCCGAGATTAAACATATATATTACCTGCTATTTTTTCATTATTCAGTACTTATTCTCATTTCCCTAGCTTGCGGCTGTTTGCTTGTCTCATGGAGTCTAATATTGTAATCGATGAAGCCAACCAGCAGCCTAGGAGCGAAGGTTTTGATCTTAATCTCATACCTGATGATCCAATCGACGAAAATCATTCAGAATCGTCTGAGAATACTGTACCATCGCTAGGAAATCTCGAAATTTTGCAAGGACACGGTACGTAGCTAATACTATTATCCCGCTAATACTATTACTTATAAACACTCATTTTTTACTTTACTTAGTATGAACTCGATTGTCAATACGATAATAAACTTTTGCAATGATACGGTGTGATATATTTGTTATGTTTTGTGTTTCATATTCATTTTCAGTTGATATTTCTTTCAGGTGTTCCTTTTTAGTTTCAACTAACCGATAATATTATATGTCTAATAATAGTATTTTATCAATTCTCATGTTTTGTTATTCGTACATTACTGTTTTTTGTATAATCTTTTATTGTGTGTGTTATACGTGTTGTAAATATAATACTATTATTGAACATTATTTTTTGTTTACTTAATAGATGTGCCTGATGTGGATTTTGATTGGGAGGCGTTGGAGTTCAAAACTGTCAAGGATGCCGAATCATTTTACAGAGATTATGCTCATAGTCTCGGATTTGAGATAAAAATAAGATCCACAAACAAGAATGACAGTAAAGGAATGAAATTGCAACGTTTACCTGACTTGAGCTTGCTGTGTATTCATTTGAGATTCTCCAACAACAGGTTCATCAGGCCTATTAACTGGTTCAGCCCTGTCTTCAGGTCGTTTTGGTGCAACATTTTTTTCGGCTTAGGCTTTTTGGATACCGCCAACTTAATTCTTTTCCCCTTTTGAGGAACAGGAGTTTTCGTCATCTTTTTCTCTGAATTTGACAAAGAAACTTCATTAACATCAAACACCACAATCAATAACGTGAGCCCAACAAAAACCAATCAAACCACACACTTGTACAACAACATGTCATCACAAGTATAACTGTTAATAATAGTATTACAGAAATACTATTATCTTCTCATCCAGACCACACAGAAACAACACAGTTCACCTAATTCAATAATAGTAATGCTTGAATACTATTATTTGTCATTTTGTTGTGAACAACGACAACTAAATGCTTAGAATCTAACGCAATGGCTGCACATATGAACAAACAGTACTCATACAATAATTGCATCAGAAAGGCCAATCCACACACACACAAAACAGAGTTGCAGGAACAATTTACATTACAAGTTACATTGATAATAGTATTTCAAATATACTATTATCAGCTCAAATCAACCCCAAACAAACACCAAAGTTTACCTCATTCAACGCAGTAATCCTACAATACTATTATTGGCCAGTGACTGTGAACTGCAACAGTTATAATCTTTCAAACAAACACAATAACCATGGACTGTGATGCAGGAACCATGGACAATACAGAGATGCAGGAACCATGGACAATACAATTCATATCATAAATTTCACATTCTAGAAGGAAAACACACAAATCATTTTATATGATAATAGTATTACACAGTCCAGATGTACTTTCAACCACGAATCATTTGGGATAATAGTATTACCCAAATAAAAGTACTGAAACCATACACAAACCACAACAATCTAACTGAAAAACGTGATGAATGCTGTCACTAAACCTAATTCCGAACACAATCGAAACCACAACTACGTCTGATTGCACATGCAGAGTTAGAAATCAATACCTGGTTATGGGTCTTGTCGGCTCTTTATGGTTCCACGAAACCAAAGCGGCTGCACCAAATAACTGCACCAAATCAGAAATCGGAGTGAGGTGGGATGAATCGGCAGAGGGATGTCGCGCAGTAGTGCTTACCTGAGCGAGAAGACTGACTCTGCTCTCCCACCGACGGCGGTTGCACTCGACGACTAAGGGCGACGGTTTTTGACTGCAGAGAAGAGGGAGAGAATGGGCGGCCGGAGAATGGGGGGAGCGGGTTTTTGTGTGGTCACGGTTAAAAGAGGAAGTTAAATGTAAAAGGTAAATAATATAATGAAATTTGTGGTAATTAAAATATTTAAATATGCCACATTAAATTGGGAAATCCCATTATTTTATTACTATTATCCCTCCACCATTAGATCAATTCTATAGAGATCTAATGGCTCTTATGGATTATGTCTTATAGACATAATCCATAATTTTGTCACCACTCCTAATCCGCTATTTTACTATATTTGAAATGAAAGTGTCAGAGGAAAAAAGTGTTGAAAATCGCCCCTATAAGTGGTGATTTTTTTCTGACAAAGTCAGCATAAAATCGCCACTTATAATGGTGATTTTCATGCTGAAATCGCCAGTATAAGTGGTGATTTTTGCTAGGTTGTGTCAGATGGTGAAAATCGCCAATATTTTTGGCGATAAACAATGATCGCCATTTATTTTGGCGACATACATGTCCAGTCAGCAAAAGCAAGCCCATTTTGGGAATTCGACCCTATGTGGGATTTTTGACAATTTTGGAGCCTATAATATATAGAGGAATTGATTTCATGTGAGAATCCCTAAATGCCCGATTTATTTGCAGTTGAATAAAATTCCCTAATTTTGAGCGATAATCAAATGCTACTATTGACATATGAGATCCGTTGTAGAAAAGAAGTTTTCTTATGCATTAAATTTGACCTAGCAGTTATGTAAACCTATGAAAATACAGACGTCCTTGTGGATTCTTTTCGTAAAACAATGCCCGTTTCCATAAATCCATTCTTAGCAGTTGATAAACCCCTATAATGAAACCCCTACAACGGACACAGTTTCTTGTAGTGTGTTCATCTAGATGTGGAGTTTCAAAAAACTGAGAAGCAACAATGATTCAGATTTAGATCTGGAAATCGTTCTCAGATCCAAACCGGACTCATAATCAGTATCCCCATTTTCTTTATACTTCACCAGGGCTGTGATTGCTTCTCTAAAGGATCTACAGACCACAACAAGCATCTGATCTTCACCCAAGAACTCGGCTAAAATTCTGGTGAGGTATAAGGCCAAAGAATGAGAATGAGGAGAATTTCAAAGAGCTTACAGTTGAACACGGAATAACATGTAAAACAACTTACCTGTTTAGCCTGCTAGTGCTTACTGTCCCAAGTTATAACTCCACGAGAAATTGGTTCTTTAGTTGGGCTCAATTGATCTCTGGATTGATGACAGACAATGACAGATGCCAATGCACTTCTCTCTATTCTTTCTTCTACGTCCTCCTTTGTAAGAAAACAATCTATTATACCATGTGAGTGATCTTTTGCAGAATCTGGGTAGCAAGGAATTGACACAGGAAGTCCAAAAGAGGATGAGAATACTAGCAGCATTCATCAACAATCAGACAATGACAGATGTCTGACTTCCAAACCTTGGAGCTATAACATATCTTGCACAATTTCTTCCTTCTGCTTTAGTTCATTCAGTTCTTGACTTGGCAATGGAAGCCTGGATAAAGGTTAGGAGTTGCAGCTTCGCGGAAGAGGAAGAAGTCCTGGGGAGTTCAAAAGTGGAAAATGGATTCTGAATCTGGAGTGGATAATCAGGATCTTTCGTCGTTTTTGCTAAAGCAAGCAAGTGACTTGATAATCTTTGATCGGAGATGAGTTTAGATGGGTGGAGTTCGGAGGGAATGAGAGGGGGAAGATGGAAAGTTGGGTCAGTGGGTTTATGGGTTGGTTAAGTTAGATTGGGTGTGGTTGGGTTAAGTCTTGAGTGAATCAAGGGACATGGCAAGGGATGAGGTGGAAAAAAAGCTGACATGGCATGATGATATTAGCACTTAACGGAGAAATTGGATGGAAACTTAACGGATTGACCAAATTGTTACAAACTCTATAGGTTAATGACCACTAGGTTACAAATTAAAGGTTTATGACCAGTTTGTTATAAACCCCAAAGGTTTATGACCAAAATGATCAATAAGCCACAAGAAGGTTGAACTTCAATCCTCGACTTTACGCGTGGCGATATATGAGTGGGTAAAAAATTGTTACTTCATTTTTTCAAATTGGGTTAGCATTGGTTGAGTTCGGAGTACAACCTAACAAAATATGTAAGGTGAGAAATTGATTAGATTTCTTATATAAGAAATGGTTATATTCCTAGAAGAGATTCAATCCTATCAAACAAGAACTCTCAGTCATAACAAAGAGCTAAACTAATTACTGAAAAAGTTTCTCTCATCATCACTTTTTGTTAGAAAATTAAGAGCATTAACAAGCACTTTAGAGAGTTACCCTTCGCCGATGGCTGCAATCATGGCTGACGCCACTGCCTTTGAAGTGATTTCCTTCGGATTGTTGCAATCCCCGCTTAGAGGAAACACAACCGAAGGTTTCTCAGCGAGTCCCTAATCGTGCAAGCGAGCAGAGATCACTCAAGAGAATGAGAAGAAGATTGGAGAATCGAATTTTCATACTCGTTCCAGTCTCAACACCTGAGTATTTAAAGGCCATGTATAATTGTTCCAGCCTTGTCGCCTGGCCCAATAGTGGAAGTCCAAGAGTAGTGGCCTTCAGTGATCGTGGTACCTCATAAGTAAAAAGGGGGGATAGTAGTTAGTTCAGGTGGGTGAGGCTATTGAAGTATGAGAGGGATTAGATAAGGGTGACGTACTGCGGAGCGTTTGTCCGCTGGGTAAAAGTATTGTCCTCCGGTCCTGTGGAGAGTTGGGGGTATTTATAATACCCTTGTCTTGGTCGCCAAGGCCGAATCTTAGCCGTTCGTTGTAGACTGCACAGGATGTTGACACGTGTCCGTGCTCCTTCGAAACTGTAGAGACCGCCATGTTGGGTCGTCGCCTTGGGCTTTCTTACGTTCTGGGCCGTCTTGACTTATTCAGCAGGACTGTCGTATGGGCTCAGTCTTTAGCTGTTATAGGCAGAAGCGATAACGGTTGTGGGCCGCCGCTGGGCGTAAGGCTGTTGGAGGGAAGGGCCCATCAATTTCCCCCAAGCCCTTAGCCAAGCTTTGCTTGGGTAATGGCTTATGATTGTCCTAATCGCCTAGCCTGTGATCGCTGTAGAAGGACCCATCAATTACCCCCAAGCCCTTAGCTAAGCTTTTCTTTAGGTGAGGGGTTATGATCGCGGGCCACTTTATCGTTGCGTGCTCTTTATTCTTTTCCGACCGCCCCACTTTCCAGCCAAAGCGGCTATTCTTCAATTGTTAGGTCCTTAATGAACCGCCCTAGTGATGAAACGCGGATCGCTTCGATCTCTGTTACCGACGCCGCACGTGTTATCCCATTTTCTTCTTACGTGAGTCTTTTCCTCTTCTGGGGTACTGTGGTGATTTGCACCCTGACTTGCTGAGGAATCTGGGGAAATTGGGGTGCTTTTGTAATTTCCAGGGAATCATCATTGCCTAAGCCTGCTAGCACGTCTTCTCAGCCGTGCGTGCCCCCAATCAACCATCGCGACGGTTCCTCTTCCGAGGCCTGCAAGCATGTCTTCTCAACCACGCGTGCCCCCATTCACTCATCGCGACGGTTCCACTTCCTACTAAATCTTCTGCCTTTATAAGCCCCTTTCTTCCACTCTTTCCTCTTTTTACGCTTCCCACTATTTCTTGCTTCCCTCTCTTCCTGTTTCCCTAGTGCCTTCCTCTTTCCGCCTTAATCTTTCTGACGAACAGAAAACCGACCTCCCTATTTCCCTATTCCAGGATGTCCGGAGCTCCCCCGTCGACCTCCCGGTACGTAACTTTCTCTCTACATTCACTTTTGCCGTAGACGTTTCCTCTTACTGTGGCCTTTTTCTTTCCTTCCTTTTCAAATATGAGCTCCTCCAACGATAGTCAGAACCAGAGCTATTCTTACCCCCTGGGCACTGACTCTAACTCCTCAACTCCTGTTGCTAATTCGTCCCGTGAGCTTACTCCTCCCGACCTTCAAGCCCAAACTGAAACCTCTTCTTTTCACTCCTTAGCTGATGTGGAGGACTATCTTGACGACTCCCTCACCCTTCCTTTCTGGGGCTCTCACCAAGTCGGCTTTCAAATGGCCCTTAATAACTTTGAGATTAATCCTGAGGAGAGCACAGTCGTCGGCCCTATGTTATAGGAAACTGGCAGTTGATGTGGCAAGGATCCCCTTGTGACGAGCGAAAGGTAATTGGTCCTGGGTACTTTCCCTTGGGGACTACCAAGAAAATCGCCCATGTCCCGCCTCTCTCTTTGTTGCCTTCGTCCTGAAAGTTCGTTGTGGCTTCCCGGCTTTCTACCATTGGCAACTGCCCCCTTGGGTGGCATGGCATATGGACTGAGGCCTTCACCAATGGGCTTCGCCTCCCGCCTTCTCCATTCGTGCGTCGCTTCTTGAGTGTTTTGGCGCCTCCCTTGGTGCTTTTAACGTTGGATGTTGGGCCTCGGCGTCGGCCTTTGAATGCACTTGTGAGGCTATGGTTGTTGCCCCGACCCTTCGTCTACTCCAACTTATTCATTATGCCAAGGTGACTCCGAATGGTATAAGCTTTTGTCGCCGGACAGAGTTTACTCAAAAGGGCACTCATTTCTCGCCGAAGCCTCGCCCTACTTGGTACCACTCCTTTTTTTACTTCTAGCCTAGCGACTCAGATCACTAGTGGACCACTTTACTTCCTTCCTCCTGGTCCACCGGCGACTTGAGTCGCTTCAATGTTGACCTCGACCCCACTCCTACGGAAGTTCTTGCACGGCGCCAAGTTCTTCTTGAGTGTCATAATCTATCCATTCAAGCAGGCTTAAAGGCTTCCCAAGTGGGAATCCGAGGAGGTACAATCATAATACATTAGGAATTTCCATTCTCCTCGCCAAGCTCTTCCTTTTTTTTTTTGTCGCTTCATAATTGAAATCACCTTGTCCTAGAATTTGTCACTATTACTCATGATTTTTACTGCTTCCCTTTCCTTAGGTTACACAAATCTTTTCGGGTGCCTTATCAGCACCACCGTTCGGGGACCTGTGGGCGAGACTCGTCTCGAACTTTCCCACGCGACTCCTCCAGTGCCTCCATCTCCTGGCCCACCTCCCCCAGTACCCCCACCTTCTGCTGGAAAAGGGAAAGGGAAAAGGACGGTTTCTGGGGCTGAAGAAGATCTTGCCCCGTCGAAGAAGAAGAAGCTTGGAGCTTCTAGGCCCAAGAAGAAGGTGGGCAAGTCCTCTGGTCATCAATCGTCGCTTTCCCCACTTACCGTCAATCTTGACAAGGAGGAAAGCGAGCCCTTAGTTCGGCGCCCTCGCCGTTAGTCCTCAAAAGACGAGGATAATTTATCGCTACGAGAGCTTGCCAACCAGGCTGCTAAGGGCGACACAGATCCCACTCCTGTCAATACAGATGACCCTATCACAGTGCCAGCCCCCATGCCCCATACTTCCGACATGGCTGCTGATGAGGTAGAGCCGTCGGCTGAGCTCGATCCTCGCCCTACAGAGCCGCCTCGAGATTCATCTCGTCCGCTGTTGATTTCCACCGACCGACCGCGCCCAGCCTCCTGTTCTGAGCGAGCTAACAATATCTTCGATCATCCGGCCCCTCTTGGTCATGAAAATGAGGGCCCCTTCCGACTACCATATTTTGTTGTCGCTCATCCGGTGGCCTCTCATATATCTCCTAGGATGGAGAGTGACATAACGGAGGAGTTCTTACGCGGCATCTACCAAGGGGTGACTGAACCTGGCGAAGGTTCGGAGGTGTCAGACCTTCACGGAGCGGTCTCGATTCGAATCCTTCAGATGCGTGCATCCACAATCTTTTTGCTCGAAACTTATGTCTTATGATCGTTAAGTTAAGTTTGTTGTCGCGGTGCCCTCAGCTACAACATATTACCTTTGTTACTAGGCTATTGCTGAGCTCGGCGACCTGTCATTCGCTTGTAAGCATCTTCAAGAGGAGAATGTGAAGCTTAAAGCAGACGTGGAAAATCTTCACTCGCTGCTAATGAACCTCACCCGTCTTCATAACGAGGAGACGATATTCATTTTTCACCGAATCCTCCCAAACTTTTCAGATTAGTGTCCCCTCGTGGTTTGGTTTTGTCATGACCATTTGTACTGAAATTTTATCTGTTCAGCGTCGTGCAAATGTGGTGAGCATTGTTGCCAGCAATCTGAAGGAGACTCTGGACGAGAGGACTGAACAAGTTGCTCGTCTGGAAACTCAACATGTAGCTCTTCAAGGCGAATCTGATCGCCTCTGAGAGGATTTGCAAGCTGCCAACGAGCGTCTCACCTGTCTCGAGGCCGATTTCAAGGATGCTCAGGCAAAGATCGCCAGCGTGGATGATTGTCGCCGAGCGGGACAATGTGAAGGAACTGCTGGTTGAGTCCTTGGCGGCCCAGGCGGCGACTGATCGCGAACTGTCTGCTCAGCATGCTCAGTATGTTGAATCTGTAGTATACTTTAACCAATCTATTGGTGAGAGTATGCGTATGGTTATGCGCAGCTGTAGGAACGAGTTCTACAAGCTCTTTCCTTCCAAAAGCTGGCCTGGCCGGAAGATGGTTCGCGCTGTTCTTAAGGGTCTTAACCGCTACAACGCTAGGGTTCCCGATCCAGTTGATGATAACGAGGATATAGTTTTTCGGGATGCTGAACGTCTGGAGCGTGAAGTAACCGCGGAGGATGCGGAGCATGTGGCGACTGAACGTCGGCGCCGCGGTCTGCCTCACTTAAATCCCGACGGCACAGAGGTTCAGCCACCTCTCCCTGAGTCCGCCCCACCTTCCAGCGACAAAGGCCTTGACTCCCCATCTGTTCCCCCCAAGTCTGGCGACAAAGGCACCGGTGACAAGGAGAAAAAATCTGCTCTTTGAATTTATGCTGTTTGCTTTCTCTTTTTTTGCTTTTCTTAATGTAGAGATAATTCTGCTTATTCTATTTGTAGTTTTGGATCTTTCCTATCGCTTGCTCTTGAATACTTCCCTAGTGATTCAGTCATTACTCTAATTTGGCATTATGTCCCCTAGGTCCTGTGATGACACTCGATTTTACGTGTTTATCAGCCTCATTTAAGCTAAATTTCCTTGCTTGAATCTCGAGTTTTAGGGTGATTTAACATGTTTTCACCTAAATGCTCTAATTCATGCCGTTTTTGTTACTTTGGCCCGTTAAGGGTCTGTTTGATGGGTTTCTAGTGCTTTTGAGAATGCACAGATTTTTGCCGTCAAATACATAGCCACAGACGAGCTCAGGAAGGAAAGGAACCTTAAGGAATGGCCCGAAATCGATCCAGAAGTCAACCAAGTCCGAAGAAAGCACTGCCCGATCATTAACCAGAATTCTCAGCGAATAGAACAAAGTTTTCGCTGAAAAGTTTACAGACAATTTTACTGCCAACTGGGATTAATCAGTCCTCGCCGAAAACTTCAAAGTCCTCGGTCGAAAACTAAGCCACAAGATGGTCAGTCGGAGCGGGATTTCACCTAAAGTCCTCGGCGAAAACTTCAAAATTTTCACCAAAAATTAATTCTTTTTTTCGGCTGGGCTTCGAAAATCCTACAAATTCAGGATCAGCGGCCACATTCAAAATATACTTTACCTTGGATTAATTTCCAGACTTAGAACAGTTTGGGAGAGAGTTTAGAGAGCTTGAGGAGCGAGGAAGATATCGTAATGCCATCCTTCCCTCTCGGAGAGCTCGATGCTAGGAGTTGAAGATTCAGGAGATTGAAGCTTCATAGTTTCATCTGAAATTAGGTTTTGCAGTTCTTCTCTGTTCTTCCTAGTTGATGATGTATTCTTTGTTTGTTCTCGATTCTTCTGTTTCGAATATGAGTAGCTAAACTCATAGAGCTTAGATTAGATGAACCCTAAGTGACCCGAGGCTTTAAAGCGGTCACGGATCGGTGGTAATTAAATCCAGTTTCAATCAGTTCTCTTACATGGTTGGTTTGTTCCTCTTTGCTTTATGTTTCTCTTTCTGGTTTGGCCACCTAGTTAGGTTTCTAGTTAAGTTGAGGATAGTAGTGAACGTTCGCCTCACTTCAAAACACCAAATCAACAGTTAACCTATTCATTGGAACAATTTCTCTTTGTAGGAACCAACTAGGGTTAATCCGCTTCAAGAGTAACTCATTAATCATTAGTAATAGCGCCAGTTAGTTTTCTGTTGCAGAAGCGAACGCACGGGCGGTCAATTAATCTTGGGAGTTAGATCGGTTAGAGCGAACGTTCGCCAGTCTTAAACCTAAGGGTCAGGAGTTATGGTGGTGTCTGAATACTGAACGAATAAGGAATGAAAACCGATGGTCTTGTGATCGCCAATGTTCTGGTGATCTTAGGGGGATTCGAAATCTAAGCTTGTCTGTCGTCTTGTTAAGTCAACCAATCTTTCAACTGTTTTCTGTTTTCATTTTTTGTTTCCTGCTTTATAGTCTAGAAGTCGTGGAACTCACACCACGCACAACTTGTGTTAAACCTGAGTAATTTGCCTTCATATTTGAGTAGACGATTAGAAGAGACCTGTGGAATACGATCTGCTTAGCTTTTAGCTTAGTAGTTATTTGATTGCACGCATTACAACGTTCATCATCCTGCATGGCAATATTAATGCTCGTAGGTCTTACTTAAATGATTTTAATGCCCTTAGGTCTTACATGGTGATTTTAATGCCCGTAGGTCTTACTTAACGATTTCAATGCCCTTAGGTCTTACATGGCGACTTTAATGCCCGTAGGTCTTACTTAATGATTTCAATGCCCTTAGCTCTTACATGGAGACTTTAATGCTCGTAGGTCTTACTTAACGATTTCAATGCCCTTAGGTCTTACATGGCGACTTTAATGCCCGTAGGTCTTACTTAACGATTTCAATGCCCTTAGGTCTTACATGGCGACTTTAATGCCCGTAGGTCTTACTTAAATGATTTCAATGCCCTTAGGTCTTACATGGCGACTTTAATGCCAGTAGGTCTTACTTAACGATTTCAATGCCCTTAGGTCTTACATGGCGACTTTAATGCCCGTAGGTCTCACTTAACGATTTAATGCCCTTAGGTCTTACATGGCAACTTTAATGCCCGTAGGTCTTACTTAACGATTTCAATACCCTTAGGTCTTACAAGGCGATTATAATTCCCTTAGGTCTTACATGGTGATTATAATGCTCGTAGGCCGTGTAAACTTTGCCTTGCTAAAATTGCTTTTGGGCATAATATTGTTATATATATAAATTGGAGACTTACAAAAGTTTGGTTAATCGTAGTATCTCCTAAGATGCATGGAGTTCCATGTTTTTGGCACTTTCGTGCCATCCATCGCCGCTAACTTAAAGGTGTTGGCTCCTACCACGCTTCGTACACTGTACGGGCCTTCCCACCCGAGATTGAGTTTGGCTGCACTAATCGCTGGTTTGAAGACCTTACGTAAGACCAGGTCGTTGATCGTGATGTGGTGAGGGCGAAACTTCAAGTTGTATCGCCTAGCCAGCTGTTCTTTTTCTGTTTTTAGTCTTAATTGTGCTTTCTCTCTTCGTTCTTCAATCATATCCACATCGTGCATTAACTCTTGTTCATTTACCTCATCCCTGCATTCTTGGATACGGATGGAGGGAATAGATATTTCCACCAGGAGCACAACTTCTGTGCCGTACGTGAGCGTGTAGGGAGTTTCTCCTGTTGCTATTTTATAAGCTGTTCTGTGAGCCCATAGTACATGGTCTAGCTCATCCACCCATGTACTTTTGCATCCGTCTACCCTCTTTTTCAGCCCTTGAAGTATAAGTTTGTTGGTTGCTTTTGCTTGGCCATTGGCTTGTGGGTAAGCGACTGACGCGAACCTTATATTTATCTTTAAGTCATCGCATAACTCCTTAAAAGTTTGCAAATCGAATTGGGTGCCATGATCGCATATAATGCTTTGCGGAATTCCAAACCTTGTAACAATGTGAATTTCTGAATTTGTTTAGTTGTAATGCTGGCGACCGCCTCTACTTCGACCCATTTGGTGAAATAATCTACTGCTACAATCAAATATTTTCTTTTACCCGAGGCTTCTGGGAATGGCCCCAAAATAACCATTCCCCATCTCGCAAATGGCCATGGGCTAATTATCGCCTGGAGTGCTGCTGCTGGCAATTTGTGATAGTTAGCAAACTCTTGGCACTTATGGCAAGTTTTTACCAACTCGCCTGCCTCCTTCCTCATAGTTACCCTTCGTCAATGGATGCAATCATGGCTGACGCCACTGCCTTTGAAGTGATTTCCTCAGGATTTTTGTAATCCCTGCTTAGAGGAAACAAAACCCAAGGTTTCGCAGCAAGTCCCTAATCGTGCAAGCGAGTAGAGATCACTCGAGAGAATAAGAAGAAGATTGGAGAATCAAATTTTCATACTCGTTCCAGGCTCAACACCTGAGTATTTAAAGGCCATGTATAATAGTCACCCACGAAGATTGCGAGAGAATTAGAGCTCCAGATTTTCAGAGATATTGAGCTTGAAGCTCGCTCTTCGTTTGTTGTTCAAAGACGTGGTTAACCCACTAATTCTCATCACCTTCTCCGCGAGTTTCGTTAAGTGACTATTGATGGTCGTTGCTTGTTGCTGGACTTTGAATTCATGGCCCAAAGGCTTCTTTTTTTTTTTATTTATCTTGCAGGACAACTTGTGGGCTTTGCATTATCCACAATCCCCCACTAATGTAAAGTCCACACTTTGAAGTTAGAAGGAATCATTTGAAAGCTATGTATCACAAGTGATTTGAACATGTCAACTGTGATCAGATCTCCATTGCAAGAAAAGTGGCATTTTCTTTGAACTTTACTGGATTTGGAGTTGAATCTATCACCATGACTCAATCTAAGTTTCAAAATGTTCAACATTGTCGCTTCATTCATACTTGGGTTTTAAGGAATCTGCAAATTTACAGTTAAGTCATTCCTTTCATTTGTTTCATCAAGCCAACATATGTCCATCCTTATTAGGACTATGAAGCTTCTTTCCTTCATCAAGTCCCTCTTGGGACCACCCAATATGGGCTACGAAGAGAGGTCTCTTACCTCTAATCAACTTCATCAAGTTCTACATAACCACCAAATTATATGGCTATGAAGTGAAATTGTAGAAGAACACAGCTTCCTCTAATATATGTTGTGTTTGTATTTCACTTACACAATTAATCCTTTATGGATTCACATACCACTTGTCATTCACATGGGCTCAATCCCATTTCATTTGCTGATTAAAAGATGAGTTTTCTGTTTAACCCATTGGTTAGAAGATTAGCAATATTATTTTCTGATCTCACATATGGGTCGTTTGGTTGGATGATATCTACATATCATGATATGTGAGATATAGATATGTTAGTATATTGAGATTGGTAAAAGTGATTATTTGATATCACTGTTTGGGGTAGTGATATTTAAATGAGTGGTGAACTGTGAGTGCATGGACGAATGTATCAAAATAACCTCATTGTCTTGAACAAAGTATAAAAGTAGTCCTAACATTTAATTAAAAAGCATGTGTGTTTAGAAATTAAAATTTGTAATCTCTCTTTTTTAATTTGTGAATGTATTTATAAATTAATTACTCGAGTTAATTATACTTTTAGATATTAAATGGCCATTCATTAAGAAAACAATTAGTATATATGTACCGCTAACACATATCCCTCTTCTAGCCAAAATAAAATAAAAAGTTAAAATAATTTTCATGGTGAATTCAAATTCTAACTAAAAGAATTCTAATTAAGTAATTAAAAACTAAATCATAATTATTTATCTTAATTAATAAATAAATATAAGAATACATAAACACGAGACAATATAAAATGAGAAAAAATAAATTGGGGTAATGAGGTTGATGACATTATAATTGGGAAGGTTGGGTGAGGATAGAATTGTCCAAAAATTGTGATATCAATATCACTCTGAAGATATTCACCTCCCTCCATGAATATCTATTGAGTGATATTGATATCACTTTTGGCCCCAAATATCATGATATTCAGGACAAAAAAAACGATGATATCCTGAATATCATGATATCTGCAGTTATCAATATCAATATCACTGCAACCAAACGACCCCATAGTGATATCACTCCATTCTCTATCAGGTCTTGGACAGCTTCATGCCTGATGTGACTGTGTCTCTTCTTCCTGTTATAAGCTTTATTGTTGGCTACACATATAGAAGCTTGAGAGTCACAATGAAGAGATATAGGGGGAGAGAGTTTTCCCCAAACCGGAATGTTAGTTGATAGAGATTTCAACCACTCAACTTCTTGACCAGCTAGATCAAGAGCAATGACTTCACTTTCCATAGTGGATCTCTGAAGTGACCACCACCACCAGGCCCGACGTGGTCACCAATTTTTGGACACCACTCGGGACACCAGTACGGGGCCGAAGCCTGGGCCCGTACAAGAAGCGCTTAGGGCCGAGGCATTTTTCTAGCCATGCCTTTGGGAGGTTTCTCACGCCTAGGTACGTCACTTTGTTCAAGTACAAATCTTCCCCAGCCCCATGCCAATTTGGAACTAGGACAGTACCGAGCCGGAGCATGATGTTGATGCCAGGCCAAGACAAGAGCCCCGGGCCGAGCCTAGCACCGAGCCACGGCCCCAGGCCAACTCCTATGAGCCCCAGTGCCAAGTCCCTGCCCAGAGACACCCTTGAGGCATTCCTAGAGGCCAGCCAAAGACAGAAGACTGAAGGCTTGGCCAGATCAGACAAAGCCCCAGAGCGAAGCCAGGCACAAGCACCGGGCCAACACCCTGGCACCACACAGAGGCGACTTGAGCCGAGCCAACAATCCGCCTGTGCTTTCCAGGATTTTCTAATGCCCAAGGACTCCTTATGCTACCATGACAAACCTCCAACAAGCCTTGTTGAATTCGGAGATGGAATGAAGGATGGCTCGAATGATCCGGCACACACACACACACTCTCTGAGCGTGCCTAGGAAATTCGACCGTGGTCCGGATTCCACTCCGGACCAGGAAAACTCGATACCACGCGCTGAAGGACCGTGTTTCCAAGTCCTATTTGGATTAGGAAACACAGAGATGCATAATCCGAGTCAGAATATGGATTTTCACACTCCATCCATATCCAAGCCGGATTAGGATTTTATCCAAATTAGGGTTTCGCCGGATTTGCTGGATTAGGCAGTTTAGTGTTTATCTTCCTATTTAGTCTTTTTAAGTGTTTTATTCAGACTTCCTTTCTAATTTTTGATTATTTAAGAATATTTTAAGACTTCTAGAATTAGAATAAGAGTATGATTCGAAGAGCTTGTTCCTGAATCCCTCACTATAAATAAAGGTCTTTGGCCTACGTTTGTACTTAGACTTTGATTAAATAAATTTCAGAACACACGTTCTTTGTTTCCTTCAAGCTTTTGCTCGCTGTTTCTTAGCTTAAGGTTTGGTTTGGTTCATTGAAAGGCAGAAAAAGTTGGTGGCCATCAAAATCCATCAAGGAAATAGAAAATACAGAAAGAGGTTCGAAAAACAGAAAAATAAACCCAATAAAGCAAGGCTAGCTTGCCAAAGTTGCATTCATTATAGGTTGATCTTAAGAAGAGGGGTAGAAGTTTTAGCTTTCGTTGCTTAGATTTTTCACTGAATCAAACCGTATTTTATTTCACAGTTTGCTTGATAACAAGTCATAGAAATGAAAGTACTTGTTGGCTAGAGAAATAATTCTAGGTTTAAAGTCTTTTGTGTCATACGATTTGATATTTCTTGAACTTGGTAGGTTAGAAGAAACTTGAAACTGCTTGAGCTGAACTTGACTGTGTTCTGATTCCTTATTGAGTGCTACTTTAAATTCCAAACATGAGAGGTAAAATCGGAGTGAGTGAGATTCGTTAGAGTGATTTTGTGAGGTATTCTGTTTTACTAGTCATGGCAAACGAGAGAATCACTAATGTGGAGACCACCGTGAACACCATGGCTCAAACCCTAGCCAATATGCAAGCTGTGTTGGCCAAGATAGAGGGAAGAGCTGAAGATCATGGAGTTAATGGAGTTGGACCACATGGAGATCCCAACCGAAGGCCAGGAGGCTAATACATGAAATTGATGATGATGTGAGTAGCCTCAAGCTCACGGTGCCAAAATTTGCTGGAAAGGCCCATGCCGACGAATACACTGATTGGGAAAGAAGCATGGAGGACTTCCTTGATTGCTACAATTACTCCGAATGAAAGAAGGTAACTGTTGCAACCCTCGAGTTTACTAATTATATTTCTCTTTGGTGGAGTCAACTCAGGAGGCAGATCCAACGTGATGAGGAGGATCCAATTGAAACATGGAAGGATCTCAAGAGGAGGATGAGAAGAAGGTTTATACCGGCTGCCTACACACGTGACTTGCACACTGATGTACCCGTCGTAGAGCGGTTTGATCAAATAACTACCAAGCTGGAAAGCTAGGGTAGATCGTATTCCACGGGCCTTCTAACAATTGACTACTCAAAGAAGCTGGCAATTTACTCAAATTTAACACGTTGTGCGTGGTGTGAGTTCCACGACTTCTAATTCTAAGAAATGCACAGAAAATTAAAAATAATTAAAACTGAAAACAGATCAAAAGATTGGTTGGTTAAACAAAGATGACAGACAAGTTAGACTTTGAATCCCCCTTCGTTCATCAGAGCATTGGCAATCAACAGATCAGCGGATTTTGCTTCTTGTTCAATCAATTCTAAGACACCACCATAACTCCTTACCCTTAGGTTTAAGACTGGCGAACGTTCGCTCTATCCGATCTGGCTACCAAGATTAACTAGCCGCCCGGGTACGGTCGCCTCTCGCAACGACTTAATTAACTGGTGCAATCACTAACGATTTATGAGTTACTCTTGCAGTGGAGTAACCCTAACTGGTTCCTACGAAAGGCACACTCCAATGATTATGTTAATTGTTCGATTTGATGTTTTAAAGTAAGGCAAGCGTTCGCTTCTATCCTTAGCTTAACAAGAATCTAATCTAGGTGATCAATCCAGACAAGAAACATGAACAATGAAGAACAAATCAAACATGAAAGAGAAACTGATTGAACTTTGAATCTAATCACCGCCGATCCGTGACCGCTTTAAAGCCCCGGGTCACTTAGGGTTCATCTAGCCTAAGCTCTACGAGTTTAGTTACTCATGTTCATAACAAAAGAAATAAAAGACAAAGATAGAGTTCATCTTGAACAGAGGAAGAACAGAAAAGGATCTGAAAAACCTAATTAAGATGACTCCGGCAGAACTTCGATCTCTGGTAATCTGCAATCCTAGCTCCGAGTCTTCGAGGTGAAGGGATGGCGTCACGATCTCTTCCTGGCTCTTCAGACTCTAAACTCTCCTTTAGAACTCGTGAGAATTCTCGAAGTAATTCGTATTATTTGGTATTATGAGGTATTCTCTTTAATTGGGCCGCCGGTTAAGTATTTATACTTAACCCTAATACCGCCGGATTTGCCTGGAATTTTCGCCGAAAAGTTGCTTGAGTTTTCGCCGAAAATTCCTTTGTAAATGACTTGAATGCTCGGCTGTTTTCTCCTGTGATTTTTGGACCGCCGGGTTCTCGACAAAAACTTGGAGTTTTCGTCGAAAATTCTTTTTGTTGAACTCAGCCGATTCCTTCTTGAGTTTTCGCCGAAAACCTAGGGGATTTTTGCCGAAAACTTCAGTGTAAATGGGAGCAGGATTTGGTTCGACTTGATTAACTCCTTGGATCGATTCCGGTGCAATTCCTCGAGGTTCCAACGTCTTAGACACGTCCTTGGCTACTTTATTTGACGGCAAAAACCTTTGCTAACATGAAAACACTAGAAAACCATCAAATAGACCCGAAACGGGCCAAAGTAACACAAATGGCACAGATAGAGTAGTTGAGTGAATATTCGCTATTCTACCCTAAAAACCATGTCTTTAGCAAGGAAATGTCGCTTAAATGAGGCTGATAATCAAGTCAAATCGAGTGTCATCACACACCAAACTTCAATCTTTGAGGCAAGGAACCATGTCCGTAGAGGAGTACAACAAGGATATAGAGATGCTTGTGACCAGGTTTGACTTGAAGGAAGATGAGGAAGCCAGAGTATCCCGGTTCGCCAATGGATTACAAAGTGATATCATGCACCAAGTAAATATAATCAACTATGTTGATTATGATGATCTCGTAGCACTTTCCATCCATGTAGAGAGAGAGCTGAAGAATGGCTTTGGGAAGAGAGCCACAGCCACGCCACCTACCACTAGTCCTTGGAGGGGAAATTCAAGTACTGTCAACAATCCTTGGAAATCAGGTTCAAACCGGAGCACCGACCCATACCGAGCCCTAACGCACGAGACACAGCACCATGGGTAACACCTGCTCCCAACACTCCTAATGTTCAAAATTCTAACCCACATCCTAGTGGAATTGTGTGTTTTAAATGCCAAGGGACATGACACATCTCTAGAGACTGCCCAAACCAAAGAACCATGGTGCTTAGAGAAGGAGAGGTGGTGAAGGTGAAGTAATCGTGGATGATACATGATGTGCCCAGCACTGGGCCCAGCATCGGGCCTAGCACCAGGCCCAACACCGCGCCCAGAACTGTGCCCTAGAACCGTGCCCCAGAACCAGGCACATGCACCAGTTGATGACACTCGATTTGACATGATTTTCAGCCTCATTTAAGCGACATTTCCTTGATTGAAACGTGGTTTTAGGGGTAAAATAGCGAATATTCACTCAACTGCCCTATTTCCTACTGATTTGGTTACTTTGGCCCTTTTTGGGTCTATTTGATGGTTTTCTAGTGTTTTTGCAAGAGCACAAGTTTTTTCCATCATTTACGTAGCCACGGACGTATTCAAGACCTCAAGGAGTGAACCAGAATCGAACCAAAAATCAAACCGAAGTCAGAACCGAAGATCCAACTGCCCAGCACAATGTTTTCGCCGAAAATACTATACAGTTTTTAGCGAAATTACCTTAAGAAACTCACAGGCGAAGTCAGTAGCTTTACACTGAATATTTTGGCGAAAACTTTCATAGTTTTCGATGAAAATCCAAGAAGAAACCCAATGCAGATTCAGTTGATGTTTTTCGGGGAAAACTTAAAGTCTTCGCCGAAAACTATTAAAGAAATACACACAGGAGGATTCAACTGAAGTTTTCGGTGAAAACTTATTAATTTTTCACCGAAAACTCTTTTCTTTTCCACGGCTGGGTTGGAAAACCCTAATCAACCCTATTTAAACAGAAGCAGCGGCTACAAGGAAGAGAGACATCAATCATTCATTCGACAATTACACATCCGATTAGAGTTTTGAGAGTCAGCCGACTCTAGGGTCGATAGATAGAGTTTAGAGAGTTCAAAGATCCGTGGAGAGATCGTGACGCCATCCTTCCACCTCGAAGAGCTCGGAGCTTAAAGTTGAAGATCCAGGAGATTGAAGCTTCGCCGGAATCGTCAGAATTAGGTTTTTCAGTTCTTATCTGTTCTTCCTCTGTATGATGATCTTCTTTGTTGCCTTTGATTCTTCTGTTATCATTATGAGTAGCTAAACTTGTAGAGCTTAGATTAGATGAACCCTAAGTGACCCAGGGCTTTAAAGCGGTCACGGATCGGGGGTAATTAGATTCAAAGTTCAATCAGTTTCTCTTTGCATGGTTGTTTTGTTCTTCATTGTTTATGTTTCTCTTCTGGTTAGTCCCCTAGACTAGGTTTATGCAAGCTAGGGTTAGTCGCCAGACAGCTTCCCTGCTTTGGCGCATAAACTTGTCTTCCTTGATCACCTAGTTTGGATTCTTGTTAAGATAAGGATAGAGCGAACGTTCGCCTTACTTTAGAACATCAATTCAACCAATTAACCTATTCATTGGAGTGTGCTTTTCGTAGGAACCAGTTAGGATTAATCCGCTTCAAGAGTAACTCATTAATCACTAGTAATTGCACCAGTTAGTTTTGTCGTCGCAAGAAGCAACCGTACTCGGGCGACTAATTAATCTTGGTAGTTAGATCGGATAGAGCGAACGTTCGCCAGTCTTAAACCTAAGGGTCAGGAGTTATGGTGGTGTATAGAAATTGATTGAATTAGAATTGAAAACTGCTGGTCTTGTGATCGCCAATGCTTTGGTAATCTAAGGGGGATTCGAAATCTAAGTTTGTCTATCTTCTCGTTAGTCAACCTTTTAATCTTTCTGTCTTTTATTCCCTTGTTTGTTAGATTAGAAGTCGTGGAAAATCACACCACGCACAACGTGCTTAAACTTGAGTAATTTGACAACATATTTGAGTAGTCAATTAGTATAGACCTCGAGTAGAATACGATCTAGTCTACCTTGGTAGATTAGTTATTTGACTACACGTGCGTGAAAACGCGTTCATCAAATTGGCGTTGTTGCCGGGAGTCTTCTATATTGTTTGAAAGAAGAGTTGGCATTTATTCTTCTACCTTTCCATCTTTCATATTTCATCACACTTCGATTTTACGCCGGTTATGTTTGCTTTTGTTGCTTGTAGGTTGTTTTACAGGTTTATGAACCGCTCGCTCACTCATTCTCAGTTTAAGCCGGGTAGTTCTGCTCCGCCAAAGAAACCGCGAGTTTCGAAGCAAGTCAGAATCGTTCCGCCCACACCTCCTACCCCTATTAAGATCGAGGAGTTGAAGGAGAACTCCTCATCTTCGTCCGCTTCATCCACTACTTCAGATTCACCTCCACCTTCTCCTACCGTACTGGCTGCACAATGTACCATGGCGGATTACAATAAACCGAGCGTGACTAATTTTCGGTCTAGCATCGCTGTGCCGCACAACGATGACGATCCTGACTATGAGATCACGATCCCCTTCCTGGAAATGATCTCTAGGGAATCCACAAGATAACCCATGCACACATTTGGCGAACTTCCTAGCCATGTGCGAGACGTTCAAGAGTGGGAACCTCGGTAAGAACACATTATGCTTACGAGTCTTCCCATTCTCCCTTAGAGGCGCCGCCAAGAGATGGCTCTGTAGGAAACCACCTGGCCACTACACTGACTGGGATAGTCTAGCTCAAGACTTCGTAGAGGAATACTTTCCTCCTTCAAGAACTACAGCGTATAAGGACGACATTGCCAGATTTGTTCAGAAGGAAGGAGTAAGCTTACATGATGCTTGGAACGAATTCCAAGAACTCTTTCACGATTGCGCTCATCAAGGATTCGAGCAGAGACAGCTAGCCGAGAGCTTTGCCCGAGGGATGAATGAAGAATCAGCTAAATGGGTTAACTCCTTAGCTGATGGCGACTACACCGCACTCGCACCAGAAGCTGCTCTTCTTCACTTTGCAAACTGCGCATATAAGTCCAAGAATTGGGAAAGACAGTTTGAAGCAGCCAAGAGCCGACCAAGCCGTGAAGATCAGATCAAGATCGAAGTACAGAAAAACATGAAGGAGATTTTTGGTCTATAGGGGAAGTGAATTTTATTGATCAAGATCCCCCTGGATTCACCGGAGGACAGCAGCCTCAGAATTATACGTTTGAGAATACTTGCGAAATTGAGATAGATAAGAAGCTTGACCTGATCTTGGCAAGACTCAATGACCACGAGGAGAAATTCAAGCTTCAAACCGTCTTAAATCAAGATCATGAAGCTCGAGGTCGGCGAGTGGAGAGCGCGGTGAATAGCACGGCTAGCATGCTAGCCACTATCCCCTTCTTTAATCAATCATCGGTTCAAGACGACTCTACCATTAGGAAGGAGCACGTCAAGGCCATCTCCACAAGAAGTGGCAAGCAATTAGCTGGTCCTACAGCTCCTGATCCGACCATAATTCCTGATGCTATAGCCATTGAAAAGCCAGAGATCGAGGAGGAGGATAAAGAAGAAGAGGAGGAGGTGACTGCCCCGCCTCCCCTGACAAAGACATCACCTGCGCCACCACCTCCTCCATATCAGCTTCGGATCCCGTTTCCTAAGGCTGCGCAATCACAGGAGAAAGATCATGATACCCGGTACAGAAAGTGGTATGGATACTTGAAGAACACAGATATCAAGATACCAGTTACTGATGCTATCCAGATGATACCGGAGGTTGGAAAAGTTGCGAAAGATCTTGCAAAGAACAAGAAGAAGGGAGAGTTGTCTTCTGTCTCCCTCAAGGAAGAATGCTCCGCGATCCACAGCCAGACGACCGCCATACCTCCCCCAGCTAAGTGTCGCGATCCCGGTGCTTTAACTCTGCCTTGCACTATTAATGATGTGAAAATTGATCGTAGTATAATTGATCTAGGTTCTTCCATTAATGTCATGCCTACCTACTTGTATGAGAAATTGAACCTAGGAGAATTGAAACTGATTAGCATGCATTTAGTGTTTGCCGACAAATTTGTGAAATTACCTAGGGGATTGATAGAAGACGTGGTTGTCAGTTGTGGTCCCTTCACTATTCTAGCTGATTTCATTGTTATGGATACCCAAGGGGAGATGTCACTCTTCTCCTAGGCTGACCATTTATGGCGACATCCGGCATTAACATTAATGTCCCGAATGGCTCGTTGACATTAAGGGTCGGTAAGGATACCATGACATTCCGTCTCAAAGATGGTATGCAAGTCCCTGTCAAAGAGGAGGCGCATTGCTTATCTGTTGAAGCTGTGGAGTTGGCTTCGGTCAACTCCGTTACTAATGAAAAATCTAGAGTTTCTTCAGAAATCTTCTTGCCAGGTGTTGGACAGGTCCCTAATATGAAGAATGAGCTGCCGGCATCCTTTTGATCTTTTTATTGTTTTTGTTTTGTAGGATCTTAAGTAGCTACTCCGCTCTACCCCGTACGCTCCGTGGTCATCCTCTACATCAATCATCTCGGCCCAGGTTCTTCTATTTCACTCTCAACTCTAGTTTTAGTCCTGTGAGGACACAGAACGTTTTAAACGTGGGGTAGGATGCTAGAGAACCTTCCTTGAACTTGATTGCCCTTAATTGTGTGTGTGCTTCGTGGTGCCTGTCCAATTTCTTTAGCACTAGAATTGCCCGATTCTTGATTTTTGATGTTAAGTTGTTGTTCAAACTGTCATAATGATGCTTAGACTGCTTAACCTAGAACTGGAAAACCAACATGTATACTTTGACGCTAAATTTCCTGGTCAGAACAGAATTTTAAAATCACACTTGTAGTTTGTCGCTTTGATATCATGAAAATGACCGAATCCGACTAGCAAACCAAATGTGAGCTTTTGATCCATTGCACATAACCTGCTATTTTAATTTGTTTAGAGTGATTTTCTGTTTTTCTTGAATGAGTTAGAATTTGCATGAGACCTACTCGAGACCACACGATAACATGAGTTCTAGAATGATAGGGGCACCTAGATTCAGCTACTAAGCCAGATAGCCTACCTAACGTTAAATCCTCTAGGTTTAGACCCTTGAGCTTGGACTTTATTTCGGTTCGATATACATTACAGCCAATCCCCATTCTTTCATTCCCCGTTGATCCCCTGTGGTTGTAGTTCTAGATTAGCCTACCAGAAGTCGGTTTGTGGTAACCTGCCTATAGCCATTAAATAGGTGGTCTTAGCTATTATGTCCAAACGTGTAAACCCCTCTAGCAACTAAAAGAAAATCGGCACAAAAGAAAAAAATAGAAAAAGAAGAAAATTCGAAAAAAAGAGGAATATAGAAAAAGAGTTCAAAAGTTTTCAAGTTTATAGTTCAGTTCAATAACGTTCTTCTCCCTACATATGGAAGAACGAAGTCAAAAGAAAATTAAGAAAAAAAATGTGTAAAGAAAATAAAGTGCTAAGTTGCTTGAGGGTATCATAGGGCGAGCGTACACTATTCCACCCGTGTCTGGTTAGACGGTAGGAAACCATAGGCTAGATTCGAGGGAAGTTAGTTGAAAGCTACACCGCACCAAAGCCATCATCATACATTCCCATCATCCATCTCATCTTAACCCTTGTAGTGTAGAATTCGTTACAGTCCCAAGCAGGGAAGTCCTTCTTGACTAGTTCCTCGTGTTGTCACAGTGGTGGAGATGTGGTCGAATTGCAAACTTATGACAGAATTGAGTAACAGAAAATGATTGAGAGCAGAAACACGTCCCCAAACACAGAGAATGAGAGTTTCCCTTGTACTAAATATTATCTGTGTGAGGAGTCTGGTCGGTCAGGTCAAATTCGTGCATAATTGGTTACAACTACTTGTCGTGTGCAGTTTTTAGTGAGTCCAGGTTGTTTGGCTGATCAGTATGCATGTTAGGTTTCTTGTTCTAGAAGTAGTTGTCTAATAATTCATTGTGACATATTGAACTCTAGTTTAATCGATCTTATCATTTGTGAACATGAGCGTGTTATATTCAGTTTTCTTGAGGACAAGCAAAAGCTTAAGTGTGGGGTATTTGATGAAACTTGATTTCACGTGATTTTCAGCCTCATTTAAGCGACATTTCCTTGCTTGAAACGTGGTTTTAGGGGTAAATAACAAATATTCACTCAACTGCCATATTTCCTACCGATTTGGTTACTTTGGCCCTTTTTGGGTCGATTTGATGGTTTTCTAGTATTTTTGCAAGAGCACAGGTTTTTGCCATCATTTACGTAGCCACGAACGTATTTAAGACCTCAAGGAGTGAACCAGAAATCAAACCGAAGTCAGAACCAAAGAACTAATTGCCAAGCACAATGTTTTTGCCAAAAATACTTGATGACACTCGATTTGACGTGATTATCAGCCTCATTTAAGCGACATTTCCTTGCTTAAGACATGGGTTTTAGGGTAGAATAACGAATATTCAATCAATTGCCCTATCTCGTGCCATTTGTGTTACCTTGGCCCGTTTCGGGTCTATTTGATGGTTTTCTAGTGTTTTTATGTTAGCACAGGTTTTTGCCGTCAAATAAAGTAGCCAAGGACGTGTCTAAGGCGTTGGAACCTCGAGGAATTGCACCGGAATCGATCCGATGAGTCAACCGAGTCGAACCAAAGTCTGCCCGGTTTACAAAGAAGTTTTCGTCGAAAATACCCTAGTGTTTTCGGCGAAAATGCAAGAACAAATCGACTGATGCTCATCAAAGGAAGTTTTCGGCGAAAACCCTAAGTTTTCGCCAAGAACAATTGGACCGAAAATCACAGGAGAAAAGCAGCCGGCGGACCATCCATTTACACTAAGATTTTCGGCGAAAATTCACTAATATTTTGGCGAAAATATCAGGCAAAATCCGGCAGTATTAGGGTTAAGTATAAATACTTAACCGGCGGCCCTAAATAGAATATACCTCATAATTCACATAATTCTCAGAATTCTCACGAGTTCGGGATAGTGTTTTAGAGTTCGAAGAGCCAGGAAGAGATCGTGACGCTATCCCTTCACCTCGGAGACTCGGAGCTAGGATTGAAGATTACCGGAGAGCGAAGCTTTGCCAGAGTCATCAGAATTAGGTTTTTCAGTTCTTATCTGTTCTTCCTCTGTATGATGAACTCTGTTTCTGTCTTCGATTCTTTTGTTATGAACATGAATAGCTGAACTCGTAGAGCTTAGATTAGATGAACCCTAAGTGACCCAGGGCTTTAAAGCGGTCACGGATCGGCGGTAATTAGATTCAAAGTTCAATCAGCTTCTCTTTGCATGGTTGTTTTGTTCTTGATTGTTTATGTTTCTTTTCTGGTTGATCGCCTAGATTAGGTTTTTGCAAGCTAGGGTTAGTCGCCAGACGTAGTCACTAGACGTAGTCGTTAGACAGTTCCCTGCTTTGGCGCTTAAACTTGTCTCCCTTGATCACCTAGTTTAGATTCTTGTTAAGCTGAGGATAGAAGCGCACGCTCGCCTCTCTTTAAAACATCAATTCAACCAGTTAACCTTATAATTGGAGTGTGCCTTTCGTAGGAACTGATTAGGGTTAATCCACAGCAAGAGTAACTCATAAATCGTTAGTAATTGCACCAGTTAATTATGTCGTTGCGAGAGGCGACCGTACCCGGGCGGCTAGTTAATCTTGGTAGTTAGATCGGATAGAGCGAACGTTCGCCAGTCTTAAACCTAAGGGTAAGGAGTTATGGTGGTGTATAGAAACCGATTGAATTAGAATTGAAAACCGCTGATCTGTTGATTGCCAATGCTCTGGTGATCTAAGGGGGATTCGAAATCTAAGTTCGTCTATCTTCTCGTTAGTCAACCTTTTACTTTTCTGTCTTTTATTTTCCTGCTTTATTAGATTAGAAGTCGTGGAACTCACACCACGCACAACTTGTTTAAACCTGAGTAATTTGCCAGCTTCTTTGAGTAGTCGATTAGTAGAAACCCTGTGGAATACGATCTAGTCTACCTTGGTAGGTTAGTTATTTGATACCGCTAAAACTGCAGCATCATTTCCATCTTGCCGGGGACTCTTCTATATTGTTTGAAAGAAGAGTTGGCATTTTATTCTTCTACTTTCCATCTTTCATTTCCCGTCACACTTCGATTTTACACCAGTTGTGCTTGTTTTTGTCCCTTGCAGATCATAGCAGGTACAGAATCGAATCACTCCCGTTCCATCTTTCCTACCGCAATGTCCGCTCCAAGGAGTCTTGCGGACTACAGTAGGCCGAGCGCATCTAACATTCAGTCTCCCATCATCGTGCCTTCTAATGACGACGATCCCGACTATGAGATCAATATCCTCTTTCTGGGACTAATCTCTAGGGACGTGCAATTTGAGGGAAAGCTAGATGATAATCCTTGCACACATCTATCTGACTTTCTGGCTATCTGTGAAACTTTCAAGTCTAAGAACCTCAACAAGAACGCTCTATGCCTTCGAGCCTTCCCATTCTCACTCCGAGGTGCCGCAAAGAGATGGCTCACTAGCAAGCCACCCGGTCACTACACCAACTGGGATGATCTTGCTCAGGAATTCATAGAGGAATAGTTCCCTCCGTCCAGAACAACTGCTTACAGAAAAAAACATCTCAAGATTCAGACAGAGAGAAGGAGTAAGTTTACATGAAGCTTGGAACGAATTCCAGGGACTCCTCTACGATTGCCCTCATCACGGCTTCACTCAGATGCAACTAGTCGAGATCTTTGCTTGGGGTATGAACGAAGAATCATCTGAATGGGTTAACTCCTTAGCTGATAGAGACTACACCGCACTCACACCAGAAGCTGCTCTTCTTCACTTTGCAAACTGCGCATCTAAATCTAGAAGTTGGGACAGACAGTTTGGAGCAGCTAAGAGGCAACCAAGCCGTGAAGATCAGATCAAGAGCGAAGTGCAGAAAGAAATGAAGAAGATCTTCGGTACAACAAATAACTGGTCTATAGGGGAAGTGAATTTCATTGATCAAGACCCCCTGGATTCATCGGAGGACAGCAGCCTCAGAATTATACGTTTGAGAATACTTGGGAGATCGAGGTAGACAAGAAGCTCGACCAGATCTTGGCAAGACTCGATGACCACGAGGAGAGATTCAAGCTTCAAGCTCTCTTAAATCAAGATCATGAAGCTCGAGGTCAATGAGTGGAGAGCATGTTGAATAACATGTTTAGCCTGCTAACTAATAGCCCCCTCCTTAACCAATCATCGGTTCAAGATGACTCTACCATTAGGAAGGAGCACGTCAAGGCTATCTCCACAAGAAGCGGCAAGCAATTAGCTGGTCCTGCAGCTCCTGATCCGGCCATAAATCCTAATGCTATAGCTATTGAAAAGCCAGAGATCGAGGAGGAGGATAAAGAAGAAGAGGAGGAGGTGAATGCCCCGCCTTCCCTGACAAAGACAGCACCTGCGCCACCTCTCCCTCCATATCAACCTCAGATTCTGTTTCCTAAGGCTGCACAATCAAAGGAGAAAGATCATGATACCCGGTACAGAAAGTGGCATGGATACTTGAAGAACACGAATGTCAAGATACCAGTTACTGATGCTACCCAGATGATATCGGAGGCTGGAAAAGTCGCAAAGGATCATGCGAAGAACAAGAAGAAGGAAGAGTTGTCTTCCGTCTCCCTCGTGGAAGAATGTTCCGCGATCCACAGCCAGACAATCGCCATACCTCCCCCAGATAAGTGTCGCGATCCTGGTGCTTTTACTTTGCCTTGCACTATTAAAAATGTGAAAATTGATCGTAGTTTAATTGATCTAGGTTCTTCCATTAATGTCATGCCTACCTGCTTGTATGAGAAGTTGAACCTAGGAGAATTGAAACTGATTAGCATGCGTTTAGTATTTGCCGATAGATCTGTAAAATTACCTAGGGGATTGATAGAAGACGTGGCTGTCAATTGTGGTCCTTTTACTATTCTGGCTGATTTTATTGTTATGGATACCCGAGGGAAGATGTCACTCTTCTCCTTGGCCGACCGTTTATGGCGACAGCTGGCATTACCATTAATGTCCCTAATGGCTTGTTGACATTAAGGGTCGGCAAGGATACCATGACATTCCGTCTAAAAGACGGTATGAAAATTCCTATCAGAGATGAGGCGCATTACTTATCTGTTGAAGTTGTGGAGTTGGCTTCAGTCAACTCTGTTAGTAATGAAAAATCTAGAGTTTCTGCAGAAATCTTCTTGCCAGGTGTAAGACAGGTCCCTACTCTGAAGAATGAGCTACCGGCACAAGAGCCAAGAAAGAAGGAAGATCTGACGGCATTCCCCCATGAATCACCAAAATTTAAGGATCCTGGCGAGACGAAGAAGAAAGGAACAGGAGAGACCAAGGAGGTTTGGGGGCCAGTCATTAAACCGTCTTCTACCGAGCCACCAGGGAAGAATGATCCTCTGAAGGATGCTTCTTTGACAAAACTGTTCAGGCCTTGTAAAAATTCTGGTCATCTTTCCGAAGAACGAACCAAGATAATTCACGCAAACAGGAAGAAGTTCACACTTGCCGGAGGATATTTCAAGAACTCCGACTCGGGTTAGTCGCTAGACGTAGTCACTAGACGTAGTCGTTAGACAGTTCCCTGCTTTGGCGCTTAAACTTGTCTCCCTTGATCACCTAGTTTAGATTCTTGTTAAGCTGAGGATAGAAGCGAACGCTCGCCTCTCTTTAAAACATCAATTCAACCAGTTAACCTTATAATTGGAGTGTGCCTTTCGTAGGAACTGATTAGGGTTAATCCACTGCAAGAGTAACTCATAAATCGTTAGTAATTGCACCAGTTAATTAAGTCGTTGCGAGAGGCGACCGTACCCGGGCGGCTAGTTAATCTTGGTAGTTAGATCGGATAGAGCGAACGTTCGCCAGTCTTAAACCTAAGGGTAAGGAGTTATGGTGGTGTATAGAAACCGATTGAATTAGAATTGAAAACCGCTGATCTGTTGATTGCCAATGCTCTGGTGATCTAAGGGGGATTCGAAATCTAAGTTCGTCTATCTTCTCGTTAGTCAACCTTTTACTTTTCTGTCTTTTATTTTCCTGCTTTATTAGATTAGAAGTCGTGGAACTCACACCACGCACAACTTGTTTAAACCTGAGTAATTTGCCAGCTTCTTTGAGTAGTCGATTAGTAGAAACCCTGTGGAATACGATCTAGTCTACCTTGGTAGGTTAGTTATTTGATACCGCTAAAACTGCAACATCATTTCCATCTTGCCGGGGACTCTTCTATATTGTTTGAAAGAAGAGTTGGCATTTTATTCTTCTACTTTCCATCTTTCATTTCCCGTCACACTTCGATTTTACACCGGTTGTGCTTGTTGTTGTCCCTTGCAGATCATAGTAGGTACAGAATCGAATCACTCCCGTTCCATCTTTCCTACCGCAATGTCCGCTCCAAGGAGTCTTGCAGACTACAGTAGGCCGAGCGCATCTAACATTCAGTCTCCCATCTTCGTGCCTTCTAATGACGACGATCCCGACTATGAGATCAATATCCTCTTTCTGGGACTAATCTCTAGGGACGTGCAATTTGAGGGAAAGCTAGATGATAATCCTTGCACACATCTATCTGACTTTCTGGCTATCTGTGAAACTTTCAAGTCTAAGAACCTCAACAAGAACGCTCTATGCCTTCGAGCCTTCCCATTCTCACTCCGAGGTGCCGCAAAGAGATGGCTCACTAGCAAGCCACCCGGTCACTACACCAACTGGGATGATCTTGCTCAGGAATTCATAGAGGAATAGTTCCCTCCGTCCAGAACAACTGCTTACAGAAAAAACATCTCAAGATTCAGACAGAGAGAAGGAGTAAGTTTACATGAAGCTTGGAACGAATTCCAGGGACTCCTCTACGATTGCCCTCATCACGGCTTCACTCAGATGCAACTAGTCGAGATCTTTGCTTGGGGTATGAACGAAGAATCATCTGAATGGGTTAACTCCTTAGCTGATAGAGACTACACCGCACTCACACCAGAAGCTGCTCTTCTTCACTTTGCAAACTGCGCATCTAAATCTAGAAGTTGGGACAGACAGTTTGGAGCAGCTAAGAGGCAACCAAGCCGTGAAGATCAGATCAAGAGCGAAGTGCAGAAAGAAATGAAGAAGATCTTCGGTACAGCAAATAACTGGTCTATAGGGGAAGTGAATTTCATTGATCAAGACCCCCCTGGATTCATCGGAGGACAGCAACCTCAGAATTATACGTTTGAGAATACTTGGGAGATCGAGGTAGACAAGAAGCTCGACCGGATCTTGGCAAGACTCGATGACCACGAGGAGAGATTCAAGCTTCAAGCTCTCTTAAATCAAGATCATGAAGCTCGAGGTCAACGAGTGGAGAGCATGTTGAATAACATGTTTAGCCTGCTAACTAATAGCCCCCTCCTTAACCAATCATCGGTTCAAGATGACTCTACCATTAGGAAGGAGCACGTCAAGGCTATCTCCACAAGAAGCGGCAAGCAATTAGCTGGTCCTGCAGCTCCTGATCCGGCCATAAATCCTAATGCTATAGCTATTGAAAAGCCAGAGATCGAGGAGGAGGATAAAGAAGAAGAGGAGGAGGTGAATGCCCGCCTTCCCTGACAAAGACAACACCTGCGCCACCTCTCCCTCCATATCAACCTCAGATTCTGTTTCCTAAGGCCGCACAATCAAAGGAGAAAGATCATGATACCCGGTACAGAAAGTGGCATGGATACTTGAAGAACACGGATGTCAAGATACCAGTTACTGATGCTACCCAGATGATACCGGAGGCTGGAAAAGTCGCAAAGGATCCTGCGAAGAACAAGAAGAAGGAAGAGTTGTCTTCCGTCTCCCTCGTGGAAGAATGCTCCGCGATCCACAGCCAGACAATCGCCATACCTCCCCCAGATAAGTGTCGCGATCCTGGTGCTTTTACTTTGCCTTGCACTATTGATCGTAGTTTAATTGATCTAGGTTCTTCCATTAATGTCATGCCTACCTGCTTGTATGAGAAGTTGAACCTAGGAGAATTGAAACTGATTAGCATGCGTTTAGTGTTTGCCGATAGATCTGTAAAATTACCTAGGGATTGATAGAAGACGTGGCTGTCAATTGTGGTCCTTTTACTATTCTGGCTGATTTTATTGTTATGGATACCCGAGGGGAAGATGTCACTCTTCTCCTTGGCCGACCGTTTATGGCGACAACTGGCATTACCATTAATGTCCCTATTGGCTCGTTGACATTAAGGGTCGGCAAGGATACCATGACATTCCGTCTCAAGGACGGTATGAAAATTCCTATCAGAGACGAGGCGCATTACTTATCTGTTGAAGCTGTGGAGTTGGCTTCAGTCAACTCCGTTACTAATGAAAAATCTAGAGTTTCTGCAGAAATCTTCTTGCCAGGTGTAAGACAGGTCCCTACTCTGAAGAATGAGCTGCCGGCACAAGAGCCAAGAAAGAAGGAAGATCTGACGGCAATCCCCCATGAATCACCAAAAGTTAAGGATCCTGACGAGACGAAGAAGAAAGGAACAGGAGAGACCAAGGAGGTTTGGGGGCCAGTCATTAAACCGTCTTCTACCGAGCCACCAGGGAAGAATGATCCTCTGAAGGATGCTTCTTCGAAAGAACTGTTCAGGCCTTGTAAAAATTCTGGTCATCTTTCCGAAGAACAAACCAAGATAATTCACGCAAACGGGAAGAAGTTCACACTTGCCGGAGGATATTTCAAGAACTCCGACTCGGGCCTATGAGGAATCCTGAGTTGTGACGTCTCCTAACACCTTCTAGGTATCGTCCAGCTCAAGGACGTTAATCTAGAGAGCTTCGTGGGAGGCAACCCACGGCTGGAGTCAGTTTTTCATTTGTGTCAAACTTAGTATTTTAGAGTCGGTTCGGGGGAACCAAAAGTGTCAGTTTGTTTGATTTCTCATTTCTCGTGTCTAGTCTGTGTGTCATAGTGTCATTCGCAAGTTGATTGAGGTTGTTTCATTTTTTGTGGATTTAATTGTGATTTTCTGAAGTTTGCCGGATCTGCGAAAATATTTTCAATCGTGTAGTTCAAAATTTTCGGCGAGAATGCACCCTATTTTCGGTGAAAACTCTCTTTGAAATATCACTGTACTTCTGATCGATTTTAACTCCAATTTTCGGCGAAAACTACTTGCAGTTTTTGGCGAAAATACCTTTGAAAAATTGGCAGTACTTTTTAACTGATATTTTCGGCGAAAACTTGCACTTATTTTCGCCGAATATTCAAGGCAAATTTTTGGACCTTATCTCTTTAATTCCCAGTCGAGTCTCTCTCTCTCTCCTCACTTTCCCATCTCAAAAATTTTCAAAATTCCCCTAAACCTTATTTGTTCGACTTTTAGTCTGTGTGGATCTGGGACCCTTGTCCCGGTATCCTTTTGATCTTTTGTTGTTTTTGTTTTGTAAGAACTCGCGTAGCTACTCCGCTACGCTCCGGACTCTCCGTGCTCATCCGCTACACCGACCATCACCTTCCAGGTTCTTCGTATCTCTCTACTCTAGATTAGTTCTGTGAGGACACAGAACCGTTTAAGTGTGGGGTAGGAGTCTAGGATTATGCATGATCTTGCTTGCTATCTATGATTCTGTGGTTCAAATTTGAAAATTCTCTAGCATAGAATTGCTCAATTCTTGACTTCTGATGTTAAATTGACTTCAATTTTAAACAATGACATGTAGACTGTTCCACTTAGAACCTATAACCAACGTGTCAAAACTGATATTAAATGAGTCTAGGTCAGAACAGATCACAAATCACTTCGGTAGTTCAAACTTGAATTAATTGAATTGATTGACTTGTTAATAAACAAAGCTCGATAACACCGTTCTAAGATGATAAATGCTAGCTTCTCCCATGTTTTTCCACTTCATATTTGTTCACCTGTGATTGTGGCTTGAGATTAGACGGAAATCCAATTCGAAATCTTGTGTAAAAGTTATAACTAGCTAAGATCAAATGGCTAAATTGTTAAATCAAGTAATTGAGTTGTTCAAGTTAATGTTAAGTTCTTTAAAGTGCTGAAAATAAAGCTAGGCAAGCCCGACACCTAAGTGAAGTGTTCGGGTTGAGCACTAGCATAGGCACAAATAATGTGAGCTAGGCAGGTCCAACACCTAAGTGAAGTGTTTGGTATCGAGCACTAGTATGCAGTAAATAAATTAAAGGAAGAAGTTGAGCTTGAAATAAATTGTTGTTTAAATCGGTCCTAACTAGAACATGTAACGTACAGATCTAGAAATGGATGAAGTCGAGTCGATAGCCACGTCATTTTGCCTACCTCCGCACCCACATCATGGCTAGAGCCTAAAGTCTTTTTGATTAGAATTGGTGTTATCGTAGTCGGTTAATTATAATTAATTATTTTGCCAAGAAATGTGATTTGTTAAAACTACTACTTGAAGTGTGCAGAGATTAGTGAGATCAAAAATTTGTTTGGTTGATGTTCTTGCATGTGTAGGTCACTTTTTCTACATGGAACAGTCTAAACCAAATTGTTAGAATTGAATCTCAGTTTAATATCGTGTCATTTGTGAATTTGAGTGTGTTCTAGTTCAGTTTGCTTGATGATGAGCCCAGCAAACCTTGGACCCGACCTGAGCCTCCTTTTACCCGAAGTCAGACCAAGGCCTTCCGAGAGAAACTTAATGCCTACATGGAATCCTGGAGCAAAGAAGGATATGAAGAGGATGCTGATCGATTTGTCAAAGAAGGCTACACCCTCCTAGAAGTTCAAGAAGGCATTGGAGCCCACACGGAGCAAGGCCCAAAACAAGTCACTAAAGCCGCGGTTCAAGACCAGCCGGAGCCCGACCAAGCAAACCCGCCGGGCCGTCACCAAATCCCAACCGGCCCACGCTACCGAAGCCCAACCGGCCCAAAGCTGCTCGCCGCCGCTGAATTAGGGTTTTTGATGTTTTATTCCACATTAAAGACTCCAGTTATTATTTTATATTTATTCCTCTTTAGTCGAATTGTTTAGGCGTGTTAGGATTCTAATTAAGGTTAGGAGTCTATATTTTATTATTATTTAGGAAGTAGTCTTTAGGGAGGAGAGCTTGTTCCCTCACCTATATAAGGAGGCCGCCGGCCACCCTTGTAAGACAACTTTTGAAATCAATAAACCCCTATTTGAACATATGTTCTCTTCCCTTCAAGCCTTTGGTCGTTGTTGCATTGCTTAAGGATCGACTTATCATCAAGAGCATCCATCTCTTGGCGTGGCGTCATCGACTTGACACTTCTGGTTCCCGGCTATATACAGCCGACGGATCAAAGTACGTATCCGCCCCAGTTCTAGACGGTTTAACCTCGTTGCACGATCTCCAACTTGCGGTGTTCAAGGGTCGTCTGCCCACGGCTGCAGCGGTTCACATCAGTTGGTATCAGAGCACGGTTCAGCTCACTGATGACACTCGATTTGAAATGATTATCAGCCTCATTTAAGCGACATCTCTTTGCTTAAGACATGGTTTTTAGGGTAGAATAACGAATATTCAATCGATTGCCCTATCTCGTGCCATTTGTGTTACCTTGGCCCGTTTTGGGTCTATTTGATGGTTTTTTAGTGTTTTTATGTTAGCACAAGTTTTTGCCGTCAAATAAAGTAGCCAAGGTCGTGTCTAAAGCGTTGGAACCTTGAGGAATCACACCGGAATCGATCCAAGGAGCCAATCAAGTCAAACCAAAAGTCTGCCCGTTTACACTGACATTTTCGGCGAAAAGAACCTATGGTTTTCGGCGAAAATGCAATGGAAAATCCACTAATGCTCAGCCAAGGAAGTTTTTGGCGAAAACCCAAAGTTTTCACCGAGAACCATCAGTCCGAAAATCACAGGAGAATTCAACCGAAGGGCCACCCATTTACACTAGGATTTTCGGCGAAAATACCTTGGTATTTTTGGCGAAAACATCAGGCAAATCCTGCTGAATTAGGGTTAAGTATAAATACTTAACCGGCGGCCCACATCAAAAAGATACATCATAATATACTTTTCGTAATCAAAATTCGAGGAATTCTCTGGAGTTCTGGAGCGAAGAGTTAGAGTTCGAAGAGCCGGAAAGAGATCGTGACGCCATCCCTTCCACCTCGGAGACTCGGAGCTAGGAGTGTAGTTTACTGAAGATCGAAGTCTGTCAGAGTCGTCTAAATTAGGTTTTTCAGATTGTTTTCTGTTCTTCCTATAGATGATGAACTCTTTCTTTGTCTTAGATTCTTTTGTGATAAACATGAGTAGCTAAACTCGTTAGAGCTTAGACTAGATGAACCCTAAGTGACCCATAGCTTTAAAGCGGTCACGGATCGGCGGTGATTAGATTCGAAATTCAATCAGTTTCTCTTTCATGTTTGATTTGTTCTTCATTGTTCATGTTTCTTGTCTGGATTGATCACCTAGATTAGATTCTTGTTAAGCTAAGGATAGAAGCGAACGCTCGCCTTACTTTAGAACATCGAATTGAACAATTAACCTTATAATTGGAGCGTGCCTTTCGTAGGAACCGGTTAGGGTTAATCCACTGCAAGAGTAACTCATAAATCATTAGTAATTGCACCAGTTAATTAAGTCGTTGCGAGAGGCGACAGTACCCCGCTGCCCTAGGCCCCGGCGCCCCAGCGCTCGGCCCCAGCCTCGGCGCTGCCCCAGGCCCTAGCGCCCCAGCGCTCGGCCCCAACCTCGGCGCTGCCCCAGGCCCTAGCGCCCCAGCGCTTGGCCCCCGCCTTGGCGCTGCCCCAGGCTCCAGCACCCCAGCGCTCGGCCTCGACCCCGACCGGCCCTGCCCGACCAGCCCTGACGCCCGAGCAATCAACCCCGACGCGCCCGCCCAAACCCCGACACCTGAGCGCCCAATCTCGATGCCACCCGAAGGACCGGCCGCCCCCGACGCCATTCTGACCTACGCCGACCCGACGCCAACCGTTCCCGGCACACCCGACGAGGCTCAAGACCCGAAACCCGCCCTGACCGATTTCCCTCGAACACCACCTAATCCCGACGCACTCGACGAGCTGCATGACCCCGGCGCCGCCCAATCCACCCCAACCCAAAGCCACCTGACCCCGAAGCACCTCGAGTACCTGCCCAGACCGGAGTTCTCTCCCGGTCCATGACCCGGGCCGCCGCTCAAGCCCCAAGCCCTGGGTGACTTAGACCTCGGCCCCCACCCGTACACAACTCTAGTGCCCCCCGACCCCCAAAGTCGGCCCGACGACTCTCTGCTGTATCCCGACGAATCCTCAACGCACAAGTTGTGGAGGAAGGATGGGAACAATGAGACAACGTCTTTCATACAAGGTGCGTAATTCAAAACAAAATTTGTAGTATGGTAATTGATGGAGGAAGCTGTACTAATGCTGTAAGCCACGAATTGGTTGAGGGGCTTAGTCTTCAAACCCAAAGACACCCGAAACCCTACAAACTTCATTGGCTTAGTAACTGTGGGGAATTGAGGGTCACCCGACAAGCACATGTTCCCTTCTATATTGGAAGATACACAGATAACATTTTATGTGATGTGGTTTCTATGGAAGCTGCCCACATCTTGTTAGGAAGACCTTGGCAATTCGACAGGTACTCCACACATGATGGAAGAACCAACAGGTACAGCCTCATTCATGGGGATACTAAGTACACTCTACGACCAATGTCACCTACTGAGATTCTCCAAGACCAGCTAGATCGAAATGCCATCAAAGAAAAGAAAGAGAGGGAGCTCAAGAACAGAGAGAAGAGAGAACAAATGAGAGATCCTATGAGTGTAAAAACAGAATTACAAGACCTTACAGGTCCCAGAGCTCAAAAGAGTGAGATTGATAGGAGAGAAAACCTATTAGCCACCCCGAGTGAGATCAAACAATCCCTAGTCTCTAGGAAGCCCCTTGTGATCATCCACTACAAGGAGTGTTTGATTTCTAACCCTAATACTTCTCTACCTAGTGTAGTTACTTCTCTTCTACAGGAATTTCAAAGATGTCTTCCCCGAAGAAATCCCTAGTGGACTGCCACCACTAAGAGGCATCGAGCACCAGAAAGACTTGGTACCCGGAGCTGCCTTACCAAACAAACCAGCCTATCGTACCAATCCAGAAGAAACCAAGGAAATCCAAGTGGAGGAATTGATGGACAAGGGATATGTCTGAGAAAGCATGAGTCCTTGTGCTGTCCCCGTCATTCTAGTCCCCAAGAAGGAAGGCACATGGAGGATGTGTGTTGACTGCCGAGCAATCAACAACATCACAGTTAAGTATCGTCATCCTATTCCTAGGTTAGACGACATGCTGGATGAACTACATGGTGCCACCATCTTCTCCAAAATTGATCTTAAATCTGGGTACCATCAAATCCGAATGAAGGAAGGTGATGAGTGGAAAACTGCTTTCAAAACTAAACTAGGATTATATGAGTGGATGGTCATGCCATTCGGCTTAACCAATGCACCTAGTACCTTCATGAGATTAATGAACCAAGTCCTTAGGACGTACATAGGGAAATTTGTCGTGGTCTACTTTGATGATATTCTTATTTATTCCAAAAATCTAGGAGATCACTTAGGCCACCTAAAAACTATCTTAGAAACCCTACGAAAGGAACACCTCTATGCTAACATGAGCAAGTGCACCTTTTGCACAGATCATCTTGTTTTTCTTGGCTTTGTTGTGAGCTCCGCATGTATAAGGGTTGATGAAGACAAGATAGAAGCCATCAAATCCTGGCCCACACCTCAAAGCATCAATGATGTTAGGAGCTTCCATGGATTGGCTAGCTTCTATTGAAGACTTGTAAGGGACTTCAGTACCGTTGCTGCTCCTCTCACAGCCGTGCTAAAGAAGGATGTTCCCTTCCAGTGGGGAGCTCCACAACAAGAGGCATTTGAAGCCCTCAAAAGAAGGCTTATCGAGGCCCCTTTGCTCATGTTGCCCGACTTCACCAAACCATTTGAGATCGAGTGTGATGCATCCAGAGTAGGGATAGGAGTTGTTCTAATGCAAGAGAAGAGGCCCATTGCCTACTCAGCGAAAAGCTCAGTGGCGCTACTCTCAACTATCCGACCTATGACAAAGAGCTGTATGCCCTGGTACGAGCTTTGAAGACGTGGCAACACTACTTATGGCCTAAGGAGTTCATCATCCACACGAATCATGAATCCCTCAAGTACCTCAAGGCTCAACACAAGCTCAACAAGCGGCATGCTAGATGGATAGAATTCATCGAATCTTTTCCTTACATCATTCAATATAAGCAAGGTAAGGACAACATCATGGCATATGCCCTTTCCCGAAGGTACACGCTAATCTCAGTCCTCTCTACTAAATTCATCGGCTTTGAACACATCAAAGACCTTTATGCCACTGACCCTGATTTTAAGAGTATCTTTGAAGCTTGTCAACAGGGAGGATTTGGTAAGTTCTACCAGCAAGATGGTTATTTATTTAAAGGATCAAAACTGTGTCTCCCTAACCATTCTTGCAGGACTATCCTAACCCTAGAGGCCCACGGTGGAGGTCTCATGGGACACTTTGGTGTAGCTAAAACCGTAGCCACCCTCAAAGAGCACTTCTACTGGCCTAAGATGAGGCACGATGCCGAGAAGATCATATCTCAATGCTCCAAGTGCCAAAGAGCTAAGTCTAAACTCAGACCCCATGGACTATACACCCCCTTGCCCATACCTGAACATCCTTGGGTAGACTTGTCTATGGACTTTGTCCTAGGACTACCTAGAACCCGAAAGGGGAAAGATTCCATATTTGTGGTTGTTGACAGGTTCTCCAAGATGGCTCACTTCATTGCTTGCCATAAAACTGATGATGCCTCTCAAATTGCTGACCTATTCTTTAAGGAGGTAGTGAGGATGCATGGAGTTCCAAAGACCATAGTCTCCGATAGGGATTCAAAGTTCCTCAGCTACTTCTGGAAGACTTTATGGCCTAAGCTGGGCACCCGACTAATGTTCTCCACCACCTGCCACCCACAAACTGATGGGCAGACTGAAGTCGTCAATCGGTCCCTAGGCCAAATGCTGAGGGCAGTCATCAAGAGTAACATCCGGACTTGGGAAGAATGTCTACCACATGTAGAATTTGCATATAATCGAGCCGTGCATTCAGCTACCCAATACTCCCCGTTTGAACTTGTTTATGGGTTTAATCCACTAACCCCGTTGGATTTATCACCACTGCCTGTCCATGAATTTTTAGATGCAGGTGGTCAAGAGAAGGCAGCCTATGTCAAGCAATTCCATGAGAAGGCCAAGGCCAATATTGAAAGAAGAATGGCCCAATACCTCCGCAATGCCAACCGAGGAAGAAAGGAGAAATTTTTTGAAGCAGGAGACCAAGTGTGGATACACTTCAGAAAGGACCGGTTCCCAGAGCAGAGGAAGTCCAAACTACTACCAAGGGGAGATGGGCCTTACACAGTCCTCCAGAGGATCAACAACAACGCCTACATCCTTGACCTGCCAAACTCTTATGGGGTAAGTGCAACCTTCAATGTGGCCGACCTAACCCCTTATTATGATGAAGAATATATAGGTCAGGATTCGAGGACGAATCCTCCACAAGAAGAGGGGGATGATGAGCCCAGCAAACCTTGGACCCAACCTGAGCCTCCTTTTACCCGAAGTCAGACCAAGGCCTTCCGAGAGAAATTTAATGCCAACATGGAATCCTGGAGCAAAGAAGGATATGAAGAGGATGCTGATCGATTTGTCAAAGAAGGCTACACCCTCCTAGAAGTTCAAGAAGGCATTGGAGCCCACACGGAGCAAGGCCCAAAACAAGCCACTAAAGCCGCGGTTCAAGACCAGCCGGAGCCCGACCAAGCAAACCCGCCGGGCCGTCACCAAATCCCAACCAGCCCACGCTACCGAAGCCCAACCGGCCCAAAGCTGCTCGCCGCCGCCAAATTAGGGTTTTTGACCTAATTAGGTCTTTTATTCCACATTAAAGACTTCAGTTATTATTTTATGTTTTATTCCTCTTTAGTCGAATTGTTTAGGCGTGTTAGGATTCTAATTAAGGTTAGGAGTCTATATTTTATTATTATTTAGGAAGTAGTCTTTAGGGAGGAGAGCTTGTTCCCTCACCTATATAAGGAGGCCGCCGGCCACCCTTGTAAGACAACTTTTGAAATCAATAAACCCCTGTTTGAACATATGTTCTCTTCCCTTCAAGCCTTTGCTCATTGTTGCTTCGCTTAAGGATCGACTTATCATCAAGAGCATCCATCTCTTGGCGTGGCGTCATTGACTGGACACTTCTGGTTCCCGACTATATACAGCCGATGGGTCAAAGTACGTATCCGCCCCGGTTCCCGACGGTTTAACCTCGTTGCACGATCTCCAACTTGCGGTGTTCAAGGGTAGTCTGCCCACGGCTGCAGCGGTTCACATCACTTGAGGACAAGCAAAAGCTTAAGTGTGGGGTATTTTGATGACACTCGATTTGACGTGATTATCAGCCTCATTTAAGCGACATTTCCTTGCTTAAGGCATGGTTTTTAGGGTAGAATAACGAATATTCAATCAATTGCCCTATCTCGTGCCATTTGTGTTACCTTGGCCCGTTTTGGGTCTATTTGATGGTTTTCTAGTGTTTTTATGCTAGCACAGGTTTTTGCCGTCAAATAAAGTAGCCAAGGACATGCCTAAGGCGTTGGAACCTCAAGGAATTGCACCGGAATCGATCCGAGGAGTCAATCGAGTCGAACCAAAGTCTGCCCCGGTTTACAAAGGAATTTTCACCGAAAATTCTTCAATATTTTCGGCAAAAATATCAGTACAAATCGACTGATGCTCATCAACAGAAGTTTTCGGCAAAAATATCAGTACAAATCGACTGATGCTCATCAACAAAAGTTTTCGGCGAAAACCCTAAGTTTTTGACCGAAAACTATTGGACCGAAAATCACAGGAGAAAGCAGCCGGCGGACCATCCATTTACAAAGGAATTTTCGCCGAAAATTCTTCAATATTTTCGGTGAAAATATCAGGCAAAATCCGCAGTATTAGGGTTAAGTATAAATACTTAACCGGCGGCCCTAAATAGAATATACCTCATAATTCACATAATTCTCAGAATTCTCACGAGTTTGGGATAGAGTTTTAGAGTTCGAAGAGCCAGGAAGAGATCGTGACGCCATCCCTTCACCTCGTAGACTCGGAGCTAGGATTGAAGATTACCGGAGAGCGAAGCTTTGCCAGAGTCATCAGAATTAGGTTTTTCAAGTCTTATATGTTCTTCCTCTGTATGATGAACTCAGTTTCTGTCTTCGATTCTTTTGTTATGAACATGAATAGCTGAACTCGTAGAGCTTAGATTAGACGAACCCTAAGTGACCCTGGGCTTTAAAGTGGTCACGGATCGGCGGTAATTAGATTCAAAGTTCAATCAGCTTCTCTTTTCATGGTTGTTTTGTTCTTGATTGTTTATGTTTCTTTTCTGGTTGATCGCCTAGATTAGGTTTTTGCAAGCTAGGGTTAGTCGCCAGACGTAGTCACTAGACGTAGTCGTTAGACAGTTCCCTGCTTTGGCGCTTAAACTTGTCTCCCTTGATCACCTAGTTTAGATTCTTGTTAAGCTGAGGATAGAAGCGAACGCTCGCCTCTCTTTAAAACATCAATTCAACCAGTTAACCTTATAATTGGTGTGTGCCTTTCGTAGGAACTGATTAGGGTTAATCCACTGCAAGAGTAACTCATAAATCATTCGTAATTGCACCAGTTAATTAAGTCGTTGCGAGAGGCGACCGTACCCGGGCGACTAGTTAATCTTGGTAGTTAGATCGGATAGAGCGAACGTTCGCCAGTCTTAAACCTAAGGGTAAGGAGTTATGGTGGTGTATAGAAACCTATTGAATTAGAATTGAAAATCGCTAATCTGTTGATTGCCAATGCTCTGGTGATCTAAGGGGGATTTGAAATCTAAGTTCGTCTATCTTCTCGTTAGTCAACCTTTTACTTTTCTGTCTTTTATTTTCCTGCTTTATTAGATTAGAAGTCGTGGAACTCACACCACACACAACTTCTTTAAACCTGAGTAATTTGCCAGCTTCTTTGAGTAGTCGATTAGTAGAAACCCTGTGGAATACGATCTAGTCTACCTTGGTAGGTTAGTTATTTGATACCGCTAAAACTGCAACATCAGGATTGCACTACACTCACACCCGAAGCTGCTCTTCTTCACTTCGCAAACTGTGCTTCCAAGTTAAGGAACTGGGAACGACAATCTGAAGGATCAAGAAGCAAGCTCGATCTTGAAGCAGCTATCAAGGCCGAAGTAGAGAAGCATCTGAAGAAGTCTTCCACACCAATCAAACCGCCGGTAGCTTCTGTCTATGTTGCTGATTGCGAATGGTGTGGAGCTTGTGCGCATAACGGAGGCCATTGCCAGAATTTTGGTAAGATAGAAGTCTGGTCTGCCGAAGAGGTAAATTTCATTCAACAAGGCTTCGTTAATAATTAGAATGGTTATGCTGGCTACCGCAACTTCAGGCAGCAAGGGAACTATCAAGACAGACCTCCCTACAATGCTGGCGCCAACCATAACCAGAACCAGAATAACCGCCTAGCTGGTCCAGCTCAGGATCAGAAACCTAACCATCCACCGGCAGGTGTCTACCAGCCGCCGCACCGCAATCCGGGTAACTATGGAACTGCTCCTGGCAATCGCCAGAATCAATATTTGAATAATACCTATCCAGGGCAGCAGTACCAGAAGGAAAACAATGTCAGTGACTTGGACAAGAAGCTTAGTCAGATCATCACCAGACTCGACGATCATGACAGTCAGTTTAAAGCTCAAGCTCTTCTTAATCAAGAACAGATAGCAGCCGGTCAAAGAATTGAGCAAGCTCTGAACAACATCTCGAGCATGCTAGCATCTGGTCGACCATTTGGCCAACTTCCGAGCCAGGCAAAACCAAATCCGAGAAAGGAGCAAGCCAAGATGGTAACTGTTAAAAAATTTACTAGCTTATCTGCAGATGCTTGTTCTGTTTTACGCAGGATCGCTGAAACTTCAGAGAAGAAGGAAGCACTAGAAGTGGCGCCTAAGGAGGAAGATCCTCCTCTTGCACCGTACGCCGTGAAGCCTCCTTTTCCAAGAGCATTACTGCCGAATGCAAGGATCGAAACTGGCATGAAGGGGAATAAAGAAGGATATCCTGATGCTCGTAGCAAGAAACCTTCCTCTCCATATCCAGCTAAGTGTTCTGATCCTGGTTCTTTCACTCTACCTCTTGTCATTAATGATATTGAGATAGAACGTTGTTTGGTTGATCTTGGCGCGTCTGTTAATGTTATGCCTATGAGTCTATATGAAAAATTGAACCTAGGAGAACTTGAACCGCCTAGCATGCAACTTGTCTTTGCTGATAGATCACTTAAAACCCCTAGTGGAGAGATAAAAGACGTTATTAAATGTGGTCCTTTCACGTTCTTAGCTGACTTTGTTATCATTGATACTAGTAAGGATGATTCTACCATTCTCATAGGATGACCTTTCATGGCTACTACTGGAATGCAAATTAACGTTCCAAATGGTTCTTTAACTTTGAGAGTTGGTAAAGAAATAGTCACGTTCTGCCTTAAAGACGGAATGAAATATAATCCTAAGAATGAAGAATTTCATTGTTTAGCTGTTGAAACTGTGGAGTTGACTCCGGTCAACTCCGGTACTGATGTCTCTTCTAGTGTGCCTAGATCAATTGCTGTTGCAGGTGCTGGACAGGTTATCAAGCAGAAACCAAAATTTGTTCCTCCAAAGCCACCAAAGAAGAAGGAACTGAAAGCCTCTTCTATCCACCGAGCACAAAGCCTAGCAGACCTCGGGGAAAGAACAAGAAGACGAAGACTCACATGGCCTGGAGACCAGTTGTGCCTCCACCTTCTACCGAGCCAGCTGCACCACCAATTCGTTCCAAGCTACCGGCGCCGGAACAAGTATGGAAGGAGAAGGCAAAAGCATCTCCTAAGGAAATACCTACGATCACCGATCCTAGTGATATCAAGCCGGAGGTTAAAGAAAAGAAGGAGCCGATCGTTCTCATTCCGTCCACTGTCTCCCTTGTTGAAGATGATCCCTTGACAGAACTGTTCAGACCATTAACGATCACTGACCACCTTCCCGACGGGCGCACCAAGCTCTTACACGCGAACGGGAAGAAATTCATGCTCACCGGAGAAGCCCCGAAGCTCTACTTTATGAACTCCGATGCTAGCATTAAGGAGAATCTAAGTTGGGATGTCTCCTGATACCGTCCAGCCCAAGGACGTTAATAAAAGAGTGCTTCGTGGGAGGCAACCCACGGCTGGAGTCCGTTTTTCATTTGTGTCAACCTTACCGTTTTAGAGTCGGTTCGGGGGGGGGGCCCAAAAGTGTCAGTTTGTTTGATTTCGTATTTTTCGTGTGTAGTCTGTGTGTCATAGTGTCAATTGCAAGTCGTTTGAGGTCTTTCCGATTTTTGTTGATTTAACTGTGATTTTCTGAAGTTTGCCGGGATTGCGAAAATATTTTCAATCGTAGAGTTCAATATTTTCGGCGAAAATGACCCATGTTTTCGGCGAAAATTCTCTTTGAAATCCCACTGAGTTTTCCAGACGTTTTTGCTTCACATTTTCGGCGAAAACTATTACACATTTTCGGCGAAAATTCATTTGAAAACCGGCAGCACTTTTTAACTAACATATTCAGCGAAAACTTGCACTTATTTTCGCCAAAAATTCCTTTGAAAATTAACCAACTATTCATTTTAAAATCCGGACCCTCTTCTCTCTCTCCTCACTTCTTATTTTCGAAACCAAAAACCCATCCCCTGTTTTCAATCAAACCCGCCGACCGCCACCCTTACTTTCACCGTTGCCGCCGCCGCCGCTCCCTTCCCCTTCCATTTCCGATCGATCCAAGCCCTAGAACAGCCGAATCGGAGCTCTACAGCTCTTGTTCACCCAAACCCTAAAATTGTCGATTTTTCACCGATTCCTCCCAATCCGTTCATTTTTAGCATCCATGGCTTCAAGGTAAGTTGTAGAACTTTTCATTGTGAATCTTTTGAAATGTTGATTGCTGAATTTCGTCAAGGTTGACTTTTGGTTGACTTTTCGGTTTGACTCGATTTGCGTGCCGACTGATTTCGTGTGAACTAGGTTAGCTGAACTTGTTGAACTGTTCTAGCATGCTTAGGGAGTGTTGTGCTTAATTTTCATATCGTTTGATCATGTGTTGCTATGCCTAAGTCCTATTCCTTGTGAGGTTGACTTTTCAGAAATGTCGGTTTGACCATGAACTGTTTTTGATCATTTGGCTGCCTTATGTGTTCATTCTCGTTCCGATTATTGTGTTTGCCATCTGAGATCATATTATACAGTCATCCTCCGATTTATGATAGTCTTGCCATGATTAGGGTTCACTGTTCTATTATGTTGACTTTTTGAATGTTGGTTTGACTTCTGAACTCTGATTGTTCTAATTCCATTCTGGCTGTTCCTAAGCATGTATTTTATTGTTTGTGATTACCGGTTAAAGCTGCTTTGCTTACCCCTACTCGGTTTTCCTCATTCTTTGTGAAATTGAGTTTTTTCGACTAAGTGTGGGGTAGGATGCTAGTTTGACTAATCTGGTTTGTTTTCTTGTGTAGGAACACCACTTATGAGTGTGGGGTACAAACAGAGACTTGACGCCGCCTCAAGCTCCAGAGCCCCCGCTCCCGTCACACCCGCCGTCCAGGGCCCTCCACCAGCATTCCCTAGCCGTGCTGGGCACCATCGCACTGTCGCTCGTCTACCCGACTACTACTTTTAGTGCTACAAGAAGCTCGAGCATGTTCCGGGAGCTAATGTTCGACCACTTTCCATGGAGTCCCTCTTCGATCATAATGAGGACTACCACCGGAACGTGCAAGACGCCCTGGCACCGGCCGGCCTCCTAGAGCTGACCACCATAGCTTCCGACTTCCCTGACGTCGCTCTCCAGGAGTTCTGGGCCACTTTTGAACTGGACGAGCACAAGAGGAGGCAGAGCAAGAAGGTCGTTTCCTTCTACCTGGGCGGGGTGTACAGGACCCTCACCTATGATGAGTTTGCAGCTCATCTAGGCATTCCCTACGAGCACTACCACGGTCATCACCTCGGTTGGGCGAACGACGAGGACGACGGGGAGGCCTATCATGCACTCTGGAGCCACATGACTGGAGTGCCCGGCGATCGTCTCACGGAAAATAACTCAGTTAAGTCTCTCTCTCACCCTCTCTATAGATACATTCATATGGTTTGGCGTAGATCGCTATTATATGCTCCAGAGAAGGACCGCCACCATATCAGCAAGGAAGAACTTCTGCTTCTTCGCGCCATCCGGGAGAGCTACCCTATTCACACCGGATGGGTGCTTGCTCGCATCTTCCGCCAGAAGACCAAGAGGAGGACGCCACCTCGCTCACTCCTGGGAGGCAACTTCATCGGCCAGCTCATCATCTCCTTCGGCCTCAGCCATGAATATGGCCCGAACATCCCACACCATAGAGTCCGCACCGTGTGAGGAGATTTGGCGGTCGAGTACGACCTCGAGCTGGACCTCAGTCCCCAGGTAACAGCAGATCCTCCCCTCCAGAGCGAGGATGAGTCGGAGGAAGACGATGATTCTGAGGAGTCCAGCCTCAGTACGAGCCAAAGTTTCATGACCATACTCCCTCGCCACACCATCAGGCAGGGTATGTACACCAGTCGCCGCCGGCCATCCCAGATCCATATCAGGCGCCTCACCCGCATCCCACGGATGTTGGAGAGCTGTATGAGCGACTGAAGGAGTGGCGCATCACTGACAAGGCCACTCAGGAAGCGAGATGGACTATTATGCAGCAGCATATGCACCGTGCTGATAGGCGGTATGAGGCTCGGCGATTTCCTCCACTTTCCACCTCCCGGCCCACCTGACCAGCAGTGATCGGGTTGTATTCCTTTTTTAGTCCTTTCTTTTTATTTATTCTTTTCGGATCTCGATCCAACTTTTTTTCTGTGTGGATCCGGGGCACTTGTCCCAGTTTCCTTTTTACGTTTCATTTGTTTTTGTTTTGTAGGCAGTAGGGAGATTCCCTTTGCTTCGCTTTGGTAGATTCCCTCCGCTCCGAGAACCCGTGCTCATCCCCTACGCCAACCATCTCGGTCCAGGTTCTTCTACTTCACTCTGAACTCTAGAATTAGTCCTGTGAGGACATAGTCCGATTTAAGTGTGGGGAAGGATGCTAGAGAACCTTGCATGAACTTGATTGCCCTTGATTGTGTTTTCTGTGTGCCTCATGATTCCATTCTAGTCTCTCTAGCATTAGAATGGCTCAGTTCTTGATTTTTGATGTTAAGTTGTTGTTCAAACTTTCATAATGATGCTTAGACTGCTTAACCTAGAACTTGAGAACCAACTTGTATACTTTGATGCTAAATTGCCTGGTCAGAACAGAATTTTAAAATCACACTTGTAGTTTGTAGCCTTGATTGCATGAAAATGACCGAATTCGACTAGCAAACCAACTGTGAGCTTTTGATCCATTGCACGTAACTTGCAATTTCAATTCTTTCTGAGTGATTTTCTGTTTGCTTGAATGAGTTAGAATTTGCATGAGACCTACTCGAGACCACACGATGACACGAGTTCTAGAATGATAGGGGCACCTTGATTCAGCTACTAAGCCAGATAGCCTACCTAACGATAAAATCCATTAGGTATAGACCCTTGAGCTTGGCCTGTTCTTTCGGTTCGATAATACATTACAACCATTTCCCATTCTTTCATTCCCCGTTGATCCCCTGTGGTTGTAGTTCTAGATTGACCTACCGGAAGTCGGTTTGTGGTAACTTGCCTATAGCCATTAAACAGGTGGTCTTAGCTATTATGTCCAGACGTGTAAACCCCTCTAGCAACTAATAGAAAAATCGGCACAAAAAAAATAGAAAAAAATGAAAAGAAGGAAAATCAGAAAAGCCAAAAAGGTTTCAAGTTTTTAGTTCAATAAAACGTTCTTCTCCCTACAAATGGAAGAACGAAGGCAAAAGAAAAGTCCAAGAAAAAAATTTGTGTAAAAGAAAAAAAAATAATAATAAAAGTGCGAGGTTGCTTGAGGGTATCATAGGACGAGCATTCATTATTCCACCCGTGTCAGGTTAGACGGTAGGAAGTCGCAGATTAGATTCGAGGAAAGTTAGTCGAAAGTTACACCGCACAAAGCCATCATCATACATTCCCATCATCCATCTCATCATAAACCCAAGTAGTGTGGAATTCGTTACAGTCCTAGCAGGGAAGTCCTTCTTGACTGGTTACTCGTGTTGTCACAGTGGTGGAGATGTGGTTGAATTGCAAACTTATGACAGAATTCAGTAACAGAAAATGATCAAGAGCAGAAACACGTCCTTAAACACAGAGAGCGAGAGTTCCCCATTGTACTAAATATTTCCTGTGTGAGGAGTCTGGTCGGTCAGGTCAAATTCGTGCATAATTGGTTGCTACTACTTGTCGTGTGTAGTTTATTATTGAGACTAGGTAGTTTGGCTGATCTGTATGCATGTTAGGTTTCTTGTTCTAGGATCTATCTGTCTAATAATTCATTGTGTTTGATTGAACTCCAATTTAATCGATCTTATCATTTGTGAACATGAGCGTTTCTATTCAGTTTGCTTGAGGACAAGCAAAAGCTTAAGTGTGGGGTATTTTGATGACACTCGATTTGACGTGATTATCAGCCTCATTTAAGCGACATTTCCTTGCTTAAGACATGGTTTTTAGGGTAGAATAACGAATATTCAATCAATTGCCCTATCTCGTGCCATTTGTGTTACCTTGGCCCGTTTCGGGTCTATTTGATGGTTTTCTAGTGTTTTTATGTTAGCACAGGTTTTTGCTGTCAAATAAAGTAGCCAAGGACGTGTCTAAGGCGTTGGAACCTTGAGGAATTGCACCGGAATCGATCTGAGGAGTCAACCGAGTCGAACCAAAGTCTGCCCGGTTTACAAAGAAGTTTTTGCTGAAAATACCCTAGTGTTTTCGGCGAAAATGCAAGAACAAATCGACTGATGCTCATCAAAGGAAGTTTTCGGCAAAACCCTAAGTTTTCACCGAGAACAATTGGACCAAAAATCACAGGAGAAAAGCAGCCAGCGGACCATCCATTTACACTAAGATTCTCGATGAAAATTCACTAATATTTTTGGCGAAAATATCAGGCAAAATCCGGCGGTATTAGGGTTAAGTATAAATACTTAACCGGCGGCCCAAATCAAATATACCTTTTACACAACAATCATAACTACCAACTAATACCGAACTTCAGAATTCTCTCAAGTTCTGGAGCCGAGAGTTTAGAGTCGGAAGAGCCGGAAAGAGATCGTGACGCCATCCCTTCCATCTTGAAGACTCGGAGCTAGGATTGCAGTTTATCGAAGAACGAAGTCTGCCAGAGTCGTCTTAATTAGGTTTTTCAGATTCTTTTCTGTTCTTCCTCTGGATGATGAACTCTTTCTTTGTCTTTGATTCTTTTGTGATAACCATGAGTAGCTAAACTCTTAGAGCTTAGACTAGATGAACCCTAAGTGACCCAGGGCTTTAAAACGGTCACGGATCGGCGGTGATTAGATTCGAAGTTCAATCAGTTTCTCTTTCATGTTTGGTTTGTTCTTCATTGTTCATGTTTCTCGTCTGGATTGATCACCTAGATTAGATTCTTGTTAAGCTAAGGATAGAAGCGAACACTCGCCTTACTTTAAAACACCAAATCGAACAATTAACCTTATAATTGGAGCGTGCCTTTCGTAGGAACTGGTTAGGGTTAATCCACTGCAAGAGTAACTCATAAATCGTTAGTAATTCCACCAGTTATGTTAAGTCGTTGCGAGAGGCGACCGTACCCGGGCGACTAATTAATCTTGGTAGCTAGAACGGATACAGCGAACGTTCGCCGGTCTTAAACCTAAGGGTAAGGAGTTATGGTGGTGTCTTAGAATTGATTGAATGAGAATCAAAATTTGCTGATCTGTTGATTGCCAATGCTGTGGGGAACGAAGGTGGATTCAAAGTCTAAGTTCGTCTGTCATCTCTGTTTTAATCAACCAATTTCCATTCTTTTCTTAGTTTCAATTTTTAATTTTTCTGCATTTCTTAGAATTAGAAGTCGTGGAACTCACACCACGCACGAAGTGTTTAAACCTGAGTAATTTGCTAGTTTATTTGAGTAGTCAATCATTAGAAGGCCCGTGGAATACGATCTACCCTAGCTTGTTAGCTTTGTTAGTTATTTGTTTGAACCCGTACAATGATCTTAGGAGCATCAATACTATACAGTTTTCGGCGAAAATACCTTAAGAAACTCACAGGCGAAGTCAGCAGGTTTACACTGAATATTTCAGCGAAAACTTTCATAGTTTTTGGCGAAAATCCAAGAAGAAACCCAACGCAGATTCAACTGATGTTTTTGGCGAAAACTTAAAATCTTCGGCGAAAATTATTGAAGAAATACACACATGAGGATTCAACTGAAGTTTTCGGCGAAAACTTCTTAAGTTTTCACCGAAAACTCCTTCCTTTTCCATGGATGGGTTGGAAAACCCTAATCAACCCTATTTAAACAGAAGCAGTAGCTACAAGGAAGAGAGACATCAATCATTCATTCGACAATTACACATCCGATTAGACTTTTGAGGTCAGCCGACTCTAGGGTCGATAGATAGAGTTTAGAGAGTTCGAAGATCCATGGAGAGATCATGACGCCATCCTTCCACCTCGAAGAGCTCGGAGCTTAAAGTTGAAGATCCAGGAGATTGAAGCTTCGCTTGAGTCGTCAGAATTAGGTATTTTTCAGTTCTTATCTGTTCTTCCTCTGTATGATGATCTTCTTTGTTGCCTTTTATTCTTCTGTTATCATTATGAGTAGCTAAACTTGTAGAGCTTAGATTAGATGAACCCTAATTGACCCAGGGCTTTAAAGCGGTCACGGATCGGCGGTAATTAGATTCAAAGTTCAATCAGTTTCTCTTTGCATGGTTATTTTGTTCTTCATTGTTTATGTTTCTCTTCTGGTTAGTCCCCTAGACTAGGTTTATGCAAGCTAGGGTTAGTCGCCAGACAGCTTCCTTTGGCGCATAAACTTGTCTTCTTTGATCACCTAGTTTGGATTCTTGTTAAGATAAGGATAGAGCGAACGTTCGCCTTACTTTAGAATATCAATTCAATCAGTTAACCTATTCCTTGGAGTGTGCCTTTCGTAGGAACCAGTTAGGGTTAATCCGCTTCAAGAATAACTCATTAATCACTAGTAATTCACTAGTTAGTTTTGTCGTCGCAAGAAGCGACCATACGCGATCGACTAATTAATCTTGGAAGTTAGCTCGGATAGAGCGAACGTTCGCCAGTCTTAAACCTAAGGGTCAGGAGTTATGGTGGTGTATAGAAATTGATTGAATTAGAATTGAAAACCGTTGGTCTTGTGATCGCCAATGCTTTGGTAATTTAAGGGGGATTCGAAATCTAAGTTTGTCAATCTTCTCGTTAGTCAACCTTTTAATCTTTCTGTCTTTTATTTTCTTGTTTGTATGATTAGAAGTTGTGGAACTCACACAACGCACAACATGCTTAAACTTCAGTAATTTGCCAACATATTTGAGTAGTCAATTAGTAGAGACCTCGAGTAGAATACCACTACAACAGAACGGGAATTTTGTCACAGGCAAAAATGCAGTTTGTCGATGATGTGAACCGCTGCAACCGTGGGTAGACGACCCTAACCACCGCAAGTTGAGACCGTGCAATGAGGTAGAAACGTCGGGAACCAGGGCGGAAAAGTACTTTGACCCGTCGACTATATAACAGCCGGGAACCAGAAGTGTCCAGTCGAAGACGCCACGCCAAGAGATGGATGCTCTTGATGATAAGTCAACCTTAAGCAATGCTCCTCACATTAACTTGAAGGGAAAACAACATAAGTTCTGAAATATATTTAATCAAAGGGGGGGTTCTTAGTACAAGAGGTGGCCGGCGGCCTCCTTATATAGGTGAGGGAACAAGCTCTCCTCCCTAAACCCTACTTCCTAAATAATAATAAAATAAAGAAATAAAAAGAGTCCTAATTAGAAAACCTAAAGAGGACTTAAACTAATCCTAATCTAGACTAAAAAGAGGGAAAATTCGGACTCCAACCCTATAAGGAAAGAGAATCCTACCTAAACAAGAGCTCCTAAAAAGGAGGCTGGAAAATCCTAAAAAAAACAGCTAAACGGGTTCTGGAGATATTAGCCAAATAAATACTAAACAAATTCGTAAAATCCTGATCTTTTGCAGATCACTAGTGGACTCCATGGGCTACAACTTTCATGTTGGACATCAGCCCAAATTCTGTCTCCAAGTAGCCCATATTCGTCACTCTTTGTCGGGCTACGAATCTGTCCAGAAATCCAACTTTGCTTAGTATTAGTCCAGCTTTGGCCCGTGGCTGCTCGGTCATGGGCTGACCTCTTGGCTCTTCTCCAAGATTGGATTATCCTTGATCCTCTCCTCTTGGATCAGGCTCAGGTGGTGGCCTGATCACAGCTCCTCGTTTGGCCTTCCTCGGATCAGCATCCGAGGCTTCCTCTTTGGTGCTCCCACCAAGCTTCACTAGGGCTTGGCCTAGCTCTATCTCCTTTAGTACTACTCCAAATTGAGCACCGTTTGTTGGAGCTGATTCATGGGCCTTCAAAGTATCCAAGGCCTTTATAAGAACCCTAATTCAGCCGTGGTTGGGCTGCTCGGGCCAGTTGGGCCATGGTGGCGGTCGCGGGCCGGGTGCTCCGGGTTGGTCTGGGGGCCGGGCTTCTTCAGGGCTCTCAGAGGTCAGGCTAGGGGCAGGCCGAAGCTTCTGTTCAGTGCTAGGGCTTGTATCCTTGGCCAGCAGCATGGCCTGGAGTAGCATCCCATTTGTTGGAGTCTTTCTACCTTGGCCAGGTGAGCCGGGTGGGGTGTAGAAGTACTGGATGGTACTAGGGCAGCTTGGCTGGGTCATATCATCCCCCTCTTCTTGCCTTGGATTTGTCCCCAAATCCATCTCGGGGTCTCTTCTAGCAGTCACCACCCTCTCCCAAACTTCAGCAATCTTGTTGGCCATGGTCGGGGAAGACTCAGCATCATCCTTAGACCTAGGATTGTCATTTGAGTCAGTAAGGGACCAAGGCTCGGGTCCTTCAGTACTTTCTCCTTCGGTCTCCATAGCTCCCTGATGTGATCCTGGCCACCAAGGACACAGTAGATGCTGATCCAGCCCTAGCATTGATGCCGGGCCAAGAATGCACCGGCTCCAGGCCTATGCCAGCACCACCACCGGAGCCTAGAAGAGCCCAAGCCCCGGAGCCAGAAGATGCACCTGGGAGGGTGCTGATCCTCAGCCAGGCCCCAAGGCCAGCTCCTACTGAGGCCAAGATCAGACTGATGTCCCGGCAAGAGCTGATGCTGATACCGAGCCCCGACCCGGACCCCGGGCCAAGCCTAGCACCCAGCCTAGGGCCCATACCGACCCCCACGGGCCCCCGGAGCAAAGACCTGCCTAAAGACATCCCAAAGGTACCCTGGAAAGAAGGCTCGAAGCGGAACTCAAAAGGCCTGGACAGAATTGAAGAAGGCCCCAAGCTAAGCTTGCCACAAGCACAAGGCCCATGCCACGCCCGTCAGAGAAGCACTTTTGGCCCAGCGAACAATTGACCCGTGCCTTTTCGGATTTTACAAAGGCACTGGAATTCTTATGGCCCCAGGATTACCCTCCAACAAACAGAGCTCAATTCGGAGGAGTATCAAGGGAGATAGGGCTAGAACAAGTCCTAGTGATGCTTGGCCGAAGCATCAAGGAGTGGAGCTCGGATGCTGATCCGAGGGAGCCAACACTAGGAGCTACGATCAGGCCACCACCTGAGCCTGATCCATGGAGGTATTGATGACCATTCAAGATACGGGAAATGGAGAGAAGATGCCAAATACATCCAAGCAAGGAATCCTAATCAAGCTAGTATTTCCCGGTTTTGGACAGATTCCTAGTCTGATGAAGATTGACTGATTTGGGCTACTTAGAGATAGAATTTGGGCTGAAGCCCAACATGAAAGTTGAAGCCCATGACGTCTACTAGTGATCGGCCAAAAAGCTTAATTTTCCTATTTAATTTGGTATTTATTTGGCTATTTTTACCAGAACCCGTTTAGCTGTTTTTAGGGTTTTTTCAGCCTCCTTTTTAGGAGTTCTTGTTTAGGTAGGATTCTCTTCCCTTGTAGGGTTGGAGTCCGAATTTTTCCTCTTTTTAGTCTAGGTTAGGATTAGTTAAAGTCTTCTTTAGGTTTTCTAATTAGGACTCTTTTTATTTCTTTATTTTATTATTATTTAGGAAGTAGGGTTTAGGGAGGAGAGCTTGTTCCCTCACCTATATAAGGAGGCCGCCGGCCACCTCTTGTACTCAGAACCCCCTTTGATTAAATATATTTCAGAACTAATGTTCTTTTCCCTTCGAGTTAATGTGAGGAGCATTGCTTAAGGTTGACTTATCATCAAGAGCATCCATCTCTTGGCGTGGCGTCTTCGACTGGACACTTCTGGTTCCCGGCTGTTATATAGCCGACGGGTCAAAGTACTATTCCGCCCCGGTTCCCGAAGGTTTCTACCTCGTTGCACGTTCCAACTTGCGGTGGTTAGGGTCGTCTGCCCACGGTTGCAGCGGTTCACTTCAGTTGGTATCCGAGCACGGTTCAAACACACGGACCACAATCTATCCCAGTCTCCAGGTTTGAAACCCTGGATTCATATCCCTTTACTTTTGTTGTTTAGAAAATATTTCGAAAATCTCCATCTATTTTAGTTCTTGTTTTGAGTCTCTATTGTAAGGCAAAGAAAAGCTGGTGGCCATCAAAATCCATCAAAGAAAAATATTAAAAGAGTCAGAAAACAGAAAATCAAGCAAGGCCACCCTTGCCAAGTTCTTTATTTTCGTGTAATAGTGTGTTTAAGAAGAGGGGATAGATTAGCTTCTGTTGCTTGTGTTAAACCGAGCCACGACCCTACTTTTAACCACCAAGTTGTATTTTGCATCGAGTCCTAGAAAAAGAGCATTAGAAAATTATATTAGAAAAAGTATTGGTGTTCGTTTGTTCCACTAACCATGGCAGGAGTAGATCTATGTCTGTTGGAGCTTCAGTACCTGATAGCACGCTTACAACTAAACAACATAGAATATTCGTTCAAGAGGTTAGTCGAAGACAGGAAAGCCAGCACCGTGCCCAGCACCAAGCCGAGCACCTGCCAGCACCAGCCCAGCGCCTGCCCAGCACCAGCCCAGCGCCCGAGCAGCGCCCAGCGCACGAGCGGAGCCCAGCCCCCGAGCGGAGCCCAGCACCCGACCGAGCGCCCAGCAGCGCTCCGACCGGAGCCCAGCGCCCGACCTGCACCCAGCGCCCAAGCAGCGCCCAGCGCACGAGCGGAGCCCAGCACCCGGCCGGCGCCCAGCGCCCGATCGGAGCCCAGCGCCCGAGCAGCGCCCAGCGCCCAAGCGCCCAGCACCAGCGCCCCCGCGCCCAGCCCCGGCACCTGTCCCGGCACCAGCCTTGGCCCCTGTCCCGGCACCAGCCCCGGCCCCAGCCCCAGCCCTAGCCCCGGCACCAGCCCTGGCCCCAGCCCCGACATCAGCCCCGGTCCCAGCCCCGGCACTAGTCTCGGCCCCAGCCCTGGTTCAGCAACCGGCCCCAGCCCCAGCGCCCGACCAGTCCCCGGAGCCCGAGTAACCCCCGGCGCTGCCTGACCCCGGCGCCGTCCTGACCGACCCCGGCCCGATGCCGCCTGACCCCGGCCCGACGCCATTGTCCACTGCCCGACGCCGCCAGACCACGGCCCGACGCCGCCTGTCCACGGCCAGACGCCGCCAGACCCCGGCCCGACGCCGCCAGACCCCGGCCCGACGCCGCCAGACCCCGGCCCGAGGCCGCCTGACCCCGGCCCGACGCCGCCTGACCCAGACCCGACGCCGCCTGATCCCGGCTCGACGCCGCCTGATCCCAGCCCGACGCCACCCGACCCCGGCGCCGTCTTGTCCACCCCGGGCCCGACGCCACCCGACCTCGACGCGGCACTGCCTACCCCGAAGCACCCGAGCACCCGTACCAGCCCCGTTACGGCCCGAACCCGTGAGGAGCCCCGATAAAACACCATGTCAAGTCCTATACTCCCCTGAGATTAATTTTATTATTTCTAACGGACTATCAGGCAAGGATTCGAGGACGAATCCTCTTCAAGAAGAGGGGGATGATGTGATCCTGGCCACCAAGGACACAGTTGATGCTGAGCAGCCCTAGCATTGATGCCGGGCCAAGAATGCACTGGCTCCAGGCCTATGCCATCACCACCACCGGAGCCTAGAAGAGCCCAAGCCCCGGAGCCAGAAGATGCACCTGGGAGGGTGCTGATCCTCAGCCAGGCCCCAAGGCCAGCTCCTACTGAGGCCAAGATCAGACTGATGTCCCGGCAAGAGCTGATGCTGATACCGAGCCCCGACCCGGACCCCGGGCCAAGCCTAGCACCCAGCCTAGGGCCCATACCGACCCCCACGGGCCCCCGGAGCAAAGACCTGCCTAAAGACATCCCAAAGGTACCCTGGAAAGAAGGCTCGAAGCGGAACTCAAAAGGCCTGGACAGAATTGAAGAAGGCCCCAAGCTAAGCTTGCCACAAGCACAAGGCCCATGCCAGCGCCCGTCAGAGAAGCACTTTTGGCCCAGCGAACAATTGACCCGTGCCTTTTCGGATTTTCCAAAGGCACTGGAATTCTTATGGCCCCAGGATTACCCTCCAACAAACAGAGCTCAATTCGGAGGAGTATCAAGGGAGATAGGGCTAGAACAAGTCCTAGTGATGCTTGGCCGAAGCATCAAGGAGTGGAGCTCGGATGCTGATCCGAGGGAGCCAACACTAGGAGCTAAGATCAGGCCACCACCTGAGCCTGATCCATGGAGGTATTGATGACCATTCAAGATACGGGAAATGGAGAGAAGATGCCAAATACATCCAAGCAAGGAATCCTAATCAAGCTAGGATTTCCCGGTTTTGGACAGATTCCTAGTCTGATGAAGATTGACTGATTTGGGCTACATAGAGATAGAATTTGGGCTGAAGCCCAACATGAAAGTTGAAGCCCATGACGTCTACTAGTGATCGGCCAAAAACCTTAATTTTCCTATTTAATTTGGTATTTATTTGGCTATTTTTACCAGAACCCGTTTAGCTGTTTTTAGGGTTTTTTCAGCCTCCTTTTTAGGAGTTCTTGTTTAGGTAGGATTCTCTTCCCTTGTAGGGTTGGAGTCCGAATTTTTCCTCTTTTTAGTCTAGGTTAGGATTAGTTAAAGTCCTCTTTAGGTTTTCTAATTAGGACTCTTTTTATTTCTTTATTTTATTATTATTTAGGAAGTAGGGTTTAGGGAGGAGAGCTTGTTCCCTCACCTATATAAGGAGGCCGCCGGCCACCTCTTGTACTCAGAACCCCCTTTGATTAAATATATTTCAGAACTAATGTTCTTTTCCCTTCGAGTTAATGTGAGGAGCATTGCTTAAGGTTGACTTATCATCAAGAGCATCCATCTCTTGGCGTGGCGTCTTCGACTGGACACTTCTGGTTCCCGGCTGTTATATAGCCGACGGGTCAAAGTACTATTCTGCCCCAGTTCCCGAAGGTTTCTACCTCGTTGCACGTTCCAACTTGCGGTGGTTAGGGTCGTCTGCCCACGGTTGCAGCGGTTCACTTCAGTTGGTATCCGAGCACGGTTCAAACACACGGACCACAATCTATCCCAGTCTCCAGGTTTGAAACCCTGGATTCATATCCCTTTACTTTTGTTGTTTAGAAAATATTTCGAAAATCTCCATCTATTTTAGTTCTTGTTTTGAGTCTCTATTGTAAGGCAAAGAAAAGCTGGTGGCCATCAAAATCCATCAAAGAAAAATATTAAAAGAGTCAGAAAACAGAAAATCAAGCAAGGCCACCCTTGCCAAGTTCTTTATTTTCGTGTAATAGTGTGTTTAAGAAGAGGGGATAGATTAGCTTCTGTTGCTTGTGTTAAACCGAGCCACGACCCTACTTTTAACCACCAAGTTGTATTTTGCATCGAGTCCTAGAAAAAGAGCATTAGAAAATTATATTAGAAAAAGTATTGGTGTTCGTTTGTTCCACTAACCATGGCAGGAGTAGATCTATGTCTGTTGGAGCTTCAGTACCTGATAGCACGCTTACAACTAAACAACATAGAATATTCGTTCAAGAGGTTAGTCGAAGACAGGAAAGCCAGCACCGTGCCCAGCACCGAGCCGAGCACCTGCCAGCACCAGCCCAGCGCCGGCCCAGCACCAGCCCAGCGCCCGAGCAGCGCCCAGCGCACGAGCGGAGCCCAGCCCCCGAGCGGAGCCCAGCACCCGACCGACGCCCAGCGCCCGACCGGAGTCCAGCGCCCGACCGGAGCCCAGCGCCCGACCAGCACCCAGCGCCCAAGCAGCGCCCAGCGCACGAGCGGAGCCAGCACCCGGCCGGCGCCCAGCGCCCGATCGGAGCCCAGCGCCCGAGCAGCGCCCAGCGCCCAAGCGCCCAGCACCAGCGCCCCCGCGCCCAGCCCCGGCACCTGTCCCGGCACCAGCCTTGGCCCCTGTCCCGGCACCAGCCCCGGCCCCAGCCCCAGCCCTAGCCCCGGCACCAGCCCTGGCCCCACGCCCCACATCAGCCCCGGCCCCAGCCCCGGCACCAGCCCCGGCACTAGTCTCGGCCCCAGCCCTGGTTCAGCAACCGGCCCCAGCCCCAGCGCCCGACCAGTCCCCGGAGCCCGAGTAACCCCCGGCGCTGCCTGACCCCGGCGCCGTCCTGACCGACCCCGGCCCGATGCCGCCTGACCCCGGCCCGACGCCACTTGTCCACTGCCCGACGCCGCCATGACCACGGCCCGACGCCGCCTGACCCGGCCCGACGCCGCCAGACCCCGGCCCGACGCCGCCAGACCCGGCCCGACGCCGCCCGACCCGGCCCGACGCCGCGCTGACCCAGACCCAACGCCGCCTGATCCCGGCTCGACGCCGCCTGATCCCAGCCCGACGCCACCCGACCCCGGCGCCGTCTTGTCCACCCCGGGCCCGACGCCACCCGACCCCGACGCGGCACTGGCCTACCCCGAAGCACCCGAGCACCCGTACCAGCCCCGTTGCGGCCCGAACCCGTGAGGAGCCCCGATAAAACACCATGTCAAGTCCTATACTCCCCTGAGATTAATTTTATTATTTCTAACGGACTATCAGGCAAGGATTCGAGGACGAATCCTCTTCAAGAAGAGGGGGATGATGTGATCCTGGCCACCAAGGACACAGTTGATGCTGAGCAGCCCTAGCATTGATGCCGGGCCAAGAATGCACTGGCTCCAGGCCTTTGCCATCACCACCACCGGAGCCTAGAAGAGCCCAAGCCCCGGAGCCAGAAGATGCACCTGGGAGGGTGCTGATCCTCAGCCAGGCCCCAAGGCCAGCTCCTACTGAGGCCAAGATCAGACTGATGTCCCGGCAAGAGCTGATGCTGATACCGAGCCCCGACCCGGACCCCGGGCCAAGCCTAGCACCCAGCCTAGGGCCCATACCGACCCCCACGGGCCCCCGGAGCAAAGACCTGCCTAAAGACATCCCAAAGGTACCCTGGAAAGAAGGCTCGAAGCGGAACTCAAAAGGCCTGGACAGAATTGAAGAAGGCCCCAAGCTAAGCTTGCCACAAGCACAAGGCCCATGCCAGCGCCCGTCAGAGAAGCACTTTTGGCCCAGCGAACAATTGACCCGTGCCTTTTCGGATTTTCCAAAGGCACTGGAATTCTTATGGCCCCAGGATTACCCTCCAACAAACAGAGCTCAATTCGGAGGAGTATCAAGGGAGATAGGGCTAGAACAAGTCCTAGTGATGCTTGGCCGAAGCATCAAGGAGTGGAGCTCGGATGCTGATCCGAGGGAGCCAACACTAGGAGCTAAGATCAGGCCACCACCTGAGCCTGATCCATGGAGGTATTGATGACCATTCAAGATACGGGAAATGGAGAGAAGATGCCAAATACATCCAAGCAAGGAATCCTAATCAAGCTAGGATTTCCCGGTTTTGGACAGATTCCTAGTCTGATGAAGATTGACTGATTTGGGCTACATAGAGATAGAATTTGGGCTGAAGCCCAACATGAAAGTTGAAGCCCATGACGTCTACTAGTGATCGGCCAAAAACCTTAATTTTCCTATTTAATTTGGTATTTATTTGGCTATTTTTTACCAGAACCCGTTTAGCTGTTTTTAGGGTTTTTTCAGCCTCCTTTTTAGGAGTTCTTGTTTAGGTAGGATTCTCTTCCCTTGTAGGGTTGGAGTCCGAATTTTTCCTCTTTTTAGTCTAGGTTAGGATTAGTTAAAGTCCTCTTTAGGTTTTCTAATTAGGACTCTTTTTATTTCTTTATTTTATTATTATTTAGGAAGTAGGGTTTAGGGAGGAGAGCTTGTTCCCTCACCTATATAAGGAGGCCGCCGGCCACCTCTTGTACTCAGAACCCCTTTGATTAAATATATTTCAGAACTAATGTTCTTTTCCCTTCGAGTTAATGTGAGGAGCATTGCTTAAGGTTGACTTATCATCAAGAGCATCCATCTCTTGGCGTGGCGTCTTCGACTGGACACTTCTGGTTCCCGGCTGTTATATAGCCGACGGGTCAAAGTACTATTCTGCCCCGGTTCCCGAAGGTTTCTACCTCGTTGCACGTTCCAACTTGCGGTGTTAGGGTCGTCTGCCCACGGTTGCAGCGGTTCACTTCAGTTGGTATCCGAGCACGGTTCAAACACACGGACCACAATCTATCCCAGTCTCCAGGTTTGAAACCCTGGATTCATATCCCTTTACTTTTGTTGTTTAGAAAATATTTCGAAAATCTCCATCTATTTTAGTTCTTGTTTTGAGTCTCTATTGTAAGGCAAAGAAAAGCTGGTGGCCATCAAAATCCATCAAAGAAAAATATTAAAAGAGTCAGAAAACAGAAAATCAAGCAAGGCCACCCTTGCCAAGTTCTTTATTTTCGTGTAATAGTGTGTTTAAGAAGAGGGGATAGATTAGCTTCTGTTGCTTGTGTTAAACCGAGCCACGACTCTACTTTTGACCACCAAGTTGTATTTTGCATCGAGTCCTAGAAAAAGAGCATTAGAAAATTATATTAGAAAAAGTATTGGTGTTCGTTTTGTTCCACTAACCATGGCAGGAGTAGATCTATGTCTGTTGGAGCTTCAGTGCCTGATAGCACGCTTACAACTAAACAACATAGAATATTCGTTCAAGATGTTAGTCGAAGATAGGAAAGCCAGCACCGTGCCCAGCACCGAGCCGAGCACCTGCCAGCACCAGCCCAGCGCCTGCCCAGCACCAGCCCAGCGCCAGCACCAGCGCCCGAGCAGCGCCCAGCGCACGAGCGGAGCCCAGCCCCCGAGCGGAGCCCAGCACTCGACCGACGCCCAGCGCCCGACCGGAGTCCAGCGCCCGACCGGAGCCCAGCGCCCGACCGGCACCCAGTGCGCAAGCAGCGCCCAGCGCACGAGCGGAGCACAGCACCCGGCCGGCGCCCAACGCCCGACCGGAGCCCAGCGCCCGACCGGAGCCCAGCGCCCGAGCGCCCAGCCAGCGCCCCGCGCCCAGCCCCGGCCCCAGCCCTGGCACCTGTCCCGGCACCAGCCTTGGCCCCTGTCCCGGCACCAGCCTGGCCCCTGCCCCGGCCCCAGCCCCAGCCCTAGCCCCGGCACCAGCCCTGGCCCCAGCCCCGCATCACCGCCCAGCCCCGGCCCCAGCCCCGGCACTAGTCTCGGCCTAGCCCCGGTTCAGCAACCGGCCCCAGCCCCAGCGCCCGACCAGTCCCCGGAGCCCGAGCAACCCCCGGCGCTGCCTGACCCCGGCGCCGTCCTGACCGACCCGGCCCGATGCCGCCTGACCCCGGCCCGACGCCACCTGTCCACTGCCCGATGCCGCCTGACCCCGGCCCGATGCCGCCTGACCCCGGCCCGACGCCGCCTGTCCACGGCCCGACGCCGCCAGACCCGGCCCGACGCCCCAGACCCCGGCCCGACGCCGCCTGACCAAGGCCCGACGCCGCCTGATCCCGGCTCAACGCCGCCTGATCCCGGCCCGACGCCACCCGACCCCGGCGCCGCCTTGTCCACCCCGGGCCCGACGCCACCCGACCCCGACGCGGCACTGGCCTACCCCGAAGCACCCGAGCACCCGTACCAGCCCCGTTGTGGCCCGAACCCGTGAGGAGCCCCGATAAAACACCATGTCAAGTCCTATACTCCCCTGAGATTAATTTTATTATTTCTAACGGACTATCAGGCAAGGATTCGAGGACGAATCCTCTTCAAAAAGAGGGGGATGATGTGATCCTGGCCACCAAGGACACAGTTGATGCTGAGCCAGCCCTAGCATTGATGTCGGGCCAAGAATGCACTGGCTCCAGGCCTATGCCAGCACCACCACCGGAGCCTAGAAGAGCCCAAGCCCCGGAGCCAGAAGATGCACCTGGGAGGGTGCTGATCCTCAGCCAGGCCCCAAGGCCAGCTCCTACTGAGGCCAAGATCAGACTGATGTCCCGGCAAGAGCTGATGCTGATACCGAGCCCCGACCCGGACCCCGGGCCAAGCCTAGCACCCAGCCTAGGGCCCATACTGACCCCCACGGGCCCCCGGAGCAAAGACCTACCTAAAGACATCCCAAAGGTACCCTGGAAAGAAGGCTCGAAGCGGAACTCAAAAGGCCTGGACAGAATTGAAGAAGGCCCCAAGCTAAGCTTGCCACAAGCACAAGGCCCACGCCAGCGCCCGTCAGAGAAGCACTTTTGGCCCAGCGAACAATTGACCCGTGCCTTTTCGGATTTTCCAAAGGCACTGGAATTCTTATGGCCCCAGGATTACCCTCCAACAAACAGAGCTCAATTCGGAGGAGTATCAAGGGAGATAGGGCTAGAACAAGTCCTAGTGATGCTTGGCCGAAGCATCAAGGAGTGGAGCTCGGATGCTGATCCGAGGGAGCCAACACTAGGAGCTAAGATCAGGCCACCACCTGAGCCTGATCCATGGAGGTATTGATGACCATTCAAGATACGGGAAATGGAGAGAAGATGCCAAATACATCCAAGCAAGGAATCCTAATCAAGCTAGGATTTCCCGGTTTTGGACAGATTCCTAGTCTGATGAAGATTGACTGATTTGGGCTACTTAGAGATAGAATTTGGGCTGAAGCCCACATGAAAGTTGAAGCCCATGACGTCTACTAGTGATCGGCCAAAAACCTTAATTTTCCTATTTAATTTGGTATTTATTTGGCTATTTTTACCAGAACCCGTTTAGCTGTTTTTAGGGTTTTTTCAGCCTCCTTTTTAGGAGTTCTTGTTTAGGTAGGATTCTCTTCCCTTGTAGGGTTGGAGTCCGAATTTTTCCTCTTTTTAGTCTAGGTTAGGATTAGTTAAAGTCCTCTTTAGGTTTTCTAATTAGGACTCTTTTTATTTCTTTATTTTATTATTATTTAGGAAGTAGGGTTTAGGGAGGAGAGCTTGTTCCCTCACCTATATAAGGAGGCCGCCGGCCACCTCTTGTACTCAGAACCCCCTTTGATTAAATATATTTCAGAACTAATGTTCTTTTCCCTTCGAGTTAATGTGAGGAGCATTGCTTAAGGTTGACTTATCATCAAGAGCATCCATCTCTTGGCGTGGCGTCTTCGACTGGACACTTCTGGTTCCCGGCTGTTATATAGCCGACGGGTCAAAGTACTATTCTGCCCCGGTTCCCGAAGGTTTCTACCTCGTTGCACGTTCCAACTTGCGGTGGTTAGGGTCGTCTGCCCACGGTTGCAGCGGTTCACTTCAGTTGGTATCCGAGCACGGTTCAAACACACGGACCACAATCTATCCCAGTCTCCAGGTTTGAAACCCTGGATTCATATCCCTTTACTTTTGTTGTTTAGAAAATATTTCGAAAATCTCCATCTATTTTAGTTCTTGTTTTGAGTCTCTATTGTAAGGCAAAGAAAAGCTGGTGGCCATCAAAATCCATCAAAGAAAAATATTAAAAGAGTCAGAAAACAGAAAATCAAGCAAGGCCACCCTTGCCAAGTTCTTTATTTTCGTGTAATAGTGTGTTTAAGAAGAGGGGATAGATTAGCTTCTGTTGCTTGTGTTAAACCGAGCCACGACTCTACTTTTGACCACCAAGTTGTATTTTGCATCGAGTCCTAGAAAAAGAGCATTAGAAAATTATATTAGAAAAAGTATTGGTGTTCGTTTTGTTCCACTAACCATGGCAGGAGTAGATCTATGTCTGTTGGAGCTTCAGTGCCTGATAGCACGCTTACAACTAAACAACATAGAATATTCGTTCAAGATGTTAGTCGAAGATAGGAAAGCCAGCACCGTGCCCAGCACCGAGCCGAGCACCTGCCAGCACCAGCCAGCGCCTGCCCAGCACCAGCCCAGCGCCAGCACCAGCGCCCGAGCAGCGCCCAGCGCACGAGCGGAGCCCAGCCCCCGAGCGGAGCCCAGCACTCGACCGACGCCCAGCGCCCGACCGGAGTCCAGCGCCCGACCGGAGCCCAGCGCCCGACCGGCACCCAGTGCGCAAGCAGCGCCCAGCGCACGAGCGGAGCACAGCACCCGGCCGGCGCCCAACGCCCGACCGGAGCCCAGCGCCCGACCGGAGCCCAGCGCCCGAGCGCCCAGCACCAGCGCCCCCGCGCCCAGCCCCGGCCCAGCCCTGGCACCTGTCCCGGCACCAGCCTTGGCCCCTGTCCCGGCACCAGCCCTGGCCCCTGCCCGGCCCCAGCCCCAGCCCTAGCCCCGGCACCAGCCCTGGCCCCAGCCCCGACATCAAGCCCCGGCCCCAGCCCCGGCACCAGCCCCGGCACTAGTCTCGGCCCTAGCCCCGGTTCAGCAACCGGCCCCAGCCCCAGCGCCCGACCAGTCCCCGGAGCCCGAGCAACCCCCGGCGCTGCCTGACCCCGGCGCCGTCCTGACCGACCCCGGCCCGATGCCGCCTGACCCCGGCCCGACGCCACCTGTCCACTGCCCGATGCCGCCTGACCCCGGCCCGATGCCGCCTGACCCCGGCCCGACGCCGCCTGTCCACGGCCGACGACGCCGACCCGCCGACCCCGCCCGACGCCGCCAGACCCCGGCCCGACGCCGCCTGACCCAGGCCCGACGCCGCCTGATCCCGGCTCACGCCGCCTGATCCCGGCCCGACGCCACCCGACCCCGGCGCCGCCTTGTCCACCCCGGGCCCGACGCCACCCGACCCCGACGCGGCACTGGCCTACCCCGAAGCACCCGAGCACCCGTACCAGCCCCGTTGTGGCCCGAACCCGTGAGGAGCCCCGATAAAACACCATGTCAAGTCCTATACTCCCCTGAGATTAATTTTATTATTTCTAACGGACTATCAGGCAAGGATTCGAGGACGAATCCTCTTCAAAAAGAGGGGGATGATGTGATCCTGGCCACCAAGGACACAGTTGATGCTGAGCCAGCCCTAGCATTGATGTCGGGCCAAGAATGCACTGGCTCCAGGCCTATGCCAGCACCACCACCGGAGCCTAGAAGAGCCCAAGCCCCGGAGCCAGAAGATGCACCTGGGAGGGTGCTGATCCTCAGCCAGGCCCCAAGGCCAGCTCCTACTGAGGCCAAGATCAGACTGATGTCCCGGCAAGAGCTGATGCTGATACCGAGCCCCGACCCGGACCCCGGGCCAAGCCTAGCACCCAGCCTAGGGCCCATACTGACCCCCACGGGCCCCCGGAGCAAAGACCTACCTAAAGACATCCCAAAGGTACCCTGGAAAGAAGGCTCGAAGCGGAACTCAAAAGGCCTGGACAGAATTGAAGAAGGCCCCAAGCTAAGCTTGCCACAAGCACAAGGCCCACGCCAGCGCCCGTCAGAGAAGCACTTTTGGCCCAGCGAACAATTGACCCGTGCCTTTTCGGATTTTCCAAAGGCACTGGAATTCTTATGGCCCCAGGATTACCCTCCAACAAACAGAGCTCAATTCGGAGGAGTATCAAGGGAGATAGGGCTAGAACAAGTCCTAGTGATGCTTGGCCGAAGCATCAAGGAGTGGAGCTCGGATGCTGATCCGAGGGAGCCAACACTAGGAGCTACGATCAGGCCACCACCTGAGCCTGATCCATGGAGGTATTGATGACCATTCAAGATACGGGAAATGGAGAGAAGATGCCAAATACATCCAAGCAAGGAATCCTAATCAAGCTAGGATTTCCCGGTTTTGGACAGATTCCTAGTCTGATGAAGATTGACTGATTTGGGCTACTTAAAGATAGAATTTGGGCTGAAGCCCGACATGAAAGTTGAAGCCCATGACGTCTACTAGTGATCGGCCAAAAAGCTTAATTTTCCTATTTAATTTGGTTTTTATTTGGCTATTTTTACCAGAACCCGTTTAGCTGTTTTTAGGGTTTTTTCAGCCTCCTTTTTAGGAGTTCTTGTTTAGGTAGGATTCTCTTCCCTTGTAGGGTTGGAGTCCGAATTTTTCCTCTTTTTAGTCTAGGTTAGGATTAGTTAAAGTCCTCTTTAGGTTTTCTAATTAGGACTCTTTTTATTTCTTTATTTTATTATTATTTAGGAAGTAGGGTTTAGGGAGGAGAGCTTGTTCCCTCACCTATATAAGGAGGCCGCCGGCCACCTCTTGTACTCAGAACCCCCTTTGATTAAATATATTTCAGAACTAATGTTCTTTTCCCTTCGAGTTAATGTGAGGAGCATTGCTTATGGTTGACTTATCATCAAGAGCATCCATCTCTTGGCGTGGCGTCTTCGACTGGACACTTCTGGTTCCCGGCTGTTATATAGCCGACGGGTCAAAGTACTATTCTGCCCCGGTTCCCGAAGGTTTCTACCTCGTTGCACGTTCCAACTTGCGGTGGTTAGGGTCGTCTACCCACGGTTGCAGCGGTTCACTTCAGTTGGTATCCGAGCACGGTTCAAACACACGGACCACAATCTATCCCAGTCTCCAGGTTTGAAACCCTGGATTCATATCCCTTTACTTTTGTTGTTTAGAAAATATTTCGAAAATCTCCATCTATTTTAGTTTTTGTTTTGAGTCTCTATTGTAAGGCAAAGAAAAGCTGGTGGCCATCAAAATCCATCAAAGAAAAATATTAAAAGAGTCAGAAAACAGAAAATCAATCAAGGCCACCCTTGCGAAGTTCTTTATTTTCGTGTAATAGTGTGTTTAAGAAGAGGGGATAGATTAGCTTCTGTTGCTTGTGTTAAACCGAGCCATGACCCTACTTTTAACCACCAAGTTGTATTTTGCATCGAGTCCTAGAAAAAGAGCATTAGAAAATTATATTAGAAAAAGTATTGGTGTTCGTTTGTTCCACTAACCATGGCAGGAGTAGATCTATGTCTGTTGGAGCTTCAGTGCCTGATAGCACGCTTACAACTAAACAACATAGAATATTCGTTCAAGAGGTTAGTCGAAGACAGGAAAGCCAGCACCGTGCCCAGCACCGAGCCGAGCACCTGCCAGCACCAGCCCAGCGCCAGCACCAGCGCCCGAGCAGTGCCCAGCGCACGAGCGGAGCCCAGCCCCCGAGCGGAGCCCAGCACTCGACCGACGCCCAGCGCCCAACCGGAGTCCAGCGCCCGACCGGAGCCCAGCGCCCGACCGGCACCCAGCGCCCAAGCAGCGCCCAGCGCACGAGCGGAGCCCAGCACCCGGCCGGCGCCCAGCGCCCGATCGGAGCCCAGCGCCCGAGCAGCGCCTAGCGCCCAAGCGCCCAGCACCAGCGCCCCCGCGCCCAGCCCCGGCACCTGTCCCGGCACCAGCCTTGGCCCCTGTCCCGGCACCAGCCCCGGCCCCAGCCCCAGCCCTAGCCCCGGCACCAGCCCTGGCCCCAGCCCCGACATCAGCCCCGGCCCCAGCCCCGGCACCAGCCCCGACACTAGTCTCGGCCCCAGCCCCGGTTCAGCAACCGGCCCCAGCCCCAGCGCCGGACCAGTCCCCGGAGCCCGAGCAACTCCCGGCGCTGCCTGACCCCGGCGCCGTCCTGACCGACCCCGGCCCGATGCCGCCTGACCCCGGCCCAACGCCACCTGTCCACTGCCCGACGCCGCCAGACCCCGGTCCGATGCCGCCTGACCCCGACCCGACGCCGCCTGTCCACGGCCGACGCCGCCAGACCCCGGCCCGACGCCGCCAGACCTCGGCCCGACGCCGCCAGACCCCGGCCCGAGGCCGCCTGACCCCGGCCCGACGCCGCCTGACCCAGGCCCGACGCCGCCTGATCCCGGCTCGACGCCGCCTGATCCCGGCCCGACGCCACCCGACCCCGGCGCCGCCTTGTCCACCCCGGGCCCGACGCCACCCGACCCCGACGCGGCACTGGCCTACCCCGAAGCACCCGAGCACCCGTACCAGCCCCGTTGCGGCCCGAACCCGTGAGGAGCCCCGATAAAACACCATGTCAAGTCCTATACTCCCCTGAGATTAATTTTATTATTTCTAACGGACTATCAGGCAAGGATTCGAGGACGAATCCTCTTCAAGAAGAGGGGGATGATGTGATCCTGGCCACCAAGGACACAGTTGATGCTGAGCCAGCCCTAGCATTGATGCCGGGCCAAGAATTCACTGGCTCCAGGCCTATGCCAGCACCACCACCGGAGCCTAGAAGAGCCCAAGCCCCGGAGTCAGAAGATGCACCTGGGAAGGTGTTGATCCTCAGCCAGGCCCCAAGGCCAGCTCCTACTGAGGCCAAGATCAGACTGATGTCCCGGCAAGAGCTGATGCTGATACCGAGCCCCGACCCGGACCCCGGGCCAAGCCTAGCACCCAGCCTAGGGCCCATACTGACCCCCACGGGCCCCCGGAGCAAAGAACTACCTAAAGACATCCCAAAGGTACCCTGGAAAGAAGGCTCGAAGCGGAACTCAAAAGTCCTGGACAAAATTGAAGAAGGCCCCAAGCTAAGCTTGCCACAAGCACAAGGCCCATGCCAGCTCCCGTCAGAGAAGCACTTTTGGCCTAGCGAACAATTGACCCGTGCCTTTTCGGATTTTCCAAAGGCACTGGAATTCTTATGGCCCCAGGATTACCCTCCAACAAACAGAGCTCAATTCGGAGGAGTATCAAGGGAGATAGGGCTAGAACAAGTCCTAGTGATGCTTGGCCGAAGCATCAAGGAGTGGAGCTCGGATGCTGATCCGAGGGAGCCAACACTAGGAGCTATGATCAGGCCACCACCTGAGCCTGATCCATGGAGGTATTGATGCAAGATACGGGAAATGGAGAGAAGATGCCAAATACATCCAAGCAAGGAATCCTAATCAAGCTAGGATTTCCCGGTTTTGGACAGATTCCTAGTCTGATGAAGATTGACGGATTTGAGCTACTTGGAGATAGAATTTGGGCTGAAGCCCAACATGAAAGTTGAAGCCCATGAGGTCTACTAGTGATCTGCCAAAGGGCTTAATTTTCCTATTTAATTTGGTATTTATTTGGCTATTTTTACCCGAACCCGTTTAGCTGTTTTTAGGGTTTTTTCAGCCTCCTTTTTAGGAGTTCTTGTTTAGGTAGGATTCTCTTCCCTTGTAGGGTTGGAGTCCGAATTTTCCCTCTTTTTAGTCTAGGTTAGGATTAGTTAAAGTCCTCTTTAGGTTTTCTAATTAGGACTCTTTTTATTTCTTTATTTTATTATTATTTAGGAAGTAGGGTTTAGGGAGGAGAGCTTGTTCCCTCACCTATATAAGGAGGCCGCCGGCCACCTCTTGTACTCAGAACCCCCTTTGATTAAATATATTTCAGAACTTATGTTCTTTTCCCTTCGAGTTAATGTGAGGAGCATTGCTTAAGGTTGACTTTTCATCAAGAGCATCCATCTCTTGGCGTGGCGTCTTCGACTGGACACTTCTGGTTCCCGGCTGTTATATAGCCGACGGGTCAAAGTACTATTCCGCCCCGGTTCCCGAAGGTTTCTACCTCGTTGCACGTTCCAACTTGCGGTGGTTAGGGTCGTCTGCCCACGGTTGCAGCGGTTCACATCACTCCCTCTCCTGAAAAACTATCAATAATAATGTTAAAGCTCGGGAAGGTAGCGGGTGAGAGTTCCTTACTCATTTCTATATCCGGGTCAGCATCCAGATCTTCTTCACTCGGGGCAGCCCCTAAAATCCGTCGGGAGGTGATCTCCCATTGAATCTTGGGTGCACAGGGGACCGGCGGTGAAGCGTCGGGTCGGTGCACTAGGGTGCCGGAGGCGCCGGGGGTCGGCCAGGCCGCATCGGACAGGGCGGCATGTTCGGGAAGTGGGGAAGTTGGCGGCGGCGGGCAGTGACGCATCGGGCAGTGGGAAGTTGGCGGCAGCAAGCAGTGGAGAGCCGGCGGCGGCGGGCAGTGGGAAGCCGGTGGCGGCGGGCAGAGGTGCGCCTGGCAGGTCGGGGGCATCGTGCATCTTCGCGTCGGAATCGTCGGGCAGGTGCTCATCTGGAGGGTCAGGTAGTGGCACGTCGGGGCCGGCTAGGGCCGCGCCGAATCGTCGGGCAGTGTTGCGTCGAGGGGGCGTCGGGTGGCGACGGGCTGGGGCCAAGCAAGGTTGCGTCATGGCCGGGCAATGGGACGCCGGGGCCAGGTGCTGCGGCGTCAGGGCTGGACAGGGCCCTGTCGGGGGTGTCAGGGCCGGGCAGTGGTGCGTCGGGGTGGAGTGCTGGGGCGCCGAGGCCGTGTCGGGCAGCGACTGGGCGGGGTGCTGGAACGCCGGGGGAGGTCGGGGCCGGTCGGGCATCATCGGAGCGGGGCACTGGGGTGCCGGGGACGCCGAGGGCGAGCCATGCAGCGTCGGGAAGGGGGTGGACAGGGCGGCACCGAGGTTAGGTGGTGTCGGGCCGGGGTCAGTCAGGACGGCGCCGGGGTCATGGGGCCCGTCGGGTGCTGGTTCCGGGCGCGGAGGCGCCGGGGCTGGGTCGGGCGCCGGGTGCTGGTCGGGCGCCAGGTGCTGGTCGGGCGTCGGGGAATAGTCGGGCGCCGGGGCCGGTCGGGCGCTGGGCGCCGGACAGGCGCTGGTGGCGCCGTGGCTGGGCGCTGGGGCTTCAGGGCTGGGCGCTGGGGCGCCGGTGCTGGGCGCTGGGCGCTGGGGCGCGTGCTGGGCGCTGGGGCGCCGGTGCTGGGCGTTGCTCGGGCGGTGGTGGCGCCGTGAATGGGCGCTGGGGCGCCGGGGCCTGGTCGGGCAGCGCTGGGGCGCTAGGACCTGGGGCAGCGCCGAGGCTATGGCCGTACGCTGGGGTGCTAAGGCCTGGGGCAGGCGCCGAGGCGGGGGCCAAGCGCTGGGGCGCTAGGGCCTAGGGCAGTGCCGAGGCTGGGGCAGAGCGCTGGGGCGCTAGGGCATGGGGCAGCGCCGAGGTTGGGGCCGAGCGCTGGGGCAGCGCCGAAGCTGGGGCCGAGCGCTGGGGCGCTAGGGCCTGGGGCAGCGCCGAGGCTGGGGCCGAGCGCTGGGGCGCTAGGGCCTGGGGTAGCGCTGGGGCGCTGGGGTCTGGGGCAGCGCTGGGGCTGGGGCCGAGCGCTGGGGCGCTGGGTACTGGTGCCGGGGCTGGGGCCGGGGCTGGTGCCAGTGCTGGGGCTGGGGCTGGTGCCTTGGAGCCAGGGGCTCCTCTTCCACTAATCGGGCGAAGTTCGCCTGTAACTATTGCATGATTCGGGAAGCATTCCCCATCAGAGCTTCTATCTTGGCTAGTTTCTCGTCTGCCATGGTTAGTACTTGCAAACGGAAGCAAATTTTCTATCCCCTCTTCTTAGAAATAAACTTACAACGAAAGGAAATAACGTGGCAAGGTGGCCTAGCTTTCTTTTCTTTTTCTTATAACTCGAAACTTAAAACAAGAATTGAAATAGAAGGGAATTTTCGAATCTATTTTCTAAGAAAGCAATAAAAAGGATATGAATCCAGGTGAACCTGGAGACTGGGATAGATTGTGGTCCTTGTGTTTGAACCGTGCTCTGATACCAACTGATGTGAACCGCTGCAACCGTGGGCAGACGACCCTAACCACCGCAAGTTGAGACCGTGCAACGAGGTAGAAACGTCGGGAACCGGGGGGAAAAGTACTTTGACCCGTCGGCTATATAACAGCCGGGAACCAGAAGTGTCCAGTCGAAGACGCCACGCCAAGAGATGGATGCTCTTGATGATAAGTCAACCTTAAGCAATGCTCCTCACATTAACTTGAAGGGAAAAGAACATAAGTTCTGAAATATATTTAATCAAAGGGGGGGTTCTTAGTACAAGAGGTGGCCGGCGACCTCCTTATATAGGTGAGGGAACAAGCTCTCCTCCCTAAACCCTACTTCCTAAATAATAATAAAATAAAGAAATAAAAAGAGTCCTAATTAGAAAACCTAAAGAGGACTTTAACTAATCCTAATCTAGACTAAAAAGAGGGAAAATTCGGACTCCAACCCTATAAGGGAAGAAAATCCTACCTAAACAAGAGCTCCTAAAAAGGAGGCTGGAAAATCCTAAAAAAAACAGCTAAATGGGTTCTGGAGATATTAGCCAAATAAATACTAAACAAATTCGTAAAATCCTGATCTTTTGCAGATCACTAGTGGACTCCATGGGCTACAACTTTCATGTTGGACATCAGCCCAAATTCTGTCTCCAAGTAGCCCATATTTGTCACTCTTTGTCGGGCTACGAATCTGTCCAGAAATCCAACTTTGCTTAGTATTAGTCCAGCTTTGGCCCGTGGCTGCTCGGTCATGGGCTGACCTCTTGGCTCTTCTCCAAGATTGGATTCTCCTTGATCCTCTCCTCTTGGATCAGGCTCAGGTGGTGGCCTGATCAAGCTCCTCGTTTGGCCTTCCTCGGATCAGCATCCGAGGCTTCCTCTTTGGTGCTCCCACTAAGCTTCACTAGGGCTTGGCCTAGCTCTTTCTCCTTCAGTACTGCTCCAAATTGAGCACCGTTTGTTGGAGCTGATTCATGGGCCTTCAAAGTAGCCAAGGCCTTTAGAAGAACCCTAATTCGGCCGTGGTTGGGCTGCTCGGGCCAGTTGGGCCATGGTGGCGGTCGCGGGCCGGGTGCTCCGGGTTGGTCTGGGGGCCGGGCTTCTTCAGGGCTCTCAGAGGTCAGGCTAGGAGCAGGCCGAAGCTTCTGTTTAGTGCTAGGGCTTGTGTCCTTGGCTAGCAGCATGGCCTGGAGTAGCATCCCATTTGTTGGAGTCTTTCTACCTTGGCCAGGTGAGCCGGGTGGGGTGTAGAAGTACTGGATGGTACTAGGGCAGCTTGGCTGGGTCATATCAGTCGCAGGCGGGCCTGTGACAAAGTACAAGGTTTGTCGCAGGCGCCGCCTGCGACAAAGTGCGTTTTTGCCTGCGACAAAATGAGCCGCGACAAAACGCATTTTGTCGCAGGCGCTGTGCGACAAACTTTGTCGCAGGCAGCCGTCTGTCGCAGGCCGTCTGTGACAAACGTTTGTCGCAGGCGGCCTGCGACAAACGTTTGTCGCAGGCACTCTTTTGTCGCAGACCGCCTGCGACAAACGTTTGTCATATTGTTAAATTTCCAGTGACCCAATTTGTCAATTCCTTCAATTATAGTACCAGACCCTCAAATTATTCTGTTATGCAAACTGATCCATAAAATTAAAAAGTTAACAAAATTTACCAATTAAACACTATGTCTTCTATTTTTAAGTGTCACAAATCAGTCACTCAAAATTTAATTGTCCAATTATAATAATTAATGACCAATCCGTTATAATCCAAAGTTCTAATTATCAATCTGGATCTCGATTGCTCTTCGTTCAATCCCATTAACTCTCCACCGCTTCAACATCTCCACCGCCTCTGCATCTCCACCGCTTCTGAGTCTCCATCGCATCAACCTAATGGAGACGCTCTAGTTCACTGAGATCTCGAATCTCAAATCCATGGCGGTTTATAAGCTGTCCAGAGCATAGGCAATGTCGTGCTTCTTCATCTGGAAATGCTGTATGTCGACGTCAAAGGAGAACTTCGAAGACGTAGATCCTAGTGGAGGAGGTGGGGAGAACCTTCGGACTTGATGTCTGGTTATTTTGAGCAGCTAGAGGGTTTCTTCTAAGAGGAGAAGCCAGATATATGATTTTATTTGTGGTCGTTGGAAGCAGGCATGGAATAAGAGGAGGCTCCCTCTTCATTTTTGGAAAACTGTGTGGTTGTTGGGAAGAGAAGGAAGAAGAGTTTTGTGCAGGATTTAATATGGGAGAGAGATGGATTTTGGGAAGACGATGATGTGGGAGAGAGATGGGGCTCCTCCTCTACTTTTATTTGATTGGTTGAGAGGGGTTTAATTGGGGAGAGAGATGGTTTTTTTTTATGAATAAGGAGACGGTTTCACGTAGAGGAAAGAAGGGAATTGCATGGGAGAGGGCTTTGTCGCAGGCCGCCTGTGATAAAGCCCGTCTCAGACAAGGCTTTGTCGCAGGTCGCCTGCGACAAAGTTGTCACAGACACTGCTTTGTCGTAGGTGGCCTGCGACAACCCTGTCACAGACAGAGACCGGCCTGCGACAAAGCCCTCCGCCTGTGACGAAGTTTGTCGCAGGCCGATTCTTCTGTCGCAGACAGCCTGCGACAAAATGACTCTTATGTTGTAGTGTACGATCTAGTCTACATTGGTAGATTAGTTATTTGACTACATGCGCGTGAAAACACGTTCACCACCAGCCTAGGCACCAGGACCGGTACAGGCCCTAGGCCCGTCACAGGTCCAGGTAGGGCTGGCAGTCGGCCCGGTTCGGTCAAAAACCGAACCGAATGGTCGGTTGGCTGAAACCGAATTGTGGCCGAAAGTGAGACCGGTGACCGAACCGAAATTGCTCAGTTTTTTAGCCGAGCCGAACCGACCGATTTCAGTTTATGACCGAACCGTGACCAAAAAACCGAATCAGCCACATTTGACCGAAATCCAAAAATGAGAACTGAACCGACATCAAATCCATCACATTGCAACATTTGAGCTTCATGGATTGGGTTACAGTGAAAGAGCATCAAGCCCAATAGACACGCACGGGCATTAATTTATCAAGGCCAAACAAACCATTTCAACTTATCTTCCAATAAACTCATTCACCTTACAACAGAAACAAAAAGGATACAAGAAACCAGAGCAAGAAATACTTCCCAACACTATGATTCTGCTATCTACAAACAAACAAATGACTATCATACATTAAGCCAAATATCGTACCTAATTCAGTTACTAAATACATTCCTTCACACAGACTCAGTAACACTAAGTCAAAGATCCTACCAAATTCAGAAATCAGGATGTTACATTTAGAACCTACATTCACAAAATTTACTGGGTGTGCTGCTACCTATTGTGTTGTTGTGCTGCTGCTGAGGCCTGAGAGAATTGAGAAATAGCTGTTGTCCCTGAACTGAGAAATCGTCAGAGACCCCTTGTATCAAGAGCTGATCAACAACCTAAGAGATCACATTCACACATGAACAATTATCATCATAAGAAAACCAAAAATCGTAACGACTAAATCGACATTCAAAAGCTTAAGAATTCCAGCGCATAAACTTAACTAGTTTTCATACAAGATCATACATGAACAAAGAAGCAAGACTGACAACAGTATCATCACAAAACCATACATCGATTCGACCAACATTCGAAAGTAGCAGAAGGCAACAAAAACCTTGGATTTTCAGACACTGAATCAATTAAACTATGCAAATTTCCAGGTGCATATACTTACATACAAGACACATGAACCTTAAGAGACAATGACCTTTTAACTGAATGCATTAATCTGTCCACATAAATCTAATTATTCATCAGTAAGTAACATCTAAAAAGGTGAATCACAAACAAATTCACACATGCTACCTTCCTCAGCTTAATCACTTGTCAACTCATTAACCTAAATGAACCCTTTTATAAAGAAGTGAGATGTGTGACCTGTGTGTGTGAAGTGAGACAGAAAGATGTGTGTGACCTGCTACCTAGGCTGTGAGACAGAAACACGGAGAGTGAGATGAGAAAGAATAGAGAGTAGAGACTAGAGAGTGAGAGAGGGTAGTACGGTACCGACACTCCAGCTCCGGCAGTACGCCATTGAGACTCGATGCCGCCGTCGAGACTAGAGAGGAGTCTGTCGATTATGCTACCATCGAATTGGCTTCCTGCTGCCGCCGACTTTGAGTAACATAGAGTGAGATGAGAAAGGGATTTCTGCTGCCAATCTTCAATCAACGAAGTCTTCAATCATCCAAGAGTTTGAAACTCAGAGGGGAGAAGTCGTGGGACTGGGAACTGGGAAGTACGAACTGAGAGGGTGAAAGAGATGAGAAATTAGGAATTAGGTCAAAGTGATTGAGAATGAATTATTTCCTCAGACCCATGCGTGAGTGAGAGAGAGTGAAGTGAGAAATTCGGTTGTAATCTCGGTTTTCGGTTTTTATCGGTTTTAACCGAAAACTGGCAGAAACCGAAAATAGCTCATTTAATCAACCGACGACCGAGCCAACTCGATTTCTTCTCGGTTTGGTCACCTCGGTTCCGGTCTGGTTTTCGGTTAAAACTGAAAAACCGGCAACCGACTGCCAGCCCTAGGTCCAGGCCCCAGCCCAGACATAGCCCCAGGCCCCATCCCAGGCCAGCCACGGCCCAGCCTCAGGCCCCGGCCCAAGCAGCAGCCTCGGCACTGCCCAGGCACCAAGCCCTGCCCAGGCACCATGCCCTGCCCAGCTCCGGCCCAGCACCGGTGAAGTGATCCCAGCCACCAAGCCCGGCATGGACACGACATCACAGGCACCAGGCCCGGACCTTCACATGTTAACATGGGATGGCGGAACAAATGAAGAGAACCAGAGAGGATTTCCCTTGCTGGAAGGGAAATACCCCATACCAGGAGCACCAATGTAACATCCCCGCCCAACCGAACGATTTAGAACTCGAGTTTAGATGATTGAGACATTAGAAACAATGTTCTTAAGGCCCCATCGAAGTCCGAGATGTTCAAAATTGAGTCGGGTTGAAGTTATTAAAAGCGAGTACGTTGAAAATCCGTTGAGGGTGGCAGACTATAACACACGACCGCGTGTCTTCATAACACAGCCGTGTGTTATGGGTTTTGATGGATTTCTTCAACTTCTAACTCTCTCTTTCCTCCCGAAAACCCCTTTGACGAACCGAAAACCCCCAAGCTTCAAACCTTGATTTTGGGAGCTATAGAGGTCCAATTGGCGATCCGTTTCTTGCTATGTGTTCCTAGCGACGAGAGGAAGATATCTCATATCTCGGTTCTGGGTATTTCGGACTTAGGTGCTGTCAGTGGAAGAAGGAAGAAGCTACATTTTTGGAGCTGTAGAGCTTGACTGTTTGGGTTTCTAGAAGTTGTTTAGAGCCTCGTCATCTTGTCAGGTGAGGGTTTAGCGTACAATAGGTAGCTATGGTCGATGTGAGGATTTGAAATCCTGACCTAGATGAATGTAGGGGTTGCATGAAATTGGAAAAGAGTAAAAGATGATAATTATTCTGTAATCGATTGCTATTTGATTTATGATGGTTGTTGATTGATGAATGATTGCTAATTGATGGTTTGGCTGTTGATTGATTGATGATTACTAAGTGTTGGGATTGGGGTAAATGATTAATGAGGATGATAAATAGATCAGAGCTAGTAATGAGTGATAGGAGGGATGGGTTGTGATCTTGTGAACTTACATATGCATATTCTGCCATTGTCAGTTGTGGTTGCAGGAGGGTGGTCCTGCCAATGTGGGGTCGCCCTATTAATGATGAACAAGAGAGTAACCCTAGACTTGCGACATGGTTATCCCTATACTTGTAGGTGGGGGTAGCCCGCAAGCTGGCAGTTACTCTTGATGTGATTATTAAATGCTGTCCGTTGTGGTTGTAGGGGGATGGCCCTGCCAAGGTGGGTCGTCCTATGAATGATGAACAAGAGGGTAGCCCTAAGACTCACGACATGGATACCCTGTACTTGTAGGTGGGGGTGGCTGGTGAGCTAGCCGTTTACCCTTGTTATTGTTTCGTTGCATGAATTGTGTGTGTAACTGAGTGAAGTAAGAAAGTGTGTGATTACATGAATTGGATGAATTGATGCTATGTGTTGATTTGAGTGAAATGGGTGTTATGTGTGATGGTAGTTGATAAGGTGATTTGTAGTTAGGGGTGGAAATTAGGCTCCATTCCCATATTTCTAAAATCCCAATTCTCAATTCCCAAATTAAGGCTCATATTCCCAATCCCGAATTTAATTTGGAAATTTTATTCGGGAATGGGAATTCTAATTTGGGAATTGGGATCCCAAATTCAAATTAACACATGGAATCTTTCTCAAATTTGGCTAAAATTTTATCACCAAATTTTCATCATCGGACTTCTGCATATGTCGTCGAACTTCTGCCGACGAATTTTCATCTACGTCACCGGAATTTCTTCGCCGCCGGATTACTGTCACCACCGCCAAACTTTTGCCAACAAATTTCTATTGTCGTACTTTCCAAAATGCCGTCAAAGTTCCGCCGCCAAATTTTCATGAATGTATTGTCGCCAAAATTTTGCCACCAAATTTCCATTGATGTTGCCGTACTTTCTCCGCCACCATATTTCCATCACCACCGCCAAAGTTTCACCGCCGAATTTCCTTCGTTAGAATTTAGTAATGTCACCAAACATCCGCCGCCGAATTTCTGTCGACATCACTAGATTTTTGCTATTGGAATTTTTGTGGCCAGTGCTAAACTTCGCCGCCAAACTTCCGCAAATGTCGCCAAACTTTCGTTGAATAATTTTCATCGATGTCGCCAGAATTCCGCCATCAAATTCCATCTACATTGCCGGACTTTCTCCGCCACCATATTTTTGTTCGGACTTTCGTAGATGTTGCCAAACTTTCGTCGCCGAACTTCCGTCGCCGAATTTCCATTATGTCACCAGAATTCCGCTGCCATATTTTCATCGACGTCACCATAATTTCTTCACCGCTAGATTTTCGTCGATATCGACAAAATTTAGCGATAATACCCTAAACCCTAATTGATGGAATTCAATAGCAAAATTTTGACGGCAGAATCCGAAATGCTAAAAGGATTTTGGCGGTATATCCTGACAATTGAATTATGCAAGTATAATTTATGGCGACATATTTTTTTATTCAAACTTTACTAGCAAAAAGTTTGATGGGTTAAGTCCCAAACAAATTGTTCTTACGGGTTAGACTCTATTGAATGGGTTAGTTTGGTATTTGGGCTTTCCCAAACCCAAACTTAATTTCTCATTCCCATTTCTTAATCCCAAACCCAATTTTCAATTTTAGTTTTGGTACATGGGTTCCCAATTCCCTAAATAATTTGGGAATTTAAATTTGGGAATGGGAATTCCCCAATCCAAATCCCAAACATCCACCCCTATTTGTGGTGTAGAATTTTTAGAATAGAATTAGTAATGGAATTGGTACATGGAATTGGAACGTGGTATTATGAAATGGAATTGATTGGAGGGAACTGCAGTGATGTTGTGTGTAAGCGTTTTGGTAGTGGTTTGTGGGATGGGGATTGGAAAGTGATCATGATGTAGACGTGGTAATGATGACAGACTTGATGTTGGAATTGGATAGATTTGATGGGGAAATTGATGGATGGTTTTGATCGATGGATTTAAGTGATGAATGGCTGATTGAGATTAATAAATGATAGAATCGGTGGGAGTCCACACTACCACCTTGAGATGTGTTGAGTTGTGTCGAGTTCACGTTGAGTTAATCACTCTGGTTAGCTACCAGGGATTTATGTTGAGTCGGTCTACGTTGAGTGGATCACCTTGGTCAAGTACCAGGGATTATTGATGGAATCGGTCTACGTTGAGTAGATAACCTTGGGTTGTATTCCCAGGGATTGTTGGCCGGCAGTGGTGTTTGGAGCAACTCCTAGGCGCCTAATGAACACACCTAGATAATTGAAATGAGAAATGTGAATGTATGTGAATATGTGTGGATGGTGAATGCGTGCTGAGATGTGATGAGATGTAGAACTGTATGTATGTGATGTTGAGCAATATGTGTTTCTGCGATGTAATGATGGATAGTATGCATGATGACCTCTGTTATATTGATGACTTCGTGAATGGTGAATGTTGAACTGAGAACTGCACCTTTGTGATCACCTATACTGTTTTAGGGAATTAAAATCTGGTATGGATGTGTCTGGTTCCATTGTTGATGGTGTTTCTTGAGGAGTTGGAATCACTCCTTTTGGCTAGGTTCGGCGCATAGTTAAACCCAGCGGGTTCACTCAATTTCATTAGGAAATTGATCCCCCCCCCTCTTCCCCTTTCAGGTTGTCGTGGCTAGTGCTAGTTGGAGTTGGCGGTTGCCAGTTGAGTTCGGGAAGGTTGTCCTTTGGAGCTATGAGGTGAAGATCAGTGACCTACTTGGAGTTGACTGTTATTTCTGTTTTACTTTTCAGTTGACAGTCTTTACTTTTATTATGGGAAATTTTTGTAAGAATTTTGAGGATTGGATTTCGGATTTGATTTATCAGTTGTAAGAATTCCAGTCTTTCCCATTTTATCGTTTTGTCTTTTCGTTTAAACTGTACTTTGAGCAATGCTCATTACCGGTTTCAACCACGGGTTTACCCGGGCTGATTCGGGTTACACCCAGCATCAAGCCTTGAGGCTGATGCTGATCTGGCCCCCAACACTGATGTTGGGCCAAGACTACTCCGACCCCATGCCTTTGTCACCACCACCCCCGGAGCCCATGATAGCCAAAGCCCCGGAGCCAGAAGACACCCCTGGGAGGATGCTGATCCTCAGATAGGCACTGATGCCAGCCCCTACGCAAGCCAGAGCCAGATTAATGACCCGACAGGAGCTGATGCTGACACCAAGCCGCGGGCCGGGGCCGAGCCCAGCGCCAAGTCTATGCCCTAAAGCCCAACTTGCACTTAAAGACACTCAAGAGGCATCCTTGAAAATCTGGCCAAGACAGAAGCCAAAAGGCCTGGCCAGAAAACTCAAAGGCCTTAAGGCGGGCCAAACACAGGCGCAGGGCCCATGTCAGCGCCCATATGCAGAGCTATTTTGGTCGAGCCTCAAAAGTACCCATGCCTTTCAGGATTCCTTTGGCTTAAAGGATTACTTAGTACCCACGGAAAAACCCTCACCATGCCAAGTCAGATTTGGAGAAGGTCGCAAGGAGGGCACGGAGAACATAGAGCTGGACCAAGCCAGAGTGATGTCGAGCCGTGGCATCATCAATACAGGTCCGAGGAAGCCAAAGCTAAGAGCCAAGATCTGGCCACAACATGAGCCTGATCCAAGGATGGATGGAGGACCATCAATGATACGAGACACGAAGAGAAGATGCCAAGTACATCCGAACAACAAATCCTAATCAAGCTAGGATTTCCTGGTTTTGGACAGATTCCCAGTCTGACAAAGATTAACGGATTTGGGATACTTGGAGACAGAATTTGAGCTGATGTTAACATGAAAGTTGAAACCCATGATGTCTACTAGTGATCTGCCGAATGGCTTAATTTTCTGAATTTATTTGGTTGAATCTTCCAGAACCTATTTAGCTGTTTTTTTAGGAATTTTCCAGCTTTCTTGTTAAGAGTTTTTGTTTAGGAAGGAGTACTTTCCTTATAGGATTGTGAGTCCGAACTTTGCTACCTTCTTAGAGTATTTTAGGATTAGTTTAAGTCCTTTTTAGTAGTTTAATTAGGACTCTTTTTATTTCTTTAATAGTTTAGGAAGTAGTATCATAGGAGGAATAGGAGAGCTTGTTCCCTACTCCTCCCCTATAAATAGAGCCGCCGGCCACAGTTGTAATTCAAACTTTGAATAATAAACACATAAAACTTCAGTTTTCTTCTTGCACTGATATGCAATTCTCTTTTTGAATTTCATGGAATTGACTGTCGTCTAGATCGGCTTATCGTCTAGGGTATTCACCACTTGAAGTGGCGCCTTCGACTAAAAACTTAGGTTCCTAGACTTTGAGTGCTAGTCTGTCTAAGTACTCAACCGCCCCGGTTCCATAGATTCAACTTGAGTGCTTGACATCAGCATAAGGTGGTTAGGGTCTCAGAGCTCAGCAGCCGTGGTTCACATCATTAAGGTGGATAGGGTCTCGGAGCTAGCAGTCGTGGTTCACATCAGTTGGTATCAGAGCTTTGGTTCAACACTAGGACCACAATCTATCCCAGTTTCCAGGTTCTTCTTGGATTCATATCCTTTACTTTCTGTTCTAGAAAATTTTGAAAATCTTCATCTTTTTCAATTTCTTTTAGTTATGGCAGAAAAAACTGGCGGCCATAAAATCCATCAAGGAAATTTTCAAAAAGAGGTTAGAAAATAGAATATTAAACCCAACAAAGCAAAGCCACCTTGCCCAAGTTCTTGTCATTGTAGGTTGTTCTTAAGAAGAGGGGTAGATAGCTTTGTAGCTTTCGTTGCTTAGTTTTTTCAATGAACCGAAACCCTATTTTCTTCACTATCTTGCCATTTACTTGTGCAAGAAGTCCTAGGATGCAAAGTACTAACCATGGCAGACGAGAAACTAGCTTTTCTGGAGGCCACCTTGCCAACCATATCACAATTCCAAGTCTAGATGAAAGCCACGATAGACAGGATGGAGAGAGAAGAAAGAAGGACGGGCGCCAACACCATGCTCAGCACTGTGCCCAGCACTAGGCCCAACACCGTGCCCAGCCCCAGGCTCAGCAACGTGCCCAACCCTAGGCTCAGCACCGTGCCCAACACTAAGCCCAACACCGTGCCCACCACTAGGCCTTGCATCGGGCCCAGCGCCTGCCCAACACTGACCCAGCCCCGTGCTCAGCACCCAGCGTCAACACATGGAGTGACCCCGGGCAGCCGACTAGGTGGGAATTCCTATTCCTACACCCCGTCGGGGTCACCCACGCGGGCAAAGGCCTTAGCGCCTTATAAAAAGTGCTTGGAACCCCGCTAGCCTCCGAGTCTAGCCCCACGGAGGTTCATCAAGCCTCAACAGGCGGTGAGGTTCAAGTACAGCCCTCCCCGAAGGGCTCAACAGGCACGGATGAGCGTCTGGACCCATCCGGCCCTAACTTGGGCCCCGACACTCGAAGCAGCCAAGGAGCCTAGCGTGCCCGGCACCTCGGGCACTAAGCCTAAGGACCCAAGAGGTGCTACACAACCCTGGGAACCTCTAGATGCCTTCCTAGAGGAATGCCAACTGAAGTGGGCCGAGCCCCAGCCTAAAGGAGCTCCAGCCAGGCCCGCCCCGAGCGCTCCTCCAGCCCTAGTACCAAGGCTAGGCTTCCAAGAGCTCAAGGAGCGGATGACCACCTTAGGGGAACCTCTAAGGGCCTTCCTAGAAGACTGGGAGAAACAGGGAAGGAAAGGTTTGGGCATATCTGGAGAAGGCCCGAAGGAAGACTACACCCGGGCACCAGCCCCGGCCTTGGAGGGCCCTGATCGGGCCTTAGCACCCAACCAGCAGGGGACTCAGCCCCTAGGAGGTTTAACACCGGCCCTCAAGCCCATACAAGGCCTGGAGCCAAGCCTAGGAGCTGCCAACCTAGGAGCAAAGAAGGAAATGGAGAAATGGGAGGAAATGAGGAAATGGGAAGAAGGCCGAGCGGGCAGATCGAGCAGGAACCCCGGATGCCAAGCAGCATCAGCATCAGACCCGCCGGAGCCCAGCATCAGGAGCCCCGTGCATTACCCAGCCCGAGCAACCAACGCCGTCACCAATTCCAAGCCCGACATCAAAGGTGGCACCAACTTTCCTAAATCGGCCCGCGCGTGAGTGACAAGCCCGACCGGATCCGCCGGTTTAGGGTTTTTAGGTTGTTTTTATTTATTTAAGTCTTTTTAAGTGTTGGACTCGGATTTTCCCTTTTAGTTTCGATTCTTTAGGAGCAAGTAAGTCTTATTATATTCTAAATAATACTTTAGATAATATTTTATTATTTTTAGAGTTTCTTTCCTAGTAGGATTCGTGAGCCTGTTCACGAGTTCCTCTACTATAAATAAGAGGCTTCGGCCTCATTGTAAACAACCAACCTTTTTCAAACAAATCAATCAAACAGAACTTTGTTTTTCAATTCTTTAGTTTTATGCTGCGTGCATAGCTTAGAATAGGTATTATCAACAGAAGCATCCATCTTCTGTCGTGGAGCCATTCCTGGACACTACGGGTTCCCGGTTACATATAACCGACGGGTTCTAGTACTTTTCCCGCCCCGGTGCCAACGATGATCGAGCGAAGGTTCAAGACTTACGGTGGTTAGGGTCGTCTGCCCACGGTTGCGGCGGTTCACACCAGTTTTGGTATCAGAGCTTCGGTTCAACTCGAGGAACCACAATCTATCCCAGTCTTCAGGTTTGAATCCCTGGATTCATATCCTTTACTTTCAGTCTTAGAAAATCCTTGAAAAACCCTACCTATCTTTGTTTTCGTGTTATTAGGAAATCAGTTTAGAAAATCCCATCTATTTTCATTCTTGTTCGAGTTTGTGTAAGAAGAAGAAAAGAAAACAAAAAAGAAAGGTAATCTGCCCTAGGGTTTCCTATTCATTATAGGTTGATCTTAAGAAGAGGGGTAGATAGATATATTAGCTTCCCTGTATTATCAACTAACATGGCAGACGAGAGAATCAACCACATGGAGGCCAACGTTCTCAACATCACTCAAACTCTAGCCATGCTACAAGAAGCCCTATCTCGGATGGAAAGGAGAGCAGCTGAGCAAGAGTATGAGAGGGAGAGACCCCGCGGCGACCGGGATTGGGAGGACAGAAGACCACCCCAAGACGTCGATGATAATGTGAGCAGCCTTAAGCTCATTGTACCTAAATTCAACGGGAAGGCCAATGCCGACGACTACTTGGACTGGGAAAGAATCATGGAAGACTTCTTGGACTGCCACAACTATTCCGAGAGGAAGAAAATCAAGGTGGCCACCCTGGAGTTCACTGACTACGCCGCTTTATGGTGGAGTCAGTACCGGCAGCAAATCCTACGAGATGAGGAAGAACCCGTTAGAACTTGGGCGGAGTTGAAAAGGAGAATGAGGAAGAGGTTTGTACCGGCGGCTTACACTAGAGACTTGCACATCAAGTTACAAACTCTGAGGCAAGGAAGCATGTCCGTGGAGGAGTACAACAAGGAAATCGAGATACTCGTGATGAGACTCGATCTTAAGGAGGATGAGGAGGCCAGGATAGCAAGGTTTACCAACGGCCTACAACCAGACATCATGCATCAAGTCAACATCCTTCATTATGTTGACTACTATGATTTAGTGGCCTTGGCAATCCGAGTGGAGAAGGAGATCAAGAATGGCTTCGATAAGAAGCCCGCGCCACCCGCCACTAGCACCTGGAAGGGAGCTGCTAGCACCAGCCAACCTCCATGGAGACCCGGCCCCAACCGGGCCCAAGGCGGCAGGCCAAACCCTAGCCTCGCCACCAACCGGGTAACCACAAGCACATCCCCTACTGCACCGAGTACTAACCCTAGGCCTAGCGACATTGTTTGTTTTAAATGTCAGGGCCGAGGACATGTGGCAAGGGACTGCCCCAACCAAAGGGTAATGGTGCTCAAGGAAGGAGAAGTCATCACCGACGACGAGGAAGAAGAAGCGAAGGAAGACAAAGAAGAAGACTCCGATAGTGGAGAAGAAGTAGAGGTTCAAGGCCTCAAAAAATTTACGGGGATGTTCGTGAAAGACCTAACCCTAGGTCCTAAGGCCTGGCGGGATGCCTTGGCTGAGCCTTACATCCCTGGCATCGGCCCGACTCTAGAGCAGCACCCGGCCAGCATCGGATCAACCCCAAGCCAGCACCTGGTGCCCCACAGATCGGTACCCGAGCATCCACTGGCCAGCCCTCTACTGGTGCAAGAACAGCACCCGGACACACCTAGGCCCCGAGGGATACCCAGGCTGTCTGCGACATGCACACGGAGGAAGTGTCTCACCCACTCCTGAGACTGGCACCCATCCGGATCCGTCTACCCCCAAGAGCGGCGGCTACAGAAAAAAGGCCGAGCAAAGAGGAGGGGCTTCACTGGGACGACCTGTACTCCCCTATGTCTTCTATGAGCCTAAACATCCAAGTCAAAAGCCCATCGACTGATGACAACATGAGCACTGACAGTGCCAGCTTAGAAGACCCAGAGCCATGGTCGGACTCGGACTCCAACGAGTACCCGAGCCCCCAAAGCATGTGGGAAGATGGCCCCACCACACAAGCCGTCGACTTGAGGAAGCCCCCGCCCAGCACTCCCACGAAGGAGGATTGGGATTCAAGGACGAATCCCTTACAAGAAGAGGGGAATGGAGTTACCCCGGGTAGCCGACTAGCTGGGAATTCCTATTCCTACACCCCGCCGGGGTCACCCACGCGGCAAAGGCCTTAGCGCCTTATAAAAAGTGCTTGGAACCCCGAAAGCCTCCGAGTCTAGCACCACGGAGGTTCATCAAGCCTCAACAGGCGGTGAGGTTCAAGTACAGCCCTCCCGAAGGGCTCAACAGGCACGGATGAGCGTCCGGACCCATCCGGCCCTAACTTGGGCCCCGGCACTCGAAGCAGCCAAGGAGCCTAGCGTGCCCGGGACCTCGAGCACTAAGCCTAAGGACCCAGGAGGTGCTACACAACCTTGGGACCCTCTAGATGCCTTCCTAGAGGAATGCCGACTGAAGAGGGCCGAGCCCCAGCCTAAAGGAGCTCCAGCCGGCCCCGCCCCGAGCGTTCCTCTAGCCCTAGTACCAAGGCTAGGCTTCCAAGAGCTCAAGGAGCGGATGACCACCTTCGGCGAACCTCTAAGGGCCTTCCTAGAAGACTGGGAGAAACAAGGAAGGAAAGGCTTGGGCATATCTGGAGAAGGCCCGAAGGCAGACTACACCCGGGCACCAGCCCCGGCCTTGGAGGGCCCTGATCGGGCCTTAGCACCCAGCCAGCAGGGGACTCAGCCCCTAGGAGGTTTAAGACCGACCCTCAACCCCATACAAGGCCTGGAGCCAAGCCTAGGAGCTGCCAACCTAGGAGCAAAGAAGGAAATGGAGAAATGGGAGGAAATGAGGAAATGGGAAGAAGGCCGAGCGGGCAGATCGAGCAGGAACCCCGGATGCCAAGCAGCATCAGCATCAGACCCGCCGGAGCCCAACATCAGGAGCCCCGTGCATTACCCAGCCCAAGCAACCGATGCTGCCGCCAATTCCAAGCCCGACATCAAAGGCGGCGCCGACTTTCCTAATCCGGCACGCGCGTGAGTGACAAGCCCGACCGGATCCGCTGGTTTAGGGTTTTTAGGTTGTTTTTTTTATTTAAGTCTTTTTAAGTGTTGGACTCGGATTTTCCCTTTTAGTTTTGATTCTTTAGGAGCAAGTAAGTCTTATTATATTCTAAATAATACTTTAGATAATATTTTATTATTTTTAGAGTTTCTTTCCTAGTAGGAATCGTAAGCCTATTCACGAGTGCCTCTACTATAAATAAGAGGCTTCAGCCTCATTGTAAACAATCAACCTTTTTCAAACAAATCAATCAAACAGAACTTTGTTCTTCAATTCTTTAGTTTTATGCTGCGTGCATAGCTTAGAATAGGTATTATCAATAGAAGCATCCATCTTCTGTCGTGGAGCCATTCCTGGACATTACGGGTTCCCGGTTACATATAACCGACGGGTCCTAGTACTTTTCCCGCCCCCGGTGCCAACGGTGATCGAGCGAATGTTCAAGACTTGCGGTGGTTAGGGTCGTCTGCCCACGGTTGCGGCGGTTCACACCAACACAGGCCCTAGCTCAGGCTCAGCGGCAAGCACCGACCCCAGCCCAGGCTCATGGCCCAGCGCTAGCGCCAACATCGGCCCCAACTCAGGCTCAGTGGCCAGCGCCAGTGCCAGCAATGGCCCTAGCCTAGGCTCAGTGCCAGCGCCAGTACTGGCCCAGCCTTGGTTCAACGCCCACCGCCCAGCCCCAGCCCAGAGCGGCCCCAGCACCAGCATAGGACCATGCCCCAGCACCCAGCCTCGGAGCGGCCCCAACACCGACGCAGCACCAGGCCTAGTGCCCAGCCCCGGAGCGTCCCCAGCAGCGGCGCAACACCAGGCCCTAACACCTAGCCCCGAAGCGACCCCAACACCGGCGCAACACCAGCCCCCAGCGCCCAGCCTCATCGCCTAGCAATAACACTGTGCCCCAGCACATGCCCCAACATGAGCCCCCAGCCCGTGCCTTTGCACGAGCTCCAGTACCAGCCTCGGTACCCACAAGCGCCCAAGCGAGGAGCCCTCATACCAGACCTGGTACGGCCGGAACCACCAGGCCCGATCTAGGAGCCTACGGCCCGATACACCAAGAAGCTCCGAAGAACCACCAGGTCGAGTCCTACACATCCTAGTTCTTATTTTTAAAATTTATAAGGGTTCGCCAGGTACGGATTCGAGGATGAATCCTTTCCAAGAAGAGGGGAATGAAGTGATCCCAGCCACCAAGCCCGGCGTGGACACGACATCACAAGCACCATGCCCGAACCTTCCCATGTTAACATGGGATGGCGAAACAGATGATTGAACCAGAGAGGATTTCCCTTGCTGGAAGGGAAATACCCCATACCAGTAGCCCCAATGATGAGCTGCAGAATAGCGGTCAATCAAATAACTACCAAGCTGTGAAGCTAGGGTAGATCGTATTCCACGGGTCTCCTCTACTTCCTTACTCAAATGTGTTGGCAATTAAATTCGAAGGTAAACACTTAGTGCGTGGTGTGAGTTCCACGACTTCTATACTAAAAATGCAAAGACAGGTTGAAATGAAATTAAAGCGAATTAACGATTGATTGATTGACTAAGACAGAAGACAGACAAGCTTAGACTTCGAATCCCCCTTAGATCACCAAGGCAACGACAATCACAAGACCAGCGATTTTCAATTCTCATTCAATCAGTTTCTATACACCACCATAACTCTTGACCCTTAGGTTTAAGACCGGCGAACGTTCGCTCTATCCATTCTAGCTACCAAGATTAATTAGTCGCCCTGGTACGGTCGCCTCTCGCAACGACTTAACTCAACTGGTGCAAATTCTAACGATTTATGAGTTACTTTTGCAGTGGATTAACCCTAACCGGTTCCTACGAAAGGCACACTCCAATTATAAGGTTAATTGTTCAACTTGATGTTCTATAGTAAAGCGAGCGTTCGCTTCTATCCTTAGCTTAACAAGAATCTAATCTAGGTGGCCAAACTAGACAAGAAACACAAAGAACAAAGAACAAGTCAAACATGAAGAAGAAACTGAATGAATTTTGAATCTAATCACCGCCGATCCGTGACCGCTTTAAAGCCCTAGGTCACTTAGGGTTCATCTAATCTAAGCTCTACGAGTTTAGCTACTCATATTCAATATAGAAGAATCGAAGACAGGCAAAGAATACATCTCAGGTAGGAAAGACAGAGAAGAACTGTAAAACCTAATTTCGACGACTCCTGGCAGCTTCAATCGGCTGGATCTTCAACTCCTAGCACTGGCTCTCCGAGATGGATGGATGGCGTCACGATCCGTTCCTGGCTCCTCAAACTCTATCCACTCGTTCTTTCTCTCTCTCAGTCTTGGGATTTTTCGTCCCGTGTGTAAAAATTGTGTGTAAAAATTGATCTCCCCTTATTTAGCCGCTTGATTCAGTATTTAAACCTAACCGGCGACTGCTGCTTTTTCACTGGGATTTTCGCCAAAAATCCAAGGATATTTTCGGCGAAAATATCAGTTCAAATGTCACTCGATCCCGTCTGTTTCTTCTGGTTTAAATGGCGTAGGGTTTTCGGCGAAAACTCCCAAGGTTTTCGCCGAAAACTTCTTGATCGGGACAGTTGATTTCTTCTTTCATTTTCGGCGAAAACCCAAGGGTATTTTCGCCGAAAATATATGTGTAAATGGGGCAGGAATTCTTTTTGGGTTGAATGACTTTTCTGGTTGATTCGGGTGTGATTCCTCGGGGTTCCATGCCTTAGACACGTCCTTTGCTACCACATTTGATGGCGAACACTTGTGCTAACGAGAAAATACTAGAAAACCATCAAATTGACCCGAAATGGGCCAAGGTAACACAAAAGGCATGAGATGGATCGGTTGAGTGAATATTCACTATTCTACCCTAGAAACCGTGTCTTAAGCAATGAAATGTCGCTTAAATGAGGCTGATAATCATGTCAATTCGAGTGTCATCAAAATACCCCACACTTAAGCTTTTGCTTGTCCTCAAGCAAACTGAACTAGAACACACTCAAATTCACAAATGACACGAGATTAAACTGAGATTCAATTCTAACAATTTGGTTTAGACTGTTCCACGTAGAAAGAGTGACATACACATGCAAGAACATCAACCAAATAAATTTTCGATCTCACTAATCTCTGCACACTTCAAGTAGTAGTTTTAACAAAGCACATTTCTTGGGAAAACAATTAATCATAATTAACCGACTACGATAACACCAATTCTAATAAAAAAGACTTCAAGCTCTAGCCATGATGTGGATGCGGAGGTAGGAAAAGTGACGTGGCTATCGACTCGACTTCATCCGTTTCTAGATCTGTACGTTACATGTTCTAGCTAGGACCGATTTAAACAACAATTTCTTTCAAGATTCAAACTTTCTCCATTGATTTACTGCATACTAGTGCTCGATACCAAACACTTCACTTAGGTGTTGGACCTGCCTAGCTCACAGTATTTGTGCTTATGCTAGTGCTCAACCCGAACACTTCACTTAGGTGTCGGGCTTGCCTAGCTTTATTTTCGGCACTTTAAAGAACTTAACATTAACTTGAACAACTCAATTACTTGATTCAACATTTTAGCCACTTGGTCCTAGCTAGTTATAACTTTTTACACAAGATTTCGAATTGGATTTTCATCTAATCTCAAGCCACAATCACAGGTGAACCAATATGGAGTGAAAACATGGAGAAGCTAGCATTTATCATCTTAGAACGGTTTGGTATCGAGCTTTGTGATTAAGAAGCAAAACTGTTTAATTGATTCAAATGTCAACTACAAGAGTGATGTATGATCTGTTCTGACCTAGACTCATTTGATATCTGTTCCGACACGTTGGTTACAGGTTCTAAGTGGAACAGTCTAGACGTCATTGTTCAAAATTGAAGTCAATTTAACATCAAAAGTCAAGAATTGAGCAATTCTATGCTAGAGTGACTGGACAGGAATCACGAGGCACACAAAGATATAGGCAGTCAAGATCATGCATGGTTCTCTAACATCCTACCCCACACTTAGACTATTTTGTGTCCTCACAGGACCAAACTAAAGTAGAGAGATACAAAGAACCTGAAGGGTGATGGGCGGAGTAGTGGTTGAGCATGAAGAGTCCAGGGCGGAGCGGAGTAGGTACTCAAAAACCTACAAATCACAAACAACAAAAGATCAAAAGGAAACCGGGACAAGTGCCCTGGATCCACACAGAATAAAAGTGGATCGAGATCCGAAAAGAAGAGAGAAAAGAAATGGAAAGGATAGAAACAACCTGATCACTGTTCGGAGGGGGGGTGGTGAAATGCCAAGCCGCTGCTCCAGCTGCTGTCGCCATGCGATATCATCCCTGTGTCTGGCTGACTGGTCGGCCATGAATTGCTGAAGAATGGTCCATCGCTCGTTCTGTGTCTCCTCATGTGCTACCCGGGCCATCTGCCATAGAAGTGAACCAGCCGAGTAGTCAAGCTACCATTTCTCAATACGCGCCAGCCGCTCATTCATCTCAGCGGTGATTAGCGCCCGCGACAGTGGGCGTTCAACTGGCTGGGGGACGCGGTGAGGGAGCAGTACGCAAGTCTCAAAGTCCAATGAAAGGTTGATGCCCCGTGCTATGGCGAGTTCGGCACCTATATGCTCAATCGGGACACGAGGTATGTCGGGGCCCCATTTGTCACCGAGCTAGAGATTGTCGATCAGAATTGAAATGAAAGGTCCGCCCGGAAGCTCAGAAGGAAGCTTCTTGGTCGTAGTGCGCTTGTGAAAGAATCGTGCAAACCACCATCCGGGATGCAGGTTGGCATCCTCCTCTAAAGCACGGAATGGCACGAGCTCTTCTAGCGAGACATGGTGACGGCCCGTCTTGCTGCAATAACACAAAGACTGCACCCAAATATAATGTAAGAACTTAGGAATAGGGTGAACAATATCACCTACCGTAAGGTTGACGATAGTCTCGATCTCGTTCAGGCCAGCTGCCCACCTCCACACATCTGGATAAGGAGCACTCGCAATGGAGTATGTGTCCTTGAAGCCAGCGGATGTTGTAGTGATGTTGACGTGCGGATCCACCAGGTGGCCGAACTCGAGAATTGACTTCTCGTGGAGAACACCACCGAGGCGGAAGGATACGAATTTCTGCTCACGTATGGGCTTTGGGGTGAGGCGCCGGAATGAACTCAAGAACTCTTGAAGAGTGACAAGAGGGTAGGGGGAACCATGAGCGGTCAGCACTCGTAAACCAGCTTTATGAAGGGCGGTGCCGATGGTGGAGTGCCAAGCCGGATTGTGCGCCTTGAGACTGTCTAGAGAAAGAACTGCCACCTTAGCCGGAGGAATGTCTTTGATCTTCTGAAAGACCTCTAGCTGGTGTGGCTCCAGGGCTGCGATGAAAGGATGTAGGGCCCCATTGGCAGGTGCAGGAATAGATGAGATAGGAGTCACAGGGGTTGGTGCATCCTCGTGGATGATGGCCACAGCCGTCGATGTCTGTGCAGCCGGTGCGGGTGGTCGGGAGGATGGAGCCCGGTTCTGTCGAGCCGAGGATCACTGTGCTCTATCCGCACTGGTGGTCTTAAAACGTTTGGGAGCCCTGTAAAACACAACTCAGGAAAGAACAGCATCAGAAGACAAGAATCCTACCCCACACTTAGGTTGACAAGTGGGAGCAAGCAAATAAAATCGAGAGATCACGAATCAAGATATAGCAGCAAAGAACTGTCAATCAATTAAACAAGCATGAGGAATGGAATGATTCATTAACACGATCGCACAGACAACAGGTCACGAGCCTTAAAAGGTCACAAAGAAATGTCAGAACCAAGCGAATTGACACCGACATAGCAATCATGAAAATCGAGGGAGAACCAAAAAGTCAACCATGCCGAAAACCGAAAGTCAAAAAGCCAAAAGATTCACAATCAAGGGCTGAACAACTAACCGTGAAGACATGACTCGAGAAAATGACTAGAAATCCAAGAAATCGACGAAAAAGCTTGAAAACTAGGTCGGGTGGAACCGGAGCTGTGGAGCTCCGAATATAGGGTTGAACCGAGGGCTAGGCAAGGGGGAAGGGCGGCTGGCTGTCAGGTCGGCGGTGGCATCGGCGAACAGAGAGGCGGCGGCGGGCGCGGCGATGGTCAAAACTGGTGAGAGAATTTTGATTTTGTGTGAAGTTTTCGGATGGGGGGGCGAAAATCAGAAGTTGAAACCGGTATAAATAGTCGGCGGAAAACACAAGATTTTTGGTGAAAATAATTGTAAAGTTTCGGCAAAAATTTCTTGTATAATCAGAATCCGGTTCGGTGAAAAGTTAGGTGGATTTCGGCGAAAAGGCGTTGGGGTGAGAAACAGGAGAAACAGGTCGGTTTTAAACAGAAATTTTTGGCGAAAAGAATGACACATTTTCACCGAAAATTCATTTGAAAATGGCCGGCATGTTTTTTTAAAGAGGGGTTTAAAACAAAACGACTCGAAACGAAAACAACTGACTCCAGCCGTGGGTTGCCTCCCACGAAGCGCTCTTGTTTAACGTCCGTGAGCCAGACGATACCTGGATTTGTGTCATGATTCCAACGCAAAGTAGTGCACGTCGATGGAAGAGACAGCTAGTCCTTGCAGATACTTCTTAAGCCTATGCCCGGTGACCATAAACGGCTTTTGATCATGCAATTTGATTAGGACACTGCCTAAGGATGCCTGCCGCACCACGGTATAAGGGCCGGACCAACGGGACTTCAGTTTACCCGGGTAGAGCTTCAATCAAGAGTTATATAAGAGGACTTCATCTCCGGGATAGAACTGCTTTATCGTCTTCAATTGAGAGTCATGAATTTTCTTCGTGCGCTCTTTGTATAACTTCGTGCTCTCATATGCGTGGAGTCGATGTTCCTCAAGCTCAGCGATCTGGCCGTGACGCATATTACCTGCTACTGCATAGCTCATGTTCAACTCTTTGTTAGCCCAGAATGCCTTGTGCTCAAGCTCAACCGGCAAATGACACGCCTTGCCATAGACCAGCTGATACGGTGTGGTACCAATGGGAATCTTGTAGGCAGTTCGATAAGCCCATAAGGCATCATTGAGCTTGGATGACCAGTCCTTGCGGGACCGGCCAACTGTCCTATCAAGAATCCGCTTGAGCTCACGGTTCGTCACTTCCGCTTGACCATTCGCTTGAGGATGGTAAGCTGTGGACATACGGTGGGTGACGCCAAAGCGTTTGCACACCCGGTCGAATTGTCCATGGAAGTGGGTACCCCTATCGCTTATGATGAAGCGCGGTGAACCAAAACGTGTGAAAAGACGGGTAAGGAACCGACCCACCACTCTTAAATCATTAGTGGGTAGAGCTTCAGCTTCGGCCCACTTAGAAACATAATCTACGGCTACAAGAATATACTTGTTTCCGTTGGAGGGTGTGAACGGACCCATAAAATCAATTCCCCAAACATCAAAAATTTCAACAGTTAAAGAAACAATTTGGGGCATCTCATTACGGTTAGAGATGTTACCTGACCGCTGGCACGCATCACAACGTCGAGCAAAACATCACAATCACTAAAAATTGAAGGCCAGTAAAAACCTGTTTCGAGCACCTTTCTCGCAATGCGGTTGCCTCCGAAGTGTCCTCCGAACTGTCCTTCATGGCATTTTCGCATGATGTCAGCTGCTTCGATGTAAGAGACACATCTCCGGATCATCCCGTCAATACTGATGCGGTATAAGAAGGGCTCATCCCAGAAGTATGACTTGGCCTCTTTAAAGAGCTTCTTGCGTGCATTGAAATCTAGCTCAGGGGGTACAATGCCGTGAGAGAGGTAATTAGCCAGGGTTGCATACCATGGTTCTTCCAAGTCGGTTGCATTACTCAGATCTTGAGCGTGAGGGATTGCCCAGGGCTCGATGGCTATGCTGTTAACTTGTTCATGCGTTTCAACACGCAACAGCTCGTCAGGGAAAGAATCATTGATTGGGGTAGTAGATTTACCTGTTTGTGATTCCTCCAGTCGGGAAAGATGATCCGCTGCTAAGTTCTCCGCTCCCTTCTTGTCTTTAATTTCTATGTCGAACTCTTGGAGGAGAAGGATCCATCGGATGAGACGTGGCTTCGAGTCCTGCTTGGCTAATAAATGGCGCAAGGCAGCATGATCTGTGTAGACAATGGTATGTGAAAGAACAAGATACTGTCTGAACTTGTCAAAGGAGAAAACGATGGCCATAAGCTCTTTCTCCGTAGTAGTGTAGTTTCTCTGAGCGTCGTTGAGTGTCTTGCTAGCAAAGTAAATAGGATGAAATCTCTTCTCCTTCCTCTGACCAAGAACCGCGCCAATGACGAAGTCACTAGCATCGCACATAATCTCGAATGGAAGATTCCAATCTGGTGCTGTAAGGATCGGTGCGGTGGTGAGTTGAGTCTTCAAAGTCTCAAAGGCTTCAAGATAAGCTTTATCAAATACGAAAGGAACATCTTTCTCAAGGAGCTTCATCATTGGAAGAGTGATCTTGGAGAAGTCTCTAATGAACCTTCGGTAGAATCCAGCATGACCGAGGAAACTTCGAACTGTCTTAACTGAGGTCGACGGTGGTAAGCTGGCGATGGTCTCAAGCTTGGCACGATCAACTTCTATACCGGTCTTAGAGATCCTATGTCCAAGAACAATGCCTTCAGTAACCATGAAGTGACATTCTCCCAACTAAGAGCTAGGTTGGTTTCCTCACAACGAGCTAGCACCTTGTCCAGATTAGCCAGGCACTTGGAAAATGAATCTCCATAGACGGAGAAGTCGTCCATGAATACCTCCACCACATTCTCTACCAGATCTCCAAATATAGCAAGCATGCATCTCTGAAAGGTAGCGGGAGCATTACATAAACCAAAAGGAATACGACGATAAGCAAACGTACCGAACGGGCAGGTGAAAGTCGTCTTCTCTTGATCATCAAGCTCGATGGGGATCTGGAAGTAACCGGACATCCCGTCTAAGAAATAGTAGTATGCATGACCAGCCAATCGTTCAAGCATCTGATCAATGAACGGTAGTGGAAAATGATCCTTCTTTGTGGCGTCATTGAGTCGTCGGTAATCGATACAGACTCTCCATCCGGTAACCGTGCGAGTCGGGAAGAGCTCACCCTTTGGATTAGGGATGACGGTGATTCCTCCTTTCTTCGAGACGACTTGAGTCAGACTGACCCAAGGACTGTCAGCAATAGGATAGATGATACCGTCATCTAGAAGCTTGAGTACTTCCTTCTTTACAACTTCCTGCATCAGAGGGTTAAGTCGGCGTTGTGGTTGTCTGACTGGTTTGAATTCTTCATCAACGACTATTCGATGTTTGCAGAAGGTTTCAGGGATGCCTCTGATGTCTGCTAACTGCCAGGCAATAGCTCTGACATGCTTCTTGAGTAGCCTGATCAGTTGCTCTTTCTGCTCGGGAGATAGATTCGAATTGATGAAGACTGGTAACTGGTAGCCCTTCCCCAGAAATGCGTATTCTAGGTGGTCAGACAGCTCCTTCAAAGTAAGTTCTGGCGGATTTTCATATGAGGTAGTAATCCGACTCGATGCTGGCTCGATGTGTGCAGGCGCAGTGATGGGTGTGAATGTCGCCTTCTGCTCGTCTAACTCATCCCGCCATAGGCGCTGCTCTAGATCTTCTAATGCATTGTCAATCCCTGAAATAAAACACAACTCTAGCAGATCACTAGATAAGGCATTAGTAACGAAATTGGCCGAGGCCAACTCTAAGGGATCAACAGTATAACAGTTATCGTCTTGAGCAACAGAGTATCTCATGCTATCTTTAATGCGGAATGCAACACTCTCCTGTCCTACACTCAAAGTTAACAGGCCTTGTTTACAGTTAATATTTGCACCAGCAGTTGCTAGGAAAGGTCGACCTAGGATAAGTGTTCCGTCTGACTCGCGAGTATCTAGAACAACAAAATCTGCAATTATAGTAAACGGACCACAGCAGACAGCTACATCTTCTATTATTCCCCTAGGTAGTTTAACAGACCTATCGGCTAACACTAGGTGCAGAGTAATCGGTTTTAACTGCCCTAGATTCAGCTTCTCATATAGATAAACAGCCATAACATTAATAGAAGCACCAGAATCAGCCAGACTGCGATCAATTTTAATGCCATTAATAAAGCACGGTAATGTAAAAGGACCGGGATCAGAACACTTAGCTTGGGGTGGTGGCGGCTGTCGTATGGGAGATGGCGCACCGAGAATAGAAGCACATTCATTAGTAAGCGTGACAGAGTATGCCTCTCTGTTCTTCACTTTATTCACTAGGTCTTTAAAGAACTTCCCAAGTGGTGGTATAATCTCTACAGCTTCTGTCACTTGTATCTTGATCTCTGCAGTCTTAAGAACATTGTACCACTTCTTATACTGAGTGTCATGATCCTTGGCTTTGCTCATTGCAACCTTTGGGAAAGGGATCTGAGGCACATATGGCGCCAAGACAGGCTCAGGAGCTGTCCTGGGAGGAGGAGGAGGAGGAGCAGATGCTTCTTCTTCCTCTTCTGTGATATCTTCAATTTCTGGCATATCCATGGAAGCACTGGTATCTGGTATCACGTCAGGTTCTGGAGCCTTTGGATCAGTTGTTTGCTTGCCGCTCCTGGTGGTAATAGCTTGAGCGTGTTCGCTCTTTGCACCGGAGTCTGCTTGAAATGCTGCTGGATTAAGGAGAGGATTGCTAGTAAAGAGTTTAGTCATATTGCTTATAGCATCCTCTATCCTCTGGCTCTGAGCTCTCTGTCCTTGATTGAGTGCAGCTTGAGCTTTTAATTGAATGTCGTGGTCGTCAAGTCTGCTCATAATCTGATCGAACTTCTTCTCATAGTCTATGTCTCTATTGTAGTACGGCTTTGCTTGAAACTGGTGTTGTCCTCCAATGAATCCTGGAGGTCTCTGATAAGGATCTACTAACCGGTTGCTTTGGTTCCGTGGCACGTAGTTTCTGTAACCGGCATAGCCTTTCTGATTGTTGGCGAAGCCTTGATCAACGAAGTTTATCTCTTCTGTAGACCAAACTTCTGTTGTACCAAAGTTGAGGCAGCTTCCACCGTTATGAGCATAGGATCCACACCATCCACAGTCAGCCGAAAAGATGGTAGCTGACGGGGGATTGAGAGGAATACCAACTGCTTGTAGATGCTTCTGAACATCCGCTTTGATCTGCTCTGCAACACTCATCTGACTCTGACTCTTGGTTCCTTCTCTTTGCCTCTCTCAGTTTCTAGATTTTGAAGCACATCTAGCGAAATGCAGAAGAGCATCCTGAGGAGTAAGGGCGGTGCAATATCCGCCAGCTAGGGAGTTGACCCAATTTGCAAATTCTTCGCGCATACCACGAGCAAAGAATTCAGCCAGCTGTCTTTGTTCATACCCATGGTGAGGACATTTGAAGAGAAGAGATTGGAATTCGTTCCAAGTGTCATACAGGCTTGCATCTTCTCTCTGAGTGAACCTGGAGATGCGGTCTTTATAAGCAGTTGTCCTTGCGGGAGGAAAGTATTCCTCAACAAAATCTTGAGCTAATGCCTCCCAGTTAGTGTGATGACCTGGAGGCTTACTTCCAAGCCACTGCTTAGCTGCACCTCTGAGAGAGAATGGAAAAGCTCGGAGATATAAAGTGTTCTTGTTGAGGTTCCCAGACTTGAAAGTGTCACAGACAGCCAGAAAGTCATCTATATGTGTGCAGGGGTTATCATCTGGCTTCCCTTCCAATTGTATGTCCCTAGAGATTAGTTCTAAGAGAGGAATCTTAATCTCATAGTCAGGATCATCGTCATTAGAAAGCACGGTGATGGGGGATCGAAAGTTGGATGCACGCGGCTTACTGTAGTCCGCAACACTCTAAGAGCAGTCATTGCGGCAAAGGAGGATGGAACGGAAGTGATACGTTTCTGTACCTGCTATGATCTGCAAGAGACAAAAACAAACACAACCGGTGTAAAATTGAAGTGTGATGGAAATGAAATATGGAAAGGTAGAAGAATATAAATGCCAACTCTTCTTTCAACGAAATAGAAGAGTCCCCGGCAACGGCGCCAATTTGATGAGTTGCAGAATAGCGGTCAATCAAATAACTACCAAGCTGTGAAGCTAGGGTAGATCGTATTCCACGGGTCTCCTCTACTTCCTTACTCAAATGTGTTGGCAATTAAATTCGAGGGTAAACACTTAGTGCGTGGTGTGAGTTCCACGACTTCTATACTAAAAATGCAAAGACAGGTTGAAATGAAATTAAAGCGAATTAACGATTGATTGATTGACTAAGACAGAAGACAGACAAGCTTAGACTTCGAATCCCCCTTAGATCACCAAGGCAACGACAATCACAAGACCAGCGGTTTTCAATTCTCATTCAATCGGTTTCTATACACCACCATAACTCCTGACCCTTAGGTTTAAGACCGGCGAACGTTCGCTCTATCCGTTCTAGCTACCAAGATTAATTAGTCGCCCGGGTTCGGTCGCCTCTCGCAATGACTTAACTCAACTGGTGCAAATTCTAACGATTTATGAGTTACTCTTGCAGTGGATTAACCCTAACCGGTTCCTACGAAAGGCACACTCCAATTATAAGGTTAATTGTTCAACTTGATGTTCTAAAGTAAGGCGAGCGTTCGCTTCTATCCTTAGCTTAACAAGAATCTAATCTAGGTGGCCAAACCAGACAAGAAACACAAAGAACAAAGAACAAGTCAAACATGAAGAAGAAACTGAATGAATTTCGAATCTAATCACCGTCGATCCGTGACCGCTTTAAAGCCCTGGGTCACTTAGGGTTCATCTAATCTAAGCTCTACGAGTTTAGCTACTCATATTCAATACAGAAGAATCGAAGACAGACAAAGAATACATCTCAGGTAGGAAAGATAGAGAAGAACTGTAAAACCTAATTTCGACGACTCCTGGCAGCTTCAATCGGCTGTCTAGGGGAAATTACTAGTTTGTACAGCTATATATAAGTCAGAACAAAGACAATTAAATTAAATTGATTTTTTTTAAGATTTTAATTAATTAATTTAGAAGTTATTACTAAAAAGTGTCTAAAATCTAATTATTACTTCCTCAAATGACCACTTAAGAGCCGACATTCTCTCTTTTTTATTATCTAGACTTTTCAAAGTTGGGTAATGATCTTCTTATTCTTAATATGTTGTTGATCTGAATGTTTCGATGGTAGTTCATAAAATCTTATGATTTTACGATTAAAAACTACAATTCCGATTTCACCCATGTTTTCAATTTCACGTGGAATCACGATTTTGACTACATTGATGCCAAGTACATCCGAACAAGAAATCGTAATCAAGCTAGGATTTCCCGGTTTTGGACAGATTCCTAGTCTGACAAATATTGACATATTTAGGCTACTTGAGATAGAATTTGGGCTGATGTCCAACATGAAAGTCGAAGCCCATGACGTCTAATAGTGATATGCCAAAGGGATTAAGTTTCCGAATTTATTTGGTATTTATTTGGCTGAATCTTCCAGAACCCGTTTAGCTATTTTTTTAGGAATTTTCCAGCTTTCGTTTTAAGTGTTTTTGTTTAGGAAGGAGTACTTTCCTTGTAGGATTGTGAGTCTGAATTTTTCTTCCTTCTTTGAGTATTTTAGGATTAGTTTAAGTCCTTTTAGTAGTTTAATTGGGACTCTTTTTATTTCTTTAATAGTTTAGGAAGTAGTATCATAGGAGGAATAAGAGAGCTTGTTCCCTACTCCTCCCCTATAAATAGAGGCCGCCGGCCTCTCTTATAATTCAGACTTTGATTAATAAACACATAAAACTTTGGTTTTATTCTTGTATTGATATGCAATTCTCTTTTCGACTTTCATGGAATTGACTGTCATCTAGATCGACTTGTCTAGGGTATTCACCCCTTGAAGTGGCGCCTTCGGCTGGAAAATTAGGTTCCTAGACTTTGTGTGCTAGTGGGTCTAAGTACTCAACCACCCTAGTTCCATAGATTCAACTTGAGTGCTTGACATCAGCATAAGGTGGTTAGGGTCTTTGAGCTCAGCATCTATGGTTCACATCATTAAGGTGGATAGGGTCTCGGAGCTAGCAGTCGTGGTTCACATCAGCTAGAAGTTGCTAAATCCCGTAAAACACCATTTTTAATATTCATATCGAAAACACAGTGTGTGTTATGAACAAACACGACGTGTTTAACAGACATACGACCGTGTGTTTCCTTTTGTCAATTTCAATGAACTTTCCTCGGAATTAGAGCACGGCCGTGTATCTCAGATACACGACGTGTACTATGATACACGACGTGCATGGCGTGTGTTCTTCACTATACAGCATGCTCACTTGCTACCTCAACCCGACTAGGCACGAACGTTCCAAACCTCGATGGGACCTCAGAGACACTAGTTCTAGTGCCTTGATCACCCGAACTCGAGTTCCAAACCATCCAGTTGGGCGGGGATGTTACAAGTCTCCACAACTTCAAAGATTTCATCCCTGAAATAACCCTCTAACTCATTCTAGCAATGTAATACCACAATTGCAGCAGCTAACGCACCACATCAGTACTCAAAATTCACACTAACGATTAGGGGTGGGAATCGGTTAATTCGGTCATTAACCGATTAAAATCGGTTAACCATAGGTCAACCGACCTCCAAGAATTTTTAACCGATGATTGGCCGAAATAAAATCAGTCAATAACCGACCAAAATTTGGTTAACCGACAATTGACCGATTTTGACCAATTTAATCTACTTTTAACCTTAAAATTCCATATAAATTGAATAATATCATAAATTATACACCATGTAAATAAACACTTGTACTAGAAATCATTATTCCATCATTGTTTCGGTCAAAGTCGGTTAACCACATTTAACCGTTAACCGACTTACTAAAAATGGTTAACCACCCCCTTGACCGACCAAATAATCGGTTAACCAATTTTCCAAGGCCACTAAATCATCGTAGTCAACATAATGAAGGATGTTGACTTGATGCATGATGTCTCGTTGTAGGCCGTTGGTAAACCTTGCTATCCTGGCCTCCTCATCCTCCTTAAGATTGAGTCTCGTCACAAGTATCTCGATTTCGGTCAGTTAATCGGTTTTAACCATTAACCTTAACTGAATTCCCACTCCTACTAACGATCCTAGCAACCTCTACCTTTAAGGTCGTCAACTCCTCACAATCCAGACTCTTAACAACGCAAAAGAAAACCATAACACACAACCCAAAACACACTAGAACACAACTAGAATGAACCACGTATTGAGAAAACATACGAAGAACACTAAAGGGAGTAAGTACCTAAAGCATAAGCTTCCACCAATTCAGGGTACCGTCTCCTCATGCTCTCCTCGTTCTCCCAAGTGGCCGACTCGCTCTCATCTCCACACCACCTTGAGCTGTGGAATCTGCTTGTTCCTCAAAACCCGAACTTTCCTATCCAGGATTGCCACCAGGTTCTCCTCATAGTTCATATCTTGAAAAGTTCTGATTAAACGGTTTGATTTAAAAAGTTGGTTGGTTCCTTGTTGATTAAAGCTTAGTAGAATTTAATTATTTATTTTGTTAATTCTTTTGACCCCAATCAATGAGAATCAGACCTTTCGAGTTAAGGGGTTTCAAGTTAACCACCGGGTCGAGGTCCCGAACCAATTGGTCCAACCCAAAGATTACAGCAAGTTTTGGGCTCAGCCCTTAAGTTTGGAGGAAGGAAAGTGGAGGAGCAGAAGGGCTTCAGCCCGTTCAGCACTCAAGGGAAGGAGAGGGGGGCCGGTTGGGCCTGTGTGGTTCGCCTCAGCCTTAACTCCACATCAGTAAGAAAGGGAAACGAAAGGAAGGCTGGGCCTAAGGCCCATCAATGGCCGATAGAGAAGAGGAAGAGGGAAGTAGTCTGACACTCAAAGAAGCTTGGGTTTCATCCCGTGCGGAATTAAGTGGAAGAAAGGGATTAGGCCAAAGGCCCTTTTTCTAGTGGTGGTTTGGTGTTCAGCAGAAGAAGAAGAAGAGAGGAGAGAGAGGCGTGGGGTTGCGAATTAGTTGGCACAAAAAACAATGGGAGAGGGTGGCGACTGAGTCCGGCTTGGGATCAAGGAACTCATTTCCTTGATCCCATCAAGGAAGGGTAGTTTTGGTATTTAAAAATGTCATCCAACCAATGGTCACCCTCCGTCGTCGGCCGCCGGACCTCCGCCGCCGTTTGCCGGTCGCCGGACCCACATGTTTTTGTTGGGTTTCAAAATCATGACCTCTTTCTTTAAAAGCCAAACTCCTACCACTACACTACTGAGCATTTATTAATAGTATATAACAATAAAATTGTTTTATTAATTAGTGTGCATATGGTTTGTACTAAAGATGTGCACACGAGTACGAAGTATGTGTACACTAGTATATAAAAATACTCATGTACCCACATTATTTTATCAAGTAGTATGCACATGATTTATACAAAATATGTGCACACGAGTACGAGTACGAAGTATGTGTATACTAGCGTAAAAAATAATTGTGCACGTGTACGAAATATGTGTACACATGTACACACATTATTTTATTCAGTAGTGTGCACATGATTTATACAAAATATGTGCACACGAATACGAAGTATTTGTACATAAACAAAATCTAAGATATTGTGTACACGTGTACAAAGAGTGTGTGCACGTGTACAAAGAGTGTGTGCACGTGTACACCGTGTGTACATGTTACAAGATAAGTGTACACATATACAAAAATGTAAGTACATATAGTGTGTGTATAAAACGTGTACACATGTATAACACGTGTACGAAAAATCTTTGCAAATGAGTACACAGTTTATGTACAAAAATGTGCACGTACATATGTAAAAAAATGTGTACACATATTAAAAACAAGTACGAAGTGTCACCGAAAAAAATTTCCAGAAAAATAGGCCCGACGACAATGGTCCGGTGGCCAAATTTTTTTTTGAAATCAGAGCTCCGATCGTCTGAAAAATTCATCGGAGAAGTCGCCGGAGCTCCGGTCACTAGCTGTTTCCACTTAAATTTTAAAAAAAAAACTAAAAAGGAAATTAAATTAAATTAAATGGTGAAAGTACCTTTTTACCCTTTTAATTTAAACCATTAGATCTGAAAAAATGAATCAATGGTTGAGATTGTTCCTTGACACCATCAAACAAGCCAAAATTGTTTGATGGCAAGCGGAACTCGGTGGCGACTGCTTCACACTTTTAGGGGAACGCACATATAGAATAGAGATTGGAGAGTGGCGGCGGTGCAGGTTCATGGGTTGAGGGATCAGACTAGTTGAGGGAAGTTGACGAGAGCTCATGGAATCGTGAAAGAGGGAGAGGGACGGAGGTCCGACCTTCATCCCCGATGTCGATGAGCGCAGGAGAAGCAGCAGCGATGGCTTGGCAGTCGTCCGCACAAGAAAAAGAGGGACTGAGGAACTCCGACAGTGGCCGGAGGAACAAGAAGGAATCCACAATGTTGAAGGGGCTATTTTCCAGAATAAAGGAAGTCGTCGGCCGCGATGATGAATTCACCGGCAACAAAGTTCAACTACCGGACGAGTTGGGGAAGAAGGGTGACCAATCAACATCTTGAGAAAGTTTAGTGGCTGACCTGCACCTTCTGGAAATATAAGTGTTTGTTTTATCTTTTTTGAAAACCTGGGGTGTGATTTGGAAGTTTGGAATTAAGGGTTCGTTTGACAGATCAGTTTCAGGATTGGATTGGCAATTCAGATATTTGAGCGTAATTCCTTCGTTAAGACTCTGATTGATGCACCATCAGGATCGGTGGAATCAGGATGACGAGATGATTCTTCCTGAACAAAAGTCAGGGGCTGATTTTAGGCTAAGATGAGGGTTTAGCATCATATATATAGCTGTAACGTGAGGAATTACAATCTGACATAGTGATTAATAGGGATGCACGAATTGGAGAGTTGTAAATGTATTTTATTATATGATTTTTGATTGGATGAATTGACGTGATTTGGTTCCATATGGTGTTATGTGTATAATGCAATTTTATGATTGATTGACTTGCCTTGACTATTGGTTGACTAGGTGGCTAGAAATGAGAGTTTATTTCCAGAGTGTGCATACTTATGTGGATGTAATTATTGGAACTGTGGAATGTTGGGTGCAGGAGGATGGTTATGCCAATGTAGAATCATCCTAGAAGGACGAACAGGTGGGTAACACTAGGACTTATGACATGGCTACCCCTCTCTTTTGTTGTAGGCGGGTAGGCAGATGGGGTGGCCGGCAAGACTAGCCGTTTACCCTTAACTTGATTCTGATCTGTGGAATGTGGATTGGAGTTGATTGAAATGTAAACGTAAAATTATGGAATTATTATGGAATTAATGAGGGAATTGATGATGTACTTGATGGTTGGATTGTGATGGATTTGATGAGAAAATTGATGGATGGATTTGATGGATGAATTTAAGGGATGGATTATTGATGCCATTACTTGAATTATGATAGAACCGGCAGGAGTCCACACCGCCCACCTTGAAATGGTTGTTATCGAGTCTGGTCTACATGGGGTAGATCACCTTTGCGGAGTGCCAGGGATTTAAAATTAGATCCTCATGCGGGAGATGGTCGATGTACTCTCCATGGTGAGAGTGCGTTTGTGGTGGCCGGTAGTGGTGGTGTGGAGCAATTCCTAGGCACCTTAACTACACACATAGAATTTAACTTGCGAGTTGTGAATAGTGAATTGTGTTTCGATGAATGTGTGTGTGTGTGTTGATGTGGATGAATGGTGGTGATTGATGTTGGATGTGAGTTACATGCCGATCTGACTTATTTTGATGTTGGATTGTTATGATTACTGATTGATATTGTTGGGGTGATGCATGATGGGAATATAGGTAGAGGGAATTGACTAATCACTTTGAACTATCTTATTAGGATGTTAAAATGAACGAAAGTATGGGTCCCATTGTTGTATTCCAGTGTAGGAGTCTGGGATGCTCCCTAGGTAGTTCGACGCATAGTTAAGCCCAATGGGTTCACTCAGTTTCATTAGGAAACCGATCCCCCCTTAGTCTCTCTTTTCAGTTAGAAGTAGTTGCTGAGCTGAGCTGAGTTTGGAGCAGCGGTTGTTGGCGGTGGAGTTGAGCTAGAAGACTGAAGGATGATGACCGAGGATGAGTATTTCATTTTATATATTTTATTTCAGTTGACAACTTTGGAAATTTTAAAAGTTATTTATTGTTGAGGTCGATAAAGAGGTTTTGGTTGTTTGTGGTTTGAAATGTTTTAAGTGGGGATCCCCGTTATTTATTTTAATGATCATATTTTATCAATTTTATTTCCACTGATTTTGTTTGGTTATTTCAATTTATCATTAGCAATGCTCATAACTGTTCGACCACGAGTTTACCCGAGTCGATTCGGGGCGGGTGTTACAAGGGTATTAGAACAAAGTTGAACTGTTCATTATGTTAGAGGATTAGCTACCCTCTAATGGAAAGGATAGAACATCAATGCAATACTAGCATTCCAGGGGTCATTCAAATGATTTTTAACTGGGTTGGTGATATGATAACCAATCCGCAACTGTGGGCGGCGACCCTATACCAATAAGCCAACAAACAGAACAGAAAAGTCTAACTTTAGTAACCGGGGGTGGATAGGACTTGGACCCGCTAGCTATAGAGAGATAGGGACCCTAAGTATCAAGTTGAAGGTGCCATACCGTGGGATGAATGCCCAAGATGATAAACCAACCTTAAGCAATGCAACAACTCACAAAATCTTGAAGGAACAAGTACAAAGTTCTGAAATTTATTTGTGTATTTAAGTAAAGTTTAAATTACAATGAGGCTTGATGTGACTTTATTTAGTGCATTTTGAGCTTGTGATTGACCTATGAAATGCCCGTGTTTGATCATGAAATGCCATGACTTATATGCTTTTATTGAAGTTTCGTGCAAAGTGCCTATTTGTTGTCCAGTTGCCACTTTGGAGCCAAATTCGTGGTCTATTAGAGTTATCTCTGTGCATTTTCATGTTATGGCTTCGAAGTACGGATGGCAAGGAGCACGTAGGAGCAAATGGGAGGTCAATCGGAGCTAGGACGGAGAAGATATGACCGTTGCAAAATCGAGAAAAATGCAGCTTTGCTGAAGAAGTTTTCGGCGAGAACTCTATGTTCTCGCCGAGAATTCTCGTCCATTTGCAAACAGGAGAAGTCCGGAATTCCAGAGCTGATTTTTGAAGAAGTTTTTGGCGAAAACATTCAGAGTTTTTGCCGAAAATATATGAAGAAAGTGAAGAGCTGCCAGGAGTTTTCAAAGGTTTTCGTCGAAAACTTTAGGCTTTGCCAGCAGCCTATTTAAAGAGCAGGCGATCGAAATTAAAGGGATATAATTCATTCAATACCTTCGACACTTCCTCTCAATTTCCAAACATGATTTTCCTCCTCTCTCTCTCTCAATCATCATCCTCCATCATCTCAACCTAAGAGCTAAGTGAAGATCATCTAGGAAGAAGGAACCATACCTTGGATTGAAGCTTGAAGAGCCAAGTTGCAAGATCCTCCATGGAAACAAGGATGATCTCCTCTCCTCAATTTCAGGTTTCTTCCATGGTTATGCTAGGCTAAGCCTAGGGTTTAGTTTAGTGAGGGATGGATCAAGCTAGGATAGGTGATTGATTGTATGGATTGAGTTTCTCATAGCCATTTGTGTAAGATGATGATCCTAGACCTTGTGCTTGTTGTCCATGAGAGCTTGACTTGTTCTTTTGGTACATTGTTTATGTCTTTCAATGCATGAGAATGATTGATTGATATTGATCTAAGGTGTTTGGATTGTAATTGAATGATTTGAGAGATTGGATTATGCAATTGCAACCATTTTGAGCTTGTTGTCCTTGGTGACATTTTGTCGAACACTTGGTGTGCATTTAGTTTTCAGTCATTTGAAGGTTGAAATGCCCTTTGGTTGCTAGATTAGTGTTCTATGATTGTCATGAGAGTGTCTTGCATCATTTACCTTGTGTTAGATGAATGTAAGCATAAAGATCAAGTGTTGAGCATTTCATTGAGCTAGCTAAAGCACTCCATTCCCTTTGTTCACATAGCGAAAGCATGGTGCATTTGGTCTACGAGTAGAGAGTCAATTGTGCGAGAGTTCGTTGATTCTACTTGAGTGAATTGCATGGTCATCCGTTTATACATCGTTGCTTGAGATTTAATCCAGCTTTCATGATCCTTTAGCTTGAAGAAACCCCTTGCTAAGCTAACCTACTTCTCTCTTGTTTGACCCTCATCTTACCTTGTTAGCTATTGCTTTACTTGCTTGTTTAGTTTTTTAATTTTGAATCTTTGTCACCAAAACCAAATCTCAATTTAAATGTTTAGACTGTTCATGAACCGTGTGAGTATTAGCTTATGAGAGGACCTCGTGGAAATACGACCTTGATAGTTGTTAGTTGAAATTCACACATCAAGTTTTTGGCGCCGTTGCCGGGAAACACTCTCATTCCTAAGAAAGCAATTATTAGTGAACCGATCTTTACACTTCCTTCCATTTTCCTTTTTGCTTCCTTGTTGCTCTTTGTTTACTTTGTTATCCCGCATTGTTGTATTACTCGGGTGTGTTTGTTGTGCTTGTTTGGAGGTGATTTGTGCTAGTGCATGAGGCGTTCAGCTCATCTTCAAGCACGAATCCAAGGACTTGAACAAGTGATTGAGCCACCAACTACTCCCCCACCTCATACAGTTGTAGAAGAAGAAGTTGATCACATTTCACACCACACTATGTCTCACCACGAAGATGAGGACAACCATTCAGAGCATTCCCATCACACCAATGATGACGATCAATCGCAAAGGGGTGCGAGGCGCACACTAGCTGATTATGCTCGCCCAACCCTTGAGGGTGCAGCCTCGAGCATCGTGCGTAGACCTGTGAATGCTAGAAATTTCGAGTTGAAGCCTAATATGATTCAGATGGTGCAAAATGGAGTGGTGTTCAACGGTATAGATGGAGAATGCCCCTCTAGACACTTGAAGGATTTCCTAGAAATATGCGATACGGTGAAGAACGATCAGATTCATCCGGATTGTGTGCGACTCTTGCTCTTTCCCTTCTCGCTCAAAGGTAGAGCCAAGTCTTGGTTGGAGAACCAACCTAGTAGAGCATTCACCACATGGGAGGGCCTAGCCGAAGCTTTCCTCGAACAGTTTTTTCCTCCTTATATGACGGATGCAATTCGAGACCGTATCAACCACTTTGAACAACACAAGGGAGAGCTTTTCCATGAGACTTGGAATAGGTTCCAAGCCCTCCTTCGGTCTTGTCCACATCACAACACTGCCGAATGGTCTTTGGCGGACATTTTTGCTAGGTGTCTTGACTTTGAGAATACAAGGATGATCAACCAAGCCGCCGGAGGTGATTTAAGGATGCTCACTCCCGGAGATGCTCTAGAACTCTTCGCGGAGATGGCCAACAAGACAAGGAGTTGGTCTCGACAACAACCTCCTAAGTCTAAGTATGGAAGTGACACGCGCCGTAAGTGTTGATGCACCAAAGGATTCGTCTAGCTATGGGAAGAAGCCTAAGCTACCGGGGCACCGAGATGAAGATGATCCCATGATCGCTCTCCTTATGTCCAAGATTGATGTCATGGCCTCTCAAGTGAGAAATCTTAGTATGCCTAAGCATCCCTCTAAGGCTTCATCATATCATTTGGGTAATCCACCGGTTGCTTCGGTGTATTGTTGTGAATGTTGTGGAGGCCAAGGCCATGATATCAATGCTTGCCCTTCCGCCACTTCCGAGCCTAACCAAGGCGACCACAATAGGAAGTAAGCTTTGCACAAGGTCAAGGATTCTATGGTAACTTCAACCCTCAAGGGAACTATCAAGGGGGTAACTACAACCGTCCTTGGAACCAAGGAGGTGGTTACAACAAACCTAACCAAGGGTACCAAGGCCAAGGTAGTTAAAGTGGTGGTTATAACAAGGGTTTCTACTAAGGTAATCAAGGAGGATTCCAAGGTTACAAGGGGTACAATCAAGGTAACCAAGGAGGAAACCTATGGAATCAATGGGGAAATCAAAAGCAAGGCAACCAATGGAACCAAGGGGGAAACCAAGGAGACAACCAAAATCAAGGTAACCAAGGTGGTGAGCAAGGTTCTAATCCACCGGGGATGTATAATCATAAGGGTAATGGACCGCCCGGTTTCAACAAGCCTTCTCAAAACAAAGATGGTGGTTCTTCAATCTCTCAAGAAGACACCAATGCGGCAATGATTCAACTTATCAAGAATCAACAAGCTTCAATTGCAAATTTGGAGAATCAAATGGGTCATATTTCTAAGGCACTCTCGGAACGATCCTTGGGCTCTTTGCCTTCCAATACCGAGGTCAACCCCAAGGGTCCGGAGCATTGCAAGGTAGTGACCTTGAGAAGTGGAAGACCCTTGCAAGATGCAACCTCTACCCCAATTGAATCCCAAAAGGTACAATATCCTAATCTAATGATTGATGATGATGATATTAATGATCCTTCGGATGAAGTTGAGGTTGAAGAAGTTGAGGTTGAAGTCGAACCTCCTACGGGTAATGTGAGAACTAAGATTGCCAAGGAACCTAGTAAGGCTACATCGAGTACACCACCGGTCTCTCCTCCCGCACCGGTTGTGTCTCCATACAAGCCTAAGCCCCCATACCCATCTCGATTGAAGAAGGATGGCCTTGAGAAGGTTTTCAAGAAGTTCGTGGAGCGGATTAGTCAAATGCAATTCTCTTTACCATTTCCTGAAGCTATGACTATGATGCCTCAATATGCTAAGTTCATGAAGGAACTCTACACCAACAAGGGGAAGTTACCGGAGACATCTCTAGTCCACCTCAATGAGGAATGCTCTGCCGTTCTCTTCAAGAGTCCACCGGAAAAGCTCAAGGATTCGGGTACCTTTACTATCCCTTGTGCTATTGGTAATATCTCTCTTGCTAATGGTCTTGCGGATCTAGGTGCTAGTATCAATGTCATGCCTTATTGCATATTTGAGAAGCTAGGGTTGTCTAATCTTCGTCCTACTCGTATGTACATTCAACTTGCGGACAAGTCGACCAAGAGTCCTAGGGGGATTGTTGATGATGTGCTAGTTAAAGTAGGCCCTTTTGTCTTCCTAGTTGACTTTGCGGTCATAGATACCGATGATGTGGATGTCTCATTGATATTTGGTAGACCATTTCTAGCTACTTCTCGTGCTTTGATTGATGTGCATAATGGAAAATTGACATTGAGAGTAGGACAAGAGAATGTCACATTTTGCATAACCGATGGCATGAAGTTTGCTCACGCACAAGATGATTTAGAGTACTCTTGTGATACTATTGCTTCGGCTAGTGTGTGTAGTATTTCTAACTTCGTGTGTCGAGATTCTTTGGATGTTTTCCTTAGAATGGATGTGCAGGAACATTTAGGTACCCCGGAGTTAAAAGCTCAAGTGGCTTACCTTGATGAAGGGAGAGACAAGTTAGAGGGTGAAACGGTTTTTGTTGCTCTCCCGAAGGTGGAAAGGGTGAAGACCTCCTATGAAGAACCACCGACTCTTGAGCTCAAGCCTCTTCCCGCACATTTGGAGTATGATTTTCTCATGCCAAATTCTAAGATACCGGTTATCATCAATTCTAAGCTTCTACCCGAGCAAAAGGACCGTCTAGTGGGGCTCCTCAGGAAGTAAATGAGAGCTATTGCGTGGAGCATCTCGAGTATTCGAGGTATAAGTCCCACCTTTTGCTCACATCGGATCCTTATGGAGGAAGATTTCAAGCCGGTTGTGCAACTACAAAGAAGGTTAAATCCGAAAATGAAGGAGATCGTGAAGAAAGAGGTTATTAAGCTGGATGCGGGGATTATCTTCCCTATCTCGGATAGCCCTTGGGTTAGCCCCGTGCAAGTTGTTCCCAAGAAAGGAGGGATCATGGTGGTAGCTAACGACAAGAATGAGCTTATCCCGACAAGGACAATCACCGGGTGGCGTGTATGCATAGACTATCGCCGACTTAATGACACTACTCAGAAGGATCATTTTCCTCTACCATTCATGGATCAAATGCTCGAGCGTCTTTCCGGTCATGAGTATTATTGCTTCTTGGATGGCATGTCCGGGTACTTCCAAATACCGATTGCTCCAGATGACATCGAGAAGACCACATTCACATGCCCTTTTGGTACGTTTGCTTATCGCCAAATTCCTTTTGGGTTTTGCAACGCTCCCGCTACCTTCCAACAATGTATGTGATGCTGCAGTTTTAGCGGTATCAAATAACTAACCTACCGAAGTAGACTAGATCGTATTCCACAGGGTTTCTACTAATCGACTACTCAAAGAAGCAGGCAAATTACTCAGGTTTAAACACTTAGTGCGTGGTATCAGTTCCACGACTTCTAATCTAATAAAGCAGGAAAATAAAAGACAGAAAAGTAAAAGGTTGACTAACGAGAAGATAGACGAACTTAGATTTCGAATCCCCCTTAGATCACCAGAGCATTGGCAATCAACATATCAGCGGTTTTCAATTCTAATTCAATCGGTTTCTATACACCACCATAACTCCTTACACTTAGGTTTAAGACTGGCGAACGTTCGCTCTATCCGGTCTAACTACAAAGATTAACTAGCCGCCCGGGTACGGTCGCCTCTCGCAATGACTTAATTAACTAGTGCAATTACTAATGATTTATGAGTTACTCTTGCAGTGGATTAACCCTAACCGGTTCCTACGAAAGGCACACTCCAATTATAAGGTTAATTGGTTGAATTGATGTTTTAAAGAGAGGCGAGCGTTCGCTTCTATCCTCAGCTTAACAAGAATCTAAACTAGGTGATCAAGGAAGACAGGTTTATGCGCCAAAGCAGGGAAGCTGTCTGGCGACTAACCCTAGCTTGCAAAAACCTAATCTAGGCGACCAATCAGAAAAGAAACATAAACAATCAAGAACAAAACAACCATGTAAAGAGAAACTGATTAAACTTTGAATCTAATTACCGCCAATCCGTGACCGCTTTAAAGCCCTGGATCACTTAGGGTTCATCTAATCTAAACTCTACAAGTTCAGTTACTCATATCAGAAACAAGAGAATCAATGGCAGCAATGAAGATCATCATACAGAGGAAGAACAGATAAGAACTGAAAAACCTAATTCTGGCGACTCCCGCGAAGCTTCAATCTCCTGGATCTTCAACTTTAAGCTCCGAGTTCTCCGAGGTGGAAGGATGGCGTCACGATCTCTCCACGGATCTTCGAACTCTCTAAACTCTATCTATCGACCCTAGAGTCGGCTGACTCTCAAAAGTCTGATTTGTGAAAATATGAATAATGATTCCCCCTTTCCCTTTGGGCCGCCGGTTTAAGTATTTATACTTAAACCCTAAGTCGCCGGATTCCTTCTTTTATTTTCGCCGAAAATAAGGGATTATTTTCGCCGAAAATGTTGGTACAAATGGACGGGTCCTCCGGCTGATTCTCCTGTGATTTTCGCCGAATAAGTTCTCGGTCTGAAAGCTATATGTTTTCGCCGAAAACATCCTTCAGTTGGCCTTAGTTGATTTGTGCTGATATTTTCGCGCAAAATAAAGGGTTATTTTCGGCGAAAACTCCTTTGTAAACCGGGCAGGAATTTGTTTGACTTGGTTTGCTCCTTTGATCGATGCCGGTGCAATCCCTCGAGGTTCCAATGCCTTAGAAATGTCCATGGCTACTTTATTTGACGACAAAAACCTGTGCTAACGTAAAAACACTAGAAAACCATCAAATAGACCCGAAACGGGCCAAGGTAACACAAATGGCACGAGATAGGGCAATTGATTGAATATTCGTTATTCTACCCCAAAAACCATGTCTTAAGCAAGGAAATTTTGCTTAAATGAGGCTGATAATCACGTCAAATCGAGTGTCATCAAATACCCCACACTTAAGCTTTTGCTTGTCCTCAAGCAAACTGAACTAGAACACACTCAAATTCACAAATGACACGAGATTAAACCGAGATTCAATTCTAACAATTTGGTTTAGAATGTTCCAAGTAGAAAAAGTGACCTACACATGCACGAACATCAACCAAATAAGTTTTCGATCTCACTGTTTTTTGCACACTTCAAGTAGTAGTTTTAACAAAGCTCGTTTCTTGGTAAAACAATTAATCATAATTAACCGACTACGATAACACCAATTCTAATCAAAAAGACTTTAAGCTCTAGCCATGATGTGGATGTGGAGGTAGGAAAAGCGACGTGGCTATTGACTCGACTTCATCCGTTTCTAGATCTGTACGTTTCCTTCAATTTATTTACTGCATACTAGTGCTCGATACCAAACACTTCACTTAGGTGTTGGACCTGCCTAGCTCACAGTATTTGTGCCTTTGCTAGTGCTCAACCCGAACATTTCACTTAGGTGTCGGGCTTGCCTAGATTTTTTTTCAGCACTTTAAAGAACTTTACATTGATTTGCACAACTCGAATTTCACCACTCAAACACTTGATTTATCGATTTAACCACTTGATCCTAGCTAGTTATAACTTTTTACACGAGATTTCGAATTGGATTTCCATTTAATCTCAAGCCACAATCACAGGTGAACAAATATGGAGTGAAAACATGGGAGAAGCTAGCATCTATCATCTTAGAACGGTGTTATCGAGCTTTGTTATTAACAAACCAATCAATTCAATTAATTCAAGTTTCAACTACTGAAGTGATTTATGATCTGTTCTGACCTAGACTACTTTAATATCAATTCCAACACGTTGGTTACAGTTTCTAAGTGGAACAGTCTAGACGTCATTGTTCAAAATTGAAGTCAATTTAACATCAAAAGTCAAGAATTGAGCAATTCTATGCAAGAGAAATTTTAAAATTGAACCACGAAATCACAGAAAATCAAATAAGATCATGCATAATCATAGACTCCTACCCCACACTTAAACGGTTTTGTGTCCTCACAGAACTAATCTAGAGTAGGGAGATACGAAGAACTTGGAAGGTGATGGTCGGTGTAGCGGATGAGCACGGAGAGTCCGGATTGGAGCGGAGTAGCTACTCAAGTTCCTACAAAAACAAAAACAACAAAAAGATCAAAAGGATACCGGACAAGTGTCCCGGATCCACACAGTCAAACAAAGACGGGTAGGGGAATTTTGAAAATATTTTGATTCTCTTTAAGTGGAGGATTGGGTGGTTTTCAAAATAGTTTTCGGCGAAAATAAGAGGGTGTTTTCGCCAAAAATTTTAGTTCAAATGCACTGCCAGTTTTTCAAGTGTGTTTTCGCCGAAAGTAACCATATGTTTTCGCCGAAAATAAGCGTTAAAATCACTGCCTGGTTTTCAAGTTCAATTTCACCAAAAACATTATAAATTTCGGACCGAAAATATGAAACAGGGAGGTTCAGTGAAAACCAAAAGGCGATTTCGCCGAAAATGGGGTTGAATATTCGCCGAAAATTTTGAACTACTCGGGTGAAAATATTTTCGCAAATCCGGCAAACTTCAGAAAATCACAGTTAAATCCACAAAAATCAGAACGACCTCAATCATCTTGTGACTGACACTACGACACGCAGTCTACATACAAAAAATAAGAAAATAAACAAACTGACACTTTTGGCTCCCCCGAACCGACTCTAAAATACTAAGTTCGACAAAAAATTAAAAACAGACTCCAGCCGCGGGTTGCCTCCCACGAAGCGCTCTCTTTTAACGTCCTTGAGCCGGACGGTACCTGTTAGGGACCCCAACTTAGGAGTTCCTTGAAGTCAATCATCTTCTTCAAGGTGTGCGGTTGAGTGCCATGTAGCACTCCAGCAGGGTGATGTAACCGGTAGTGTTCCAGTAGATCGTGGTTCTGGTTGGATGACCAGTTCTTCTTGAATTCTCCTACTGGAGGAGGAAGGAGGTAGTACGGCGCGACATGATCAATGAGCTCCATCTTCTCTACAGGTTGACTAGGCGGAAGTGTAGGTGAGGGTATCTCCTCAATCTCTATGTGCTCCTCTTCGGCTTCAACTTCAGGGTGGATTGGCTTTATGTCTTCATCAACCACCACCGCCAAGGATTCTTCTAGCTCATAATAGTCATGGATAGGATCATCATCTTCTTCTTCGAACAGCTCTTGAGCGTCTTCTGTCATTAACTGCTTTGGTTGCTCGAGCTTGATGTCCGTCGCGAGATGACCTTGTAGCATTGAAGAGATATTATCCAAGGCAGATTGGGTTCTCGACGAGCATTGTTGATGTTCATGAACCATCTTTTGGTTATCTCTAGCGCCACTTTGATGTTCTTGTTGGTGTATCTCTTGGTAACCTTGTAGCATTGAAGAGATCTTATCAAAGAGGGAGTCAAATCTCGCCGTCTGTAGTTGTTGTTGATGTAGCAATTCTCGATAATCTTCGGGATATGGTGCTTCATTGATGTACCACTCTCGGTACCGGTCATCCCACCTGTAATCCTGCATAATCAAAACTAAGAAGCACTACCCAGATAAATCATGGAATATGGAGGAAAAATAAATGGTAAGGCGGAAAGGTAGAAGAATAATTTGCCAACTCTTCTTTCAAACAATTAGAAGAGTCCCCGGCAACGGCGCCAATTTGATGCTGCAGTTTTAGCGGTATCAAATAACTAACCTACCGAAGTAGACTAGATCGTATTCCACAGGGTTTCTACTAATCGACTACTCAAAGAAGCTGGCAAATTACTCAGGTATAAACACTTAGTGCGTGGTGTGAGTTCCACGACTTCTAATCTAATAAAGCAGGAAAATAAAAGACAGAAAAGTAAAAGGTTGGCTAACGAGAAGATAGACGAACTTAGATTTCGAATCCCCCTTAGATCACCAGAGCATTGGCAATCAACAAATCAGCGGTTTTCAATTCTAATTCAATCGGTTTCTATACACCACCATAAAATCCTTACCCTTAGGTTTAAGACTGGCGAACGTTCGCTCTATCCGATCTAACTACCAAGATTAACTAGCCGCCCGGGTACGGTCGCCTTTCGCAACGACTTAATTAACTGGTGCAATTACTAACGATTTATGAGTTACTATTGTAGTGGATTAACCCTAACCGGTTCCAACGAAAGGCACACTCCAATTATAAGGTTAATTGGTTGAATTGATGTTTTAAAGAGAGGCGAGCGTTCGCTTCTATCCTCAGCTTAACAAGAATCTAAACTAGGTGATCAAGGAAGACAGGTTTATGCGCTAAAGCAGGGAAGCTGTCTGGCGACTAACCCTAGCTTGCAAAAACCTAATCTAGGCAACCAATCAGAAAAGAAACATAAACAATCAAGAACAAAACAACCATGTAAAGAGAAACTGATTGAACTTTGAATCTAATTACCGCCAATCCGTGACCGCTTTAAAGCCCTGGATCACTTAGGGTTCATCTAATCTAAGCTCTACCAGTTCAGTTACTCATATCAGAAACAAGAGAATCAAAGGCGCAATGAAGATCATCATACAGAGGAAGAACAGATAAGAACTGAAAAACCTAATTCTGACGACTCCCGCGAAGCTTCAATCTCCTGGATCTTCAACTTTAAGCTCCGAGTTCTCCGAGGTGGAAGGATGGCATCACGATCTCTCCACGGATCTTCGAACTCTCTAAACTCTATCTATCGACCCTAGAGTCGGCTGACTCTCAGAAGTCTGATTTGTGAAAATATGAATAATGATTCCCCCTTTCCCTTTGGGCCGCCGGTTTAAGTATTTATACTTAAACCCTAAGTCGCCGGATTCCTTCTGTTATTTTCGCCGAAAATAAGGGATTATTTTCGCCGAAAATGTTGGTACAAATGGACGGGTCCTCCGGTTGATTCTCCTGTGATTTTCACCGAATAAGTTCTCGGTCCGAAAGCTATATGTTTTCGCCGAAAACATTCTTCAGTTGGCCTTAGTTGATTTGTGCTGATATTTTCGCCGAAAATAAAGGGTTATTTTCGGCGAAAACTCCTTTGTAAACCGGGCAGGAATTTGTTTGACTTGGTTGGCTCCTTTGATCGATGCCGGTGCAATCCCTCGAGGTTCCAATGCCTTAGACACGTCCATGGCTACTTTATTTGATGGCAAAAACCTGTGCTAACGTAAAAACACTAGAAAACCATCAAATAGACCCGAAACGGGCCAAGGTAACACAATGGCACGAGATAGGGCAATTGATTGAATATTCGTTATTCTACCCTAAAAACCATGTCTTAAGCAAGGAAATGTTGCTTAAATGAGGCTGATAATCACGTCAAATCGAGTGTCATCAGTATGTTTGCCATCTCCGATGATTTCGTGGAAGATATCATGGAAGTGTTCGTGGACGACTTCTCAGTTTTTGGAGATTCATTCGACCTATGCTTGAGGAACCTTGAGAAGGTCTTGCGTCGGTGTGAAGAGACCAATCTCACGTTAAGTTGGGAAAAGTGCCATTTCATGGTCAATGAGGGGATTGTTCTTGGTCACAAGATCTCTAAAAAGGGCATTGAGGTTGATAAGGCAAAGTTATAGACCATCTCTCAACTTCCTCCACCCTCTTCCGTGAAAGCTGTGAGAAGTTTCTTGGGACATGCCAGTTTCTATAGGCGTTTCATTAAAGATTTCTCCAAGATAACTACTCCTATGACTCGGCTTCTCGAGAAGGATGTGGAATTTCTCTTTGATGACGAGTGCATGCGAGTCTTTGAACTCCTCAAGGGTAAGCTCACGAATGCTCCTATCCTCATTGCTTCGGATTGGTCAAAGTCATTTGAGTTGATGTGTGATGCTAGCGATTACGCTATTGGAGCGGTTCTAGGCCAACGAATCGACAAGAGATTCCATCCAATATACTATGCAAGTAAGACTCTCAATGATGCTCAAAGGAACTATACAACTACAGAGAAGGAGCTCTTGGCTATAGTGTTTGCTTTTGATAAGTTTAGGTCCTACTTGGTGCTTTCTCACACTATTGTCTTCACGGACCACCAAGCTTTGAGGTACCTTCTATCTAAGACCGATGCTAAACCAAGATTGATTCGATGGGTTCTTTTGTTGCAAGAGTTTGACATTGAGATTCGGGATAAGAAAGGATCCAAGAATGTAGCCGCCGATCACTTATCTCACTTGGAAGAAGCGGAAATGGTACACAACGGTAATGAAGAGATCAATGACAACTTCCCCGATGAGCTATTATTCGCTATAGCGACTTTGGAGTTCGAGGAACCTTGGTTCGCAGATTTAGCTAACTATCTTGCTAGTGGATACTTGAAGGAGGGCCTCTCCACTCAAGACAAAAGGAAGTTCTTTGCGGATTTAAAGCATTACTATTAGGACGATCCTTTTGTATTTCGAGTTGGCTCGGATGGTATGATTAGAAGATGTGTCAATCATGGAGAGGTGAAGGACATCATACGACATTGCCACTCCGGTCCTACGAGTGGACATCATGGAGCAAATTGCACGGCTCGCAAGGTACTTGAGTCCAGATTCTTTTGGCCCTCAATCTTTCGAGATTGTCAAGACTTTGTCAAGTCCTGCGATGCCTGTCAACGTTCAGGTAACATCTCTTCCCATAATGAAATGCCTCAAAATGTCTTGGTAGTGGTAGAAATATTTGATATATGGGGTATTCATTTCATGGGACTGTTTCCTCCTTCGCGTGGTACCAAGTACATATTAGTTGCGGTAGATTACGTGTCTAAATGGGCGGAGGCACAAGCTTTACCTACCAATGATGCCCGAGTCGTAGGGAAGTTTCTTGTTAAGTTGTTCACCCGTTTTGGTGCCCCTCATGCTATCATTAGTGATCAAGGTACTCATTTTTAAGGGCAATTCGATAGAGTATGCCGCCGGTTCGGTGTCACTCATCGGATGTCCCTCGTATCACCCTAAACTAGTGGCCAAGCCGAGGTGACTAATAGGGAACTTAAGAGAATCTTGGAGAAAACGGTCGACCAATCATGAAAAGATTGGTCGAAGAAGCTTGATGATGCTCTATGGGCCTACCGCACAGCCTTCAAGACCCCTATAAGCACTACTCCCTATAGGATGGTCTATGGCAAAGCATGCCATTTGCCGGTGGAGCTCGAGCACCGAGCTTATTAGGCGTTGAAATTTCTAAACCTTGATATGAGTCTCGCAGGAGAAGAGCGTAAGTTTCAGGTACATGAGCTCGAGGAGTATCGTCATCACGCATATGAGAGTGCTAAGCTTTACAAGGAGAGGACAAAGCTCATTCACGACTCCCGTTTGAAGCCGAGCAAGGATTTCAAAGTTGGTGATCAAGTACTCCTATACAACTCTCGGCTCAAACTCTTTCCCGGGAAGTTGAGATCTCGTTGGTCCGGACCATTCACGGTAACTCAAGTATTTCCGTATGGCACCATCGAGGTAATCTCTCCGTCCCAAGCCGAACCTTTTAAGGTGAATGGCCATCGACTTAAGCATTATGTTGTTCATGATACTATTGGTGCGGTCGAGGTTTTATCCTTGGTCATGCCTTGAGTGTTTTCGGTTTCGTCGAGCTTAAGACGGTAAACAAGCGCTTCTTGGGAGGCAACCCTTGTTATCTTTACTTTTTCGCTCTTATTTACTTTTGTTTTAGTTTTTGTGTTATTTTAACTTTTTGAATAAGGTTAGCAAGCATTTGGGATCTCTCTTCACCAATGAGCGTCATGGTACTCTTTCACTACTTTGGCCTCCTATGCCCTTCTTCACCGCACGGTATATTCGTTCCGCCTTACCCTCTCTCTCTTGATCATTGAGGACAATGCTCATGTTAGTCGTAGGGGGAGTTGAGGTTTGGTGTGATGGTTTGTCGGTAGAAGTCTAATGCTATGCTTTGATGAGTTGCATGATCTTGATTGAATGTCAAATTCCTCTATCGTAGAATCATTCGGTTCTTGACTTTTGGTGTTTAATTGACTTCAATCTTTCACAATGATGTTTAGACTGTTCCACTTAGAACCTATAACCAACATGTCAACACTAATATCAAATGAGTCTAGGCCAGAACAGAGATTTTATCACTCTTGTATGTTGGTTGATTGGTTTGATACGTGTTTTGTACAGCTCAATAACACCGATCTAAGATGATAAAGGCAATTAGAATTTCACCACATTCAGCCAAAATTGTTCCAACACTTTTGCTTAGTCGTAGGGGAATTTGATGTGACTTTATTTAGTGCATTTTGAGCTTGTGATTGACCTATGAAATGCCCGTGTTTGATTGAAGTTTCTTGCAAAGTGCCTATTTGTTGTCCGGTTGCCACTTTGGAGCCAAATTCGTGGTCTATTGGAGTTATCTCTGTGCATTTTCCAGTTATGGCTTCGAAGTACAGATGGCAAGGAGCAAGTAGGAGCAAACGGGAGGTCAATCGGAGCTAGGACGGAGGAGATATGACCGTTGCAAAATCAAGAAAAATGCAGCTTTGCTGAAGAAGTTTTCGGCGAGAACTCTCGTCCATTTGTAAACAGGGGAAGTCCGGAATTCCGGAGCTGATTTTTGAAGAAGTTTTCAGCGAAAACATTCAGAGTTTTTGCCGAAAATGTATGAAGAAAGTGAAGAGCTGCCAGGAGTTTTCAAAGGATTTTTCGGCGAAAACTTATGGAGTTTTTGCCGAAAACTTTAGGCTTTGCTAGCAGCCTATTTAAAGAGCAGGCGATCGAAATTAAAGTGATATAATTCATTCAACACCTTCAACACTTCCTCTCAATTGCCAAGCACGATTTTCCTCCTCTCTCTCTCTCTCTCAATCATCATCCTCCATCATCTCAACCTAAGAGCTAAGCGAAGATCATCTAGGAAGAAGGAACCATACCTTGGATTGAAGCTTGAAGAGCCAAGTTGCAAGATCCTCCATGGAAACAAGGATGATCTCCTCTCCTCAATTTCAGGTTTCTTCCATGGTTATGCTAGGCTAAGACTAGGGTTTAGTTTAGTGAGGGATGAATCAAGCTAGGATAGGTGATTGATTGTATGGATTGAGTTTCTCATAGCCATTTGTGTAAGATGATGATTGATAGCTGCAGTTTTAGCGGTATCAAATAACTAACCTACCGAAGTAGACTAGATCGTATTCCACAGGGTTTCTACTAATCGACTACTCAAAGAAGCTGGCAAATTACTCAGGTTTGAACACTTAGTGCGTGGTGTGAGTTCCACGACTTCTAAACTAATAAGCAAAGGAAAATAAAAGACAGAAAAGTAAAAGGTTGACTAACGAGAAGATAGACGAACTTAGATTTCGAATCCCCCTTAGATCACCAGGGCATTGGCAATCAACAGATCAGTGGTTTTCAATTCTAATTCAATCGGTTTCTATACACCACCATAACTCCTTACCCTTAGGTTTAAGACTGGCGAACGTTCGCTCTATTCGATCTAACTACCAAGATTAACTAGCCGCCCGGGTACGGTCGCCTCTCGCAATGACTTAATTAACTGGTGCAATTACTAACAATTTATGAGTTACTCTTGCAGTGGATTAACCCTAATCGGTTCCTACGAAAGGCACAATCCAATTATAAGGTTAACTGGTTGAATTGATGTTTTAAAGAGAGGTGAGCGTTCGTTTCTATCCTCAGCTTAACAAGAATCTAAACTAGGTGATCAAGGAAGACAAGTTTATGCGCCAAAGCAGGGAAGCTGTCTGGCGACTAACCCTAGCTTGCATAAACCTAATCTAGGCGATCAATCAGAGAAGAAACATAAACAATCAAGAACAAAACAACCAAAGAGAAACTGATTGAACTTCGAATCTAATTACCGCCGATCCGTGACCGCTTTAAAGCCCTGGGTCACTTAGGGTTCATCTAATCTAAGCTCTACAAGTTTAGTTACTCATATCAGAAACAAGAGAATCAAAGGCAACAATGAAGATCATCATACAGAGGAAGAACAGATATGAACTAAAAAACCTAATTCTGATGACTCCCGCGAAGCTTCAATCTCCTGGATCTTCAACTTTAAGCTCCGAGTTCTCCGAGGTGAAGGATGGCGTCACGATCTCTCCACGGATCTTCGAACTCTCTAAACTCTATCTATCGACCCTAGAGTCGGCTGACTCTCAAAAGTCTGATTTGTGAAAATATGAATAATGATTGATGTGGTGTTTTTTTCTGATGTGTGTCGGCTGCTTCTCTTTAAATAGGTACGCTTAGGGTTTCCAATACAGCGCCGGATTTGGAAGATATTTTCGGCGAAAATATCAGAATATTTTTGCCGAAAACTTTAGGCAGAATCCCCTGTTTGATTTCTTCTATTATTTTTGGCGAAACATCAAAGTAGTTTTCGCCGAAAACTTCAGTGTAAATCAGCCTGTGAGTTTCTGAAGGTATTTTCGCCGAAAACCTCAGTGTATTTTCGGCGAAAATATTATGCTGGGCACTTGGATCTTCGGTTCTGACTCGGTTTGATTTCTGGTTCGATTCCGGTTCACTCCTTGAGGTCTTGAATACGTCCATGGCTACGTAAATGATGGCAAAAATCTGTGCTATCACAAAAACACTAGAAAACCATCAAATTGACCCAAAAAGGGCCAAAGTAACCAAATCGGTAGGAAATAGGGTAGTTGAGTGAATATTCGCTATTTTACCCCTAAAACCACGTTTCAAGCAAGGGAATGTCGCTTAAATGAGGCTTATAATCACGTCAAATCGAGTGTCATCAATACCCCACACTTAAGCTTTTGCTTGTCCTCAAGCAAACTGAACTAGAACACACTCAAATTCATAAATAACACGAGATTAAACCGAGATTCAATTCTAACAATTTGGTTTAGACTGTTCCACGTAGAAACTTAACCTACACATGTAAGAACATCAACCAAACAAGTTTTCGATCTCACTATTTTCTGCCCACTTCAAGTAGTGGTTTTAACAAAGCTCGTTTCTTGGCAAAACAATTAATCATAATTAACCGACTACGATAACACCAATTCTAATAAAAAAGACTTTAAGCTCTAGCCATGATGTGGATGTGGAGGTAGGAAAAGCGACGTGGCTATTGACTCGACTTCATCCGTTTCTAGATCTGTACGTTACATGTGCTAGCTAGGACCGATTTAAACAATGATTTATTTCAAGTTCAATTTCTTCCTTCAATTGATTTACTGCATACTAGTGCTCAATACCAAACACTTCACTTAGGTGTTGGACCTGCCTAGCTCACAGTATTTGTGCTTATGCTAGTGCTCAACCCGAACACTTCACTTAGGTGTCGGGCTTGCCTAGATTTTTTTCAGCACTTTAAAGAACTTAACATTGATTTGCACAACTTGATTACTTGATTTAACAATTTATCCACTTAATCCTAGCTAGTTATAACTTTTTACACAAGATTTCGAATTGGATTTCCGTCTAATCTCTAGCCACAATCACAGGTGAACAAATATGGAGTGAAAAACATGGAAGAAGCTAGCATTTATAATCTTAGAACGGTGTTATCGAGCTTTGTGATTAACAAGCAAAACTGTTTAATTGATTAAAATTTCAACTACAAGAGTGATTCGTGATCTGTTCAGACATAGACTCATTTAATATCAGTTCTGACACGTTGGTTACAGGTTCTAAGTGGAACAGTCTAGACGTCATTGTTCAAAATTGAAGTCAATTTAACATCAAAAGTCAAGAATTGAGCAATTCTATGCAAGCGAAATTTTAAAATTGAACCATAGAATCATAGATAGCAAGCAAGATCATGCATAATCCTAGACTCCTACCCCACACTTAAACGGTTCTGTGTCCTCACAGGACTAAACTAGAGTAGAGAGATACGAAGAACCTGTGACGAGATGGTCGGTGTAGGGGATGAACACGGAGCGTCCGGAGCAGAGCGGAGTAGCTACTCAAGATCCTACAAAACAAAAACAACAAAAAGATCAAAAGGATACCGGGACAAGTGTCCCGGATCCACACAGAATAAAAGTCGAACAAAGAAGGTTAAGGGGAATTTTAAAAATATTTTGACGATTGAATGAGAAACTGAAAGAAGGAAGAGAGAGAGGGTGAATCCGGATTTTAAAGTGAATAGTTGGGGTAATTTTCAAAAGAGTTTTCGGCGAAAATAAGAGGGTGTTTTCGCCGAAAATTTTAGTTCAAATGCATTGCCGGTTTTTCAAGTGTGTTTTCGCCGAAAGTAACCATATGTTTTCGCCAAAAAGAAGCGTTAAAATCATTGCCTGGTTTTCAAAAACTATTTCGCCGAAAACATTATAAATTTTGGTCCGAAAATGTTAAACAGGGAGACTCAGTTGAAAATCCAAAAGGTGATTTCGCCGAAAATGGTATTGAAAATTCGCCAAAAATTTTGAACACTACGATTGAAAATATTTTCGCAAACCCGGCAGACTTCAGAAAATCACAGTTAAATCCACAAAAATCGGAAAGACCTCAATCAACTTGCGACTGACTCTATGACACACAGATTCTACATGAAAAATAATAAATCAGACAAATTGACACTTTGGCTCCCCCGAACCTGACTCGAACGACGAAAAGACTGACTCAAAAAAATTAAAAAACGGACTCCAACCGTGGGTTGCCTCCCACGAAGCGCTCTCTTTTAACGTCCTTAAGCCGGACGATACCTGTTAGGGACCCCAACTTAGGAGTTCCTTGAAGTCAATCGTCTTCTTCAAGGTGTGCGGTTGAGTGCCATGTAGCACTCCAGAAGGGTGATGTAGCCGGTAGTGTTCCAGTAAATCGTGGTTCTGGTTTGATGACCAGTTCTTCTTGAATTCTCCTTCTGGAGGAGGAAAGAGGTAGTACGGCGCGGCATGGTCAATGAGCTTCATCTTCTCCACAGGTTGACTCGGCGGAAGTGTAGGTGAGGGTATCTCCTCAATCTCTATATGCTCCTCTTCAGCTTCAACTTCAAGATGGATTGGCTCTAGGTCTTCATCAACCACCACCGCCAAGGATTCTTCATTAGATGCTTCTAGCTCGCAATGGTCATCGGTGAGATTGTCATGTTCATCTTCGTATGGCTCTTGAGCATCTTCTTCCATTAGTGGATTTGGTTGCTCGAGCTCAACATCCATCACGTTACGAGCTTGTATAATCGAAAGGAGATCATCCAAGGTGGATTCTACTCTTGCCGTCTGTTGTCGATGCTGATGAGCCGGTATATACACCTCTTGATGAATTTACTGGTCGTGTGTAGCTTTTGGCTCTTCTTAGAAATGCTCTTGAGCATCTTCTTCCATTAATTGCACTAGTCGCTTGAGCTCGGCGTTCCTTGTATCAGCAGCATCGTTCATTGATTGGAGGTTGTCGATCGCGGCTTGGGTGATTGCCATCCATTGTTGATGCTCATAAGTGTGTAAATCCATCTCTTGGGAGTCTTCAATATATGGTGCTTCATTGATGTACCACCCTTGGTACTGGTTATCCCACCTGTAATCCTGCATAATTAAAACTCAAAAGCACTACCCAGGTAAATCATGGAAATATGGAGGGAAAATAAATGGTAAGGCGGAAAGGTAGAAGAATAATTTGCCAACTCTTCTTTCAAACAATTAGAAGAGTCCCCGGCAACGGCGCCAATTTGATACTGCAGTTTTAGCGGTATCAAATAACTAATCTACCAAGGTAGACTAGATCGTATTCTACTCGAGGTCTCTTCTTCTTGTCTACTCAAATATGTTGGCAAATTACTCGATTTAAACAAGTTATGCGTGGTGTGAGTTCCACGACTTCTAAACTAATAAGCAAAGGAAAATAAAAGACAGAAAAGTAAAAGGTTGACTAACGAGAAGATAGACGAACTTAGATTTCGAATCCCCCTTAGATCACCAAAGCATTGGCAATCAACAGATCAGCGGTTTTCAATTCTAATTCAATCGGTTTCTATACACCACCATAACTCCTTACCCTTAGGTTTAAGACTGGCGAACGTTCGCTCTATCCGATCTAACTACCAAGATTAACTAGCCGCCCGGGTACGGTCGCCTCTCGCAACGACTTAATTAACTGGTGCAATTACTAACGATTTATGAGTTACTCTTGCAGTGGATTAACCCTAATCGGTTCCTACGAAAGGCACACTCCAATTATAAGGTTAACTGGTTGAATTGATGTTTTAAAGAGAGGCGAGCATTCGCTTCTATCCTCAGCTTAACAAGAATCTAAACTAGGTGATCAAGGAAGACAAGTTTATGCGCCAAAGCAGGGAAGCTGTCTGGCGACTAACCCTAGCTTGCATAAACCTAATCTAGGCGATCAATTAGAGAAGAAACATAAACAATCAAGAACAAAACAACCATGCAAAGAGAAACTGATTGAACTTTGAATCTAATTACCACCGATCCGTGACCGCTTTAAAGCCCTGGGTAATCTAAGCTCTACAAGTTCAGTTACTCATATCAGAAACAAGAGAATCAAAGGCAACAATGAAGATCATCATACAGAGGAAGAATAGATAAGAACTGAAAAACCTAATTCTGACGACTCCCGCGAAGCTTCAATCTCCTGGATCTTCAACTTTAAGCTTCGAGTTCTCCGAGGTGAAGGATGGCGTCACGATCTCTCCACGGATCTTCGAACTCTCTAAACTCTATTTATGGACCCTAGAGTCGGCTGACTCTCAAAAGTCTGATTTGTGAAAATATGAATAATGATTGATGTGTGTGTTTTTTTCTGATGTGTGTCGGCTGCTTCTCTTTAAATAGGTACGCTTAGGTTTCCAATACAGCGCCGGATTTGGAAGATATTTTCGGCAAAAATATCAGAATATTTTCGCCAAAAACTTTAGGCAGAATCCCCTGTTTGATTTCTTCTATTATTTTCGGCGAAACCTCAAAGTAGTTTTCGCCGAAAACTTCAGTGTAAATCAGCATGTTAGTTTCTGACGGTATTTTCGCCGAAAACCTCAGTGTATTTTCGGTGAAAATATTGTGCTGGGCACTTGGATCTTTGGTTCTGACTCTGGTTTGATTTCTGGTTCGATTCCGGTTCACTCCTTGAGGTCTTGAATACGTCCATGGCTACGTAAATGATGGCAAAAATCTGTGCTATCACAAAAATATTAGAAAACCATCAAATTGACCCAAAATGGGCCAAAGTAACCAAATCGGTAGGAAATAGGGTAGTTGAGTGAATATTCGCTATTTTACCCCTAAAACCACGTTTCAAGCAAGGGAATGTCGCTTAAATGAGGCTGAAAATCACGTCAAATCGAGTGTCATCAATGATCCTAGACCTTGTGCTTGTTGTCCATGAGAGCTTGACTTGTTCTTTTGGTACATTGTTTATGTCATTCAATGCATGAGAATGATTGATTGATGTTGATCTAAGGTGTTTGGATTGTAATTGAATGATTTGAGAGATTGGATTATGCAATTGCAACCATTTTGAGCTTGTTGTCCTTGGTGACATTTTGTCGAACACTTGGTGTGCATTTAGTTTTCAGTCATTTGAAGGTTGAAAGGCCCTTTGGTTGCTAGATTAGTGTTCTATGATTGGCATAAGAGTGTCTTGCATCATTTACCTTGTGTTAGATGAATGTTAGCATAGAGATCAAGTGTTGAGCATTTCATTGAGCTAGCTAAAGCACTCCATTCCCTTTGTTCACATAACGAAAGCATGGTGCATTTGGTCTACGAATAGAGAGTCAATTGTGCGAGAGTTCATTGATTCTACTTGAGTGAATTGTGTGGTCATCCGTTTATACATCGTTGCTTGAGATTCAATCCAGCTTTCATGATCCTTTAGCTTGAAGAAACCCCTTGCTAAGCTAACCTACTTCTCTCTTGTTTGACCCTCATCTTACCTTGTTAGCTATTGCTTTACTTGCTTGTTTAGTTATTTAATTTTGAATCTTTGTCACCAAAACCAAATCTCAATTTAAATGTTTAGACCGTTAATGAACCGTGTGAGTATTAGCTTATGAGAGGACCTCGTGGAAATACGACCCTGATAGTTGTGAGTTGAAATTCACACATCAAGGCTGAAGACCTTTATTTATGAGTGATGATTCGAGAAAAGCCTCTTTGAATCCTCCTACAATTTTAACTCTAAAAATAGCTTAAACTATTACTAAATAGTCTAAGTAGGAAACAAGTTTGAAGTAAAATACTAAAAAGTATAAAAAATAGCAAACCAATAAAACCGGCAAAAACCTAGGCTGAAGCGAAACCCTAATCCCTATCGAAGATGGATGGCGTGTGAAAAAACCCTATTCTGGCTTGGATTAGGTATCTCCGTGTTTCCTAATCCTAAAAGGACTTGGAAACACGATTCTTCAACTCGTGGCAGAGGGTTTCCTTATCGGGATAGGAATCCAGATCTCGCTCGAATTTCATGGTCGCATCCGAATTCTGTGGCGTGGTCTTGCACATGTTCAACATCATCATCGTGGTTCGAGTCTGCCTCGGATCAGCATCCGGGCTCTACGATGTGATGCTTTGACCCTGCATCACTCTAGCTTGATCCAGCTATAAGTCTCTCGTGCCCTCCTTCTTTCCTATTCTAGGTTGGATTGGGATTGATGGAGATTTATCCTTGATGTCTAGGGAATCCTTAGGGCTGAAGGATTCCTGAAAGGCACGGTTGGAAAATTGGCTCGACCCTAAGCGCGTCTCGTACGAGCTCCGACGTTGGTCCTTCGCCCTTGTCGGCATCAGCTCTGGGCCCTTGGCTGGTTCGGCTCGGTGCTCGATCATTGGGACCTAGTTGGGTGTCAGCATCACTCCTGGGGTGTCTTTGAGCTCAAGTATTTTAGTGATCCTTGGCTCTTGGTGTGGTATTGGCATCAATGCCTGGTCTTGATGTGATCCTGGCCACCTTCGGGCCAACCCCGAGCCGAGAGCCTGAACAAGACCCTCTGGAGACATTCCAGAATATGTGGCCAAACAGAATGAAGAAAGTTTGGCCAGAAGAAGCTGGCACCCGAAGATAGACCCCAGTACGAGCCCCGGACCGGGCCAAATGCTAGAACTAAGCTTAAGGATCAAAGCCACGATCCCTGGACCAGCACCAGCCCTTGAAGACCTCCTGATAGCATTCCTGAACACTTGGCCGAAGCAGAACTCAAAGGGCCCGAACATATTTGAAGAAGGCCAAGAGTTAGATGTGTCATTGGGCCTGGATACAACATAGGAGAACTTCTGGCCCATCCAACAATTGGCTCGTGCCTTTCATGAACTACCAGCAGCCCTGGATAGCTTAAAGACTCAGGAGCACCCTCCAACAAACGGATCCCAATTCGGTGGAGTATTGAAAAAGTTTGGGCTAAAGCAAGTCCTTGTGATGCATGGCCTGAGCATCACTAAATGGAGCCCGGATGCTGATCCGAGGAAGGCCAAGCCAGGAGCCACGATCAGGCCACCCCTGAGCCTGATCCAAGAGGAGAGAAGAAAGGTGAATCCAACCCATGAGAAGGGCCAAGAGGCCAACTCATGGTCAAGCAGCTTCGGGCCAACACTAAAGTCATAAGAGGTCAAATCCGGATTTCTGGACAGATTCCTAGCCCGGCAAGGATTGACGAATATGGGCTACTTGGAGATAGAATTTGGACTGAAGTCCAACACGAAAGTTGTAGCCCATTGAGTCTTCTAGGGGTCTGCCAAAGAGCTTAATTTTCAGAATTAATTTGGTATTTATTAGGCCGAATATTCCAGGAAAAAAAAAGAATCCGTTTAGCTGTTTTTAGGATTTTCCAGCCTCCTTTTTAGGAGTTCTAGTTTAGGTAGGATTCTTTTCCCTTATAGGATTGGAATCCGAATATTCCCTCTTTTTAGTCTAGATTAGGATTAGTTAAAGTCCTCTTTAGGTTTTCTAATTAGGACTCTTTTTATTTCTTTATTTTATTATTATTTAGGAAGTAGTGTTTAGGGAGGAGAGCTTGTTCCCTCACCTATATAAGGAAGCCGCCGGCCACCTCTTATACTCAGAACCCCCTTTTGATTAAATATATTTCAGAACTTATGTTCTTTTCCCTTCGAGTTAATGTGAGGAGCATTGCTTAAGGTTGACTTATCATCAAGAGCATCCATCTCTTGGCGTGGCGTCTTCGACTGGACACTTCTGGTTCCCGACTATATACAGCCGACGGGTCAAAGTACTTATCCGCCCCCGGTTCCCGACGGTTCTACCTCGTTGCACGGTCTCAACTTACGGTGTTTAAGGGTCGTCTGCCCACGGTTGCAGCGGTTCACATCAGTTGGTATCAAAGCACGGTTCAGCTCACGGACCACAATCTATCCCAGTCTCCAGGTTCACCTGGATTCATACCCTTTTATTGCTTTCTTTAGAAAATTGTTTCGAAAATTCCCTTCTATTTCAGTTTTAGTTTCGAGTTTTAAGATAAGAAAAAGAAAAGAAAGCAAGGCCACCTTGCCACGTTATTTCCTTTCGTTGTAAGTTTATTTCTAAGAAGAGGGGATAGAAAATTGCTTCCGTTTGCTAGTACTAACCATGGCAGACGAGAGATTAGCCAACATGGAGAACAACCTTCGGAATCTTGGAGCTACCCTGGTCCACATCCAAAAAACCCTAGCCCTATACAACATAGAAGATTCGGTTAGGAGGTTGGAAAGAAGGGAAGCTGAAAAACTCCCAAGGAAAGCATGGACGAGAGGAGCTGGAATAGCTCAAGCCCCCGTCCCGACATTAAATCAAGGAAGGCCGAGCCGAACCACACAAGGTATCCCTAAACCTAGTCTAAATTTGAATATTGGGACTAACCCTTTGAGTGGGATTATTTGTTACGAGTGCCAAGAATGAGATCACATGGTGAGAGCCTGCCCCAACAAACGAGCGACGAAGGAAAGGCTGGAGAGAAGAGAAGAAGCTTCCGGAGCCAGCACCGTGCCCAGACCCTTGCCCATCACCAGGCCCAACACCGTGCCCAGCACTAGGCCTAGCACCATGCTCAGCGCCTGCCCAGCACCAGCCCAGCGCCTGCCCAGCACCAGCCCAGCGCACGAGCAGTGCCCGGCGCCCAGCCCCGGCGCCCCAGCACCTTGCCCCGGCCCTCCAGCGCCCAGCGCCCGAGCCCCAGCACCCAGCACCAGTGCCCCAGCGCCTAGCCCCGACCCCAGCCCCGGCACCAGTCCCGTCCCCAGCACCCGGAGCAGCCCCAGCACCGAACCAGCACCCAGCCCCAGCCCCGACACCAGCCCCGGCCCCAGCCCCGGCACTAGTCTCGGCCCCAGCCCCGGTTCAGCAACCGGCCCCAGCCCCGGCGCCCGACCAGCCCCCGGCGCCCGACCAGTCCCCGAGCCCGACCAGCCCCCGGCGCTGCCTGACCCCGGCGCCGCCCTGTCCACCCCCGGCCCGACGCCGCCCGACCCCAGCACACCCGACAGGCCCCATGACCCCGGCGCCGCCCTGACCGACCCAGCCCGACTCCGCCTGACCCCGACGCCGCCCTGACCGACCCCGGCTCGACGCCGCCTGAACCCGGCCTGATGCCGCCTGACCCCGGCCCGACGCCGCCTGACCCCGGCCCGACGCCACCTGACCCCGGCCCGACGCCGCCTGATCCCGGCCCGACGCCTCCCGCCCCGGCGCGGCCCTGTCCACCTCCGGCTCGACATCACCTGAAGCCCTAAGGCCCGAGCCCCGAGAACCCGTACCACCCTTGGTACGGCACGACCCCCATGGAGCACCAACGAACCACCAGGTCAAGTCCTATACTCCCTTGTGATTAATTTTCTAATTTCTAAAGGACTACCTGGTAAAGATTCGAGGACGAATCCTCTTCAAGAAGAGGGGGATGATGTGATCCTAGCCACCTTCGGGCCAACCCCGAGCCGAGAGCCTGAACAAGACCCTCTGGAGACATTCTAGAAGATGTGGCCGAAGCAGAATGAATAAAAGTCTGGCCAGAAGAAGCTGGCACCCGAAGATAGACCCCGGTACGAGCCCCGGACCGGGCCAAATACTAGAACTAAGCTTAAGGATCGAAGCCACGATCCCTGGACCAGCACCATCCCTTGAAGACCTCCTGATAGCATTCCTGAACACTAGGCCGAAGAAGAACTCAAAGGGCCCGAACATATTTGAAGAAGGCCAAGAGTTAGATGTGTCATTGGGCCTGGATACCACAGAGGAGAACTTCTGGCCCATCCAACAATTGGCTCGTGCCTTTCATGAAATACCATCAGCCCTGGATATTTTATAGACTCAGGAGCACCCTCCAACAAACGGATCCCAATTCGGAGGAGTATTGAACAAGTTTGGGCTAAAGCAAGTCCTAGTGATGCATGGCCTGAGCATCACTAAATGGAGCCCAGATGCTGATCCGAGGAAGGCCAAGCCAGGAGCCACGATCAGGCCACCCCCTAAGCCTGATCCAAGAGGAGAGAAGAAAGGATAATCCAACCCAGGAGAAGGGCCAAGAGGCCAACTCATGGTCAAGCAGCTTCGGGCCAACACTAAAGTCATAAGAAGCCAAATCCGGATTTCTGGACAGATTCCTAGCCCGGCAAGGATTGACGAATATGGGCTACTTGGAGATAGAATTTGGACTGAAGTCCAACACGAAAGTTGTAGCCCATGGAGTCTTCTAGGGGTCTGCCAAAGAGCTTAATTTTCAGAATTAATTTGGTATTTATTAGGCTGAATATTCCAGAATCCGTTTAGCTGTTTTTAGGATTTTCCAGCCTCCTTTTTAGGAGTTCTAGTTTAGGTAGGATTCTTTTCCCTTATAGGATTGGAATCCGAATTTTCCCTCTTTTTAGTCTAGATTAGGATTAGTTAAAGTCCTCTTTAGGTTTTCTAATTAGGACTCTTTTTATTTCTTTATTTTATTATTATTTAGGAAGTAGTGTTTAGGGAGGAGAGCTTGTTCCCTCACCTATATAAGGAGGCCGCCGGCCACCTCTTGTACTAAGAACCCCCTTTTGATTAAATATATTTTAGAACTTATGTTCTTTTCCCTTCGAGTTAATGTGAGGAGCATTGCTTAAGGTTGACTTATCATCAAGAGCATCCATCTCTTGGCGTGGCGTCTTCGACTGGACACTTCTGGTTCCCGGCTATATACAGTCGACGGGTCAAAGTACTTATCTGCCCCCGGTTCCCGACGGTTCTACCTCGTTGCACGGTCTCAACTTACGGTGTTTAAGGGTCGTCTGCCAACGGTTGTAGCGGTTCACATCTGGTCTGGTGCTCGGCCCGAGGTTGGTGTAGTCTTGGCCTGGCATCAGTCCCTAGGGCCGTATCGGTATCAGCATCAATGCTTGATTGTGAGGCTCTAGTTTCTTCTTCTCCAGTAACATGTAAATTTTCCCTTCAAACTCTCTTCCTCTTCTGGTGGCTCTACTTTTCTCCTAAGTGGTTGATGCCCATGGGGATTTTCTGCCCCTGTCATTAGGGTCGCGTTAGTCCTCATGAGCCGGTTCACTTCATTCCCCTCTTCTTGTATAGGATTCATCCTCAAATCTCCATCTCCACATGTTCGATCACTCGGAGTTTGTAGAATAGTGGTTAGAGCCTGTGTGGCATGAACCGGGTGTGTCTAGGTGCCGGTGCGCGTGTGGATGGTTACTCCGGGGCTGGTATCTGGACTCCGGGGCTATACTAGGGTTAGTATGGGGAGTTTGCTGGGGCACGAACTGGGGCTCCTGCTTGGGTTTTTCTTGGGCACGGGCCTGGGCTTGGGCATCGACTGGGGCCGAGATTTCGACTTCGAGGTCCGGTTGTGGCTCCGGTTCTGCCTCGGACAAGGTGTCTAGGTCACCCGTGTCTAGGTTGTCCGTGTCGGACTCAGTTTCCATATCGGAATAGGAATCCAGATCTCGCTCAAATTTCATGGTCACATCTGAATTCTGTGGCGTGGTCTTGCACGTGTTCAACATCATCATCGTGGTTCGAGTCTGCCTCGGATCAGCATTCGGGCTCTACGCTGTGATGCTTCGACCCTGCATCACTCTAGCTTGATCCAGCTCCAAGTCTATTCCAGGTTGGATTGGGATTGATGGAGATTTATCCTTGATGTCTAGGGAATCCTTAGGGCTGAAGGATTCCTAAAAGGCACTGTTGGAAAATTGGCTCGGCCTTAAGCGTGTCTCGTACTGGCTCCGACATTGGTCCTTCGCCCTTGTCGGCATCAGCTCTGGGCCCTTGGCTGGTTCGGCTTGATGCTCAATCATTGGGACCTAGCTGGGTGTCAGCATCACTCCTGGGGTGTCTTTTTAGTGATCATTGGCTCTTGGTGTGGTGTTGGCATCAATGCCTGGTCAGGTGCTCGACTCGGCCCGAGGTTGGTTTGTCTTTGCCCGACATCAGTCCCTAGGGTCGTATCGGTATCAGCATCAACGCTTGATTGTGAGGCTCTAGTTTCTTCTTCTCCAGTAACATGTAGATTTTTTCCCTTAAAACTCTCTTCCTCTTCTGGTGGCTCTACTTTTCTCCTAAGTGGTTGATGCCCATGGGGATTTTCTGCCCCTGGCATTAGGGTCGCATTAGTCCTCATGAGCCGGTTCACTTCATTTCCCTCTTCTTGTATAGGATTCGTCCTCGAAACTCCATCTCCACATGTTCGATCACTCGAAGCTTGTAGAATAGTGGTTGGAGCCTGTGTGGCATGGACCGGGTGTGTCTAGGTGCCGGTGCGCGTGTGGATGGTTGCTCTGGGGCTGGTATCTGGACTCCGGGGCTATACTAGGGCTGGTATGGGGAGTTTGCTGGGGCACGGACTGGGGCTCCTGCTTGGGTTTTTCTTGGGCACGGGCCTGGGCTTGGGCATCGACTGGGGCCAGGATTTCGACTTCGAGGTCCGGTTGTGGCTCCGGTTCTACCTCGGACCAGGTGTCCAGGTCGTCCGTGTCTAGGATGTCCATGTCGGACTCAGCTTCTGGGATTGAGGCTCGAATGTGCATGGCGGAGAATTTCTCCAAGCCTTCGTTGGCAACTTCTTCTCCATCTTCCGAACATGTACTCCTCTTCTTCAACCACCTCTTCTTCATCATCAGTGATGACTTCTCCTTCTCTGACCACCATTTCTCGTTGATTTGGACAGTCTTTGGCAATATGGCCTCTTCCTTGGCACTTAAAACACACAATCCCACTAGGGTGTGGATTAGAATTTGGAATAGTGGGAGTAGTGCTAGGGTTTACCCAAGGTGTCGGCCCTTTATTTTTAGGGTTTGGACTGGCAACGCCACTCCTATCAGCATTCGATTTCTATAGAGCATTCCCGGCATTGGAATTTCCTCTCCAAGGGTTGTAGGGTGGCGGTGTGGTTCGCCTGTCGTAGCCATTCTTCAACCCTCTCTCTACACGAATGGATAATGCCACTAAGTCATCATAATCAATATGGTGTATCATGTTGACTTGGTTAATTATGTCCATTTGTAATCCACCTGTGAACCTGACCACTCTAGTTTCCTCATCCTCCTTGAGATCTAGCCTGGTCACCAATATCTCGATCTCCTTGTTGTACTCCTCCATCGTCATGTTACCTTGCTTCAAGAATTGAAGCTTGGTGTGTAAGTCATAGGTGTAGGAAGTCGATACGAATCTTTTCCTCATCTTTCTCTTCAAATCCCTCCATGTCTCGATGGGATCCGTCTCATCTCTCTGAACCTGCCTCCTGAGTTGACTCCACCAAAGGACAATATAGTCAATAAACTCTATAGTAGCAACGATTATCTTCTTCCTTTCAGAGTAGTTATGGCAGTCCAGGAAGTCTTCCATGCCCCTCTCCCAATCGATGTAGTCATCAACATTGGCTTTGCCAGCAAACTTGGGTACAGTCAGCTTCAAGCTGCTCACGTCGTCATTAGGCTCCTGATTTCTCCTTGGCCGTCTGTCGTCTTCAGGAACTCCACCTCCTCTTGGTTTTTTCTCTATGAAGTTGGTGATGGTTCGTGCGAGGGCTGCTATCTGAGCCTCCATAGCTGTCATCCTTTCATCTACCATGGCTATTAGAACAAAAGCCTCCCAAAATCTCTAAGCTACAACTATAAGCTAAACTCACACACTCTAATTTTACCACTCGTGTTTTGAATTTAAATATGCACTCAAGTATGTTTATAAAAATCAGAACAAAGTCAAGTTCAAGTTCAAACAGTTAGGTTTTTTTCAAAGCTACCAAGTTAAACTTTATCAAATCGTATAGCACAGACCAAACTTGAAAACATAGGATTATATCTCTAGCCACAAGTATTGTCCTTGCTACGACTTGTCTATCAAGCAATTGGTAATCAGTAGTCTTAGGGTCGGTTCAAAAATTTGAAACAAAGCAAAGAAAGCTATGAAATTTGAAAATCTTCCCTCTCTTCTTAAGATCAACCTATAATGAAAATTATGGCAAGGTTGGCCTTGCTTTGGTTGGGTTGATTTTTCTGTTTTTTACCTCTTTGTATTTTTCTTTTCTTTTTGGTATTTTCTTCAGATGATGGCAACCATCTTTTTCTGCCTTACACGAAATTGAAATACTGTAAAGAACAAACTAAAATCAGTAAACAAGATGAACCTATTTAGGGGGTTTTTTTTTAAACCGTAAAGATAAAGGGATAGAGTTGGTCCTAGTGTTGAACCTCGCTCTGATAACAGCTGATATTAACTGATCTACAACCATAGGTGGTGACCCTATACCAATAAGCCAACAAACGGAACATACAAGTATAACCTTAGTAACTGGGGGTGCATAGGACTTGGACCCGCTGGCTATAGAGAGCTAGGAACCCTAAGTATCAAGTCGAAGGTGCCACACCGTGGGATGAATGCCCAAAATGATAAACCAACCTTAATCAATGCAACAACTCGCAAAAGCTTGAAGGAACAAGAACAAAGTTCTGAAATTTATTTGTGTATTTAATCAAAGTGTGAATTACAATGAGGCCGAAGGCCTTTATTTATAGGCGAGGATTCGATAACAGGCTCTCTGAATCCTCCTACAATTCTAACTCTAAAAATAGCTTAAACTATTGATGACACTCGATTTGACGTGATTACCAGCCTCATTTAAGCGACATTTCTTTGCTTAAGACATGGTTTTTAGGGTAGAATAACGAATATTCAATCGATTACCCTATCTCGTGCCATTTGTGTTACCTTGGCCCGTTTCGGGTCTATTTGATGGTTTTCTAGTGTTTTTATGTTAGCACAGGTTTTTGCCGTCAAATAGAGTAGCCATGGACGTGTCTAAGGCGTTGGAACCTCGAGGAATCAAACCGGAATCGATCCAAGGAGCCGATCAAGTCAAATCGAAAGTCTGCCCATTCACACTTACACATTCGGCGAAAATAAGCTTCCATATTCGGCGAAAACAATAGCGCAAATCAACTGACGCCGAGTGAAGAATGACTTCGGCGAAAACATTGTGCTCTTCGGACCGAAAATACAAGGCAGAGAAATCACGGCCATTTACACAAGGATTTTCGCCGAAGATATCCCTATGTTTTCGGCGAAAATATTAGGCCAATCCGGATCAGTTAGGGTTAAGTATAAATTAACCCTGGCGGCCCAAATAAGATATACAATCATAATTCGCAAAATACAACTTTTTGAATCAGAATCCTCTCAAGTCCTGGAGCGAAGAGTTGGAGTTCGAGGAGCCGGATAGAGATCGTGACGCCATCCCTTCCATCTCGGAGAACCAGAGCTAGGAGTGTTATCTACCGAAGATTGAAGTCTGTCAGAGTCGTCTAAATTAGGTTTTTCAGATTCTTTTCTGTTCTTCCTCTGAATGATGAACTCTCTCTTTGTCTTTGTTTCTTTTGAAATAATCATGAGTAGCTAAACTCGTTAGAGCTTAGACTAGATGAACCCTAAGTGACGGATCGGCGGTGATTAGATTCGAAATTCAATCAGTTCTTTTTCATGTTTGATTCGTTCTTCATTGTTCATGTCACCTAGATTAGATTCTTGTTAAGCTAAGGATAGAAGCGAACGCTCGCCTTACTTTAGAACATCGAATTGAACAATTAACCTTATAATTGGAGCGTGCCTTTCGTAGGAACCGGTTAGGGTTAATTCACTGCAAGAGTAACTCATTAATCATTAGTAATTACACCAATTAATTAAGTCGTTGCGAGAGGCGACCGTACCCGGGCGGCTAGTTAATCTTGGTAGTTAGAACGGATAGAGCGAACGTTCGCCGGTCTTAAACCTAAGGGTAAGGAGTTATGGTGGTGTCTTAGTAATTGATTGAATGAGAATCGAAATCCGCTGATCTGTTGATTGCCAATGCTCTGGGGAACGAAGGGGGATTCAAAGTCTAAGTTCGTCTGTCATCCTTGTTTTCAAACCCTAATTCCCAATCTGCTTTAGTTTAATTTGTTAAAATTTTTCTGCATTTCTTAGAAGTAGAAGTCGTGGAACTCACACCACGCACAACGTGTTTGCATTTGAGTATTTTGCTAGTTCTGAAGTAACCAATCATAAGAGACCCTCGGAATACGATCTGCTATAGCTTTTTCTTAGCATTAGTAGTTTTATTTGTGTGAACCCTTAACGATAGACGTTCACCAAATTAGCGCCGTTGCCGGGGAGACTTCTTTTGATTGTTCGAAAGAAGAACTGGCAATTTATTCTTCTACTTTCCATCTTTCATTTTTCCACCCACTTCAATTTTACACTGGTTTTGTTTGTCTTTGTTATCTGTAGGTTTACAGGTGTATGCCTCACCGTCCTTGGACTCACTCTCAAACCGAACAGGCCAAGAGTACAGAGAGACCAGTCAGTTCTGCTACACCTCTACGATCACAGATTCTGAAGAAAGGCAGATCCAATCCATTCATCACTCCGATCAAGATCGAGGAACCGAAGGAGAGTTCCTCATCTCCATCTTCACCTGTACTGTCATCTTCATCCGCTTCATACACCGAGTCACTCTCACCTCCTCCATTTCCCACCATGGACGATAGATTACCACCACCACCACCACCTACACAGAAGAGTCTAGCAGACTATAACAAGCCGAGCGCGACTAGCGTTCGATCTGCCATTGCCGTTCCGCGCATTGAAGGAGATCCTGACTATGAGATCAAGATTCCATTCTTGACTATGATCTCTAGGGATTTACAGTTTGAAGGCAGGCCCCTAGACAATCCGTGCACTCATCTTGCAGACTTCCTTGATCTCTGCAGTACTTTCAAGAGCGGAAACCTCAACAAAAAACACTCTTTGTCTGAGAGCCTTTCCGTTCTCTCTAAAAGGTGCTGCTAAGAGGTGGCTTACTAGTAAACCACCTGGCTAATACACTAATTGGGATACTCTGGCTCAGGACTTCGTTGAAGAATACTTCCCTCCGGCCAGAACAACCGCCATCAAGGACAGCATCGCCAGATTCTCCCAGAAAGAAGGAGAAAGCTTGTATGATACTTGGAATCAATTCCAAGAACTTCTTTACACCTGCCCTCATCATGGATTCGAGCAGAGGCAGTTAGCTGAAATCTTCTCTCGTGGACTTCGAGAAGAATCCGCCAAGTGGGTCAATTCTCTAGCTGAAGGGGATTGCACTACACTCACTCCTAAAGCTACTCTCCTTCACTTCGCAAACTGTGCTTCCAAGTCAAGGAACTGGGAGCGACAATCTGAAGGATCAAGAAGCAAGCTAGATCTCGAAGCTACAATCAAGGCAGAGGTAGAGAAGCATGAAGAAGTCTACCACACCGATCAAGCCGTCGGCCGCTTCTGTCTATGTTGCTGATTGCGAGTGGTGTGGAGCTTGCTAACATAACGGAGGCCGTTGTCAGAATTTTGGTAAGGCAGAAGTCTGGTCTGCCGAAGAGGTAAATTTCATCCAACAAGGCTTCATCAATAGTCAGAATGGTTATGCTGGCTACCGTAACTTCAGACAGCAAGGGAACTATCAAGACAGACCTCCCTACAATGATGGCGCTAACCAGAACCAGAATAACCGCCCGGCTGGTCCAGCTCAGGATCAGAAGCCTAACCATCCACCGGCAGGTGTCTACCAGCCGCCGCATCGTAATTCGGGTAATTATGGAACTGCTCCTGGCAATCGCCAGAATCAATATCTTAACAATACCTATCCAGGTCAGCAGCATCAAAGAGAGAACAATGTCAGTGACCTGGATAAGAAGCTCAGCCAGATAATCACAAGACTCGATGATCATGACAGTCAGTTCAAGGCTCAAGCTCTTCTCAATCAAGAACAGATAGCATCTGGACAAAGAATTGAGCAAGCCGTGAACAACATCTCGAGCATGCTAGCATCTGGTCGACCATTTGGCCAGCTTCCAAGCCAGACAGAGCCGAATCCGAGAAAAGAACAGGCTAAAATGGTAACTGCTCGAAAACTTCCAAACCTAATTGCTGATGCTTGTTCTGTTTTACGCAGGATCGCTGAAACTCCGGAAGAAAAGGAAGAAGAAGAACAGGAACTGGCGCCTAAGGAGGATCCTCCTCTTGCACCGTACGTCGTGAAACCTCCTTTTCCTAGAGCATTGCTTCCAAATGCAAGGATCGAGACTGGCATGAAGGGGAACAAGGAAGGATATCCTACATCCGTGTTAAGAAACCTGTCTGTCCGTACCCAACTAAGTTATTTGATCCTGGTTCTTTTACTTTGCCTTTGGTCATAAATGATGTTGAGATCGAACGTTGCTTAGTTGATCTAGGAGCGTCTGTTAATGTCATGCCTATGAGCCTCTTTGAAAAGTTAAACCTAGGAGAACTTGAACCGCCTAGTATGCAACTCGTCTTTGCTGATAGATCACTTAAAACCCCTAAGGGAGAGATTAAAGACGTTGTCACTAAATGTGGTCCGTTCACGTTCTTAGCTGACTATCTGATTATGGATACTAGTACAGATGATGCTACTATTCTTATAGGTCGACCTTTCATGGCTACTACTGGAATGAATATTAACGTTCCAAATGGTTCATTAACTCTTAGGGTCGGTAAAGAAACGAAAACTTTCCGTCTTAAAGATGGCATGAAATATGACTCTAGGAATGAAGAATCTCACTGCCTAGCTGTTGAAACTGTGGGGTTGACTCCGGTCAACTCCATTACTAATGCTTCTTCTAGTACCTCTAGATCAGTTGTTGCTGCAGATATTAAACAGGTCATTAAGAAGGAGCCAGAAACTTCAGTTCAGAAGCCGCTTAAGAAGAAGAAGAAGGAACTGCAAGCCTCTTCTCAACCACTGAGCAGACTTCGAGGAAAGAACAAGAAGACGAAGACCCAAATGGTCTAGAGGCCAAAAATTCCGCCGTCTTCCACCGAGCCAGCTGCACCACCATTTCGTTCCGAGCAACCGGCGCCGGAACAAGAATGGAGGGTGAAGCTGAAAGCGTCTCCTAAGGAAGTACTAACGATCACCGATCCTGGTGATAACAAGCCGAAGAAAGAAAAGAAGAAGCTGACAGTCCTCATTCCTTCCATCGTAACAATCAAGAAGGATGATCTCTCCAGAGAACTGTTCGGACCATTCAAGTTCGTCAATCATCTTCCCGATGGACGTACCAAGCTACTACATGCAAACGGGAAGAGATTCACGCTTACCGGAGAAGTCCTGAAGCTGTACTTCATGAACTCCAACGCGAGCATTAAGGAGAATCTAAGTTGGGATGTCTCCTAATATCGCCCAGGTATCATCCAGCTCAAGGACGTTAATAAAAGAGCGCTTCGTGGGAGGCAACCCACGGCTGGAGTCTGTTTTTATTTCTGTTGAACTTGGTATTTTAGAGTCGGTTCGGGGGAGCCAAAAGTGTCAGTTTGTTTGTTTTCTTATTTTTCGTGTAGAGTCTGCATGTCATAAAGTCAGTATCAAGTTGATTGAGGTCGTTTCGATTTTTTTGGATTTAACTGTGATTTTCTGAAGTTGGCCGGATTTGTGAAAATATTTTAAACCCGAACAGTTCAAAATTTTCGGCGAAACCACCCTTATTTTCGGCGAAACCGATTTTCGATTTTTGAACCTGATTCTCCCTGTTCATCATTTTCGGTTCAAAAAGATTTCTGTTTTCGGGGAAACCATTTTAACTGAAATTTTTGGCGAAACCGTACTGTTATTTTCGGCGAAACCACCTTCGAAAATCCGGCAGTCCATTTTAACTAAAATTTTCGGCGAAACCACCCTTTTAATTTTGCCGAAAATAACTTTGAAAATCACCCAACTATTCACTTTAAATCCGGTCTCCCTCTCTCTCCTTCTTTCCCTTCTTTCAATTTCGTTCAACCCACCCGAAAACCTCCCCCTTTTTGTTTTAAAATCACCGCCGACCACCACTTCTTTTAAACCGCCGTCGCCGCCGTAACCCACCGCCGCCGCCGTCGCCGACCACCGTCGCTCCCTTCCACTCCCTTTTCCGATCCCAACGAGCCCTAGAACAACCAAATCGGAGCTTTGCAGCTCCAGTTCACCGAAAACCCAGTTTTCAACGTTTTTCACCGATTCCTCCCAACCCGTTCATTTTTAGCAGTCATGACTTCAAGGTAAGTTGTAGAGCTTTTCAATACGAATCTTTTGACATATAGATTGCTGAATTTAGTCAGGGCTGACTTTCGGTTGACTTTTCGGTTTGCCTCGTTTTGCGTGCCGACTATTTTCGTGTGATCTAGGATTAGCAGAACTTATAGAACTGTTCTAGCATGCTTAGGGAGTTCCGTGCTTAATTTCCATATCATTTGATCATATGTTGCTATGCATAGGATTGATTTTTCGTAATGTTGACTTTTGTGAGAAATGTCGGTTTGACCATGAACTGTATTTGATCATTTGGCTGCTTGATGTGCTCATTCTCGTTCATATTATCGTGCTTGCCATTTGAGATCATATTTTACTGTCATTATCCACCTTTTGATAGTCTTGCCATGATTAGGGTTCAATATGCTTACATGTTGACTTTCTAAATGTCGGTTTGACTTTTTGAACTCTGATTGTGCTTATCCGATTCTGGCTGTTCCTAAGTATGTATTTCACTGTCTTTGACTACCGGTTACTCCGCTTTGCTTACCCCACTTAGTTTCCCTCATTTCTTTGTGAAATTGAGTTTTTCTACTAAGTGTGGGGTAAGGTTTTGGTTGACTAATCTGGTTTCATTCTGGTTTTAGGAACACCACTTATGAGCGCAGGACTAAGGCGCGACTTGATGGCGCCTCGAGCTCAGGAGCTGCCGCTCCCATCACACCTGCTGTTCTGGGTCCCCCACCTGCTCCACCCCGCCATGCTGGATATCATCGCACTATTGCCCGTCTACCGGACTTCTACTTTGAGTGCTTCCAGCAGCTCGAGCACGTCCGGGGAGCTGACGTGCGTCCTCTCTCCATGGATTCCCTGCACAATCACGATGAGGACTACCACCGAAACGTGCATGATGCCATAGCACCGGCTGGCCTCCTCGAGCTGACCACCATCGCCGCAGAGTTCCCAGACATTGCCCTCCAGGAGTTCTGGGCAACCTTTGATCTGGATGAGCACAAGAGGAAGCAGCGCCAGAAGGTTATCACCTTCTATCTTGGTGGGGTGTACAGGCAGCTCACCTACGATGAGTTTGCCGCTCATCTCGGCATCCCCTACGAGCACTATCACGATCATCACCTTGGTTGGGGAGAAGATGATGACGACGAGGAGTACAACGCGCTCTGGAGCCACATGACAGGCGTACCTGGCGATCGCCTCGGGGTGAGCAACTCAGTTAAGTCTCTCTCTCACCCGCTCTATAAATTTATTCATATGGTTTGGCGGAGGTCGCTTTTATATGTTCGAGACAAGGATCGCCACCATATCCTTAAGGAGGAGCTCATGCTTCTCCGAGCCATCCGGGAGAGCTACCCTCTCCACCCCGGTTGGGTACTGGCTCGCATCTTCCGCCAGAAGACCAAGAGGAAGACGCCACCCCGCAAACTCTTGGGGGGCAACTTCATAGGACAGCTCATCCTCTCCTTCGGCATCAGCCATGAATATGGCCCGCACATTCCACGACATCCAGTTAGGATCGTTGGAGGAGACTTGGCGGTTGAGTACGACTTAGAACTCGACCTCAGTCCCCATGTAGCAGCTGATCCTCCACTCCAGCCTGTGGTCGAGTCAGAGGAAGAAGATGATGCTGAGGAGCAGCAGCCGCAGCCGCCACCAGAATTCCAAGATTATATACCCTCGCCACACCATCAGGCAGGGTATGATCACCAGTCGCCGCCGCACATCCCAGATCCATACCAGGCGCCTCCCCAGCAGCCCCGACATCACCCCGCGGATGTTGGTGAGTTATACGAGCGACTTCAGGAGTGGCGCATCACCGACAACGCCACTCAAGAGGCACGATGGACTATTATGCAGCAACATATGCGCCGCGCCGACCGGCGGTATGAGGCACAGATGGCGTGGCAATGCCAGCTCGGCGAATTTCTCCACTTTCCACCTCCCGGCTCACCGGACCAGCAGTGATCGGGATGTATTCCTTTTCTGGTGTCTTCTTTTTATTTATTATTTTCGGATTTCGATCCAACTTTTTTTTTGTGTGGATCCAGGGCACTTGTCCCGGTTTCCTTTTTATGTTTTATTTGTTTTTGTTTTGTAGGCAGTAGGGAGACTCCCTTTGCTTCAGGTTCTGCTACACTTCCCTCTGCTCCGAGGATCCGTGCTCACCCTCTGAAATCAACCGTCCTCATCCAGGTTCTTACATTCCACTCTGAACTCTAGAATTAGTCCTTGAGGACACAGTCCGATTTAAGTGTGGGGTAGGATGCTAGAGAACCTTGCATGAACTTGATTGCCCTTGATTGTGTTTTATGTGTGCCTCGTGATTCCATTCCAGTTTCTCTAGCATTAGAATGGCTCAATTCTTGATTTTTGATGTTAAGTTGTTGTTCAAACTTTCATAATGATGCTTAGACTGCTTAACCTAGAACTTGAGAACCAACTTGTATACTTTGATGTTAAATTGTCTGGTCAGAACAGAATTTTAAAATCACATTTGTAGTTTGTAGCCTTGATTGCATGAAAATGACTGAATCCGACTAGCAAACCAACTGTGAGCTTTTGATCCATTGCACGTAACTTGCAATTTTAATTCTTTCTGAGTGGTTTTCTGTTTACTTGAATGAGTTAGAATTTGCATGAGACCTACTCGAGACCACACGATGACACGAGTTCTAGAAGGATAGGGGCACCTAGATTCAGCTACTAAGCCAGATAGCCTACCAAAACGATAAATCCACTAGGTTTAGACCCTTGAGCTTGGCCTGTTCTTTCGGTTGGATAATACATTACAACCATTTCCCATTTCTTTCATTCCCCATTGATCCCCTGTGGTTGTAGTTCTAGATTGACCTACCGGAAGTCGGTTTGTGGTAACCTGCCTATAGCCATTAAACAGGTGGTCTTAGCTAATATGTCCAGACGTGTAAACCCCTCTAGCAACTAAAAGAAAAATCGGCACAAAAGAAAAAAAAAATAATAATAAAAGTAAAGTAAGAAAAGAAGCAAGCTTCAGGAAAAAAAAGAGAAGCAGAAAAATCAGAAAAATAAGAAAAGTTCAAAGTGTAGTTCAATAAAACGTTCTTCTCCCTACAAATGGAACGAAGTCAAAAGAAAAGTTCAAAAGAAAAGAGAAAAAAATCGTGAAAAGAAAAAAAGGAATAAAGTGCTAGGTTGCTTGAGGGTATCATAGGACGAGCGTTCATCATCCCACCCGTGTTTGGTTAGACGGTAGGAAGCCATAGATTAGATTCGAGGGAAGTTAGTCAAAAGCTACACCGCACAAAGCCATCATCATTCATTCCCATCATCCATCTCATTATAAACTCGAGTAGTGTAGTATTCATTACGGTCCTAGCAGGGAAGTCCTTCTTGACTAGATACTCGTGTTGTCACAGTGGTGGAGATGTGGTCGAAATGCAAACCTATGAAAGAACTCGGTAACAGAAAATGATCGAGAGCAGAAACACGTCCCTAAACACAGAGAGTGAGAGTTCCCATTGTACTATATATAGCTTGTGTGAGGAGTCTGGTCGGTCAGGTCAAATTCGTGCATAATTGGTTGCTAATTACTTGTCGTGTGCAGTTTATTAGTGAGACCAGGTAGTTTGGCTGATCTGTATGCATGTTAGGTTTCTTGTTCTAGGATCGATATGTCTAATAATTCATTGTGGTTGATTTAGCTCCAATTTAATCGATCTTATCATTTATGAACATGAGCATTTCTATTCAGTTTGCTTGAGGACAAGCAAAAGCTTAAGTGTGGGGTATTTGATGACACTCGATTTGACATGATTATCAGCCTCGTTTAAGCGACATTTCTTTGCTTAAGACATGGTTTTTAGGGTAGAATAACGAATATTCAATCGATTGCCCTATCTCGTGCCATTTGTGTTACCTTGGCCCGTTTCGGGTCTATTTGATGGTTTTCTAGTGTTTTTTATGTTAGCACAGGTTTTTGCCGTCAAATAGAGTAGCCATGGACGTGTCTAAGGCGTTGGAACCTCGAGGAATCAAACCGAAATTCGATCCAAGGAGCTGATCAAGTCAAACCGAAAGTCTGCCCAGTCACACTTACACATTCGGCGAAAATAAGCTTCCATATTCGGCGAAAACAATAGTGCAAATCAACTGACGCCGAGTGAAGAATGACTTCGGCGAAAACATTGTGCTCTTCGGACCGAAAATACAAGGCAGAGAGATCACGGCCATTTACACAAGGATTTTCGTCGAAGATATCCCTATGTTTTTGGCGAAAATATCAGGTCAGTCCGGATCAGTTAGGGTTAAGTATAAATACTTAACCCGGCGGCCCAAATAAGATATACAATCATAATTCGCAAAATACAACTTTTTGAATCAGAATCCTCTCAAGTCCTGGAGCGAAGAGTTGGAGTTCGAAGAGCCGGATAGAGATCGTGACGCCATCCCTTCCATCTCGGAGAACCGGAGCTAGGAGTGTTATCTACCGAAGATCGAAGTCTGTCAGAGTCGTCTAAATTAGGTTTTTTAGATTCTTTTATGTTCTTCCTCTGAATGATGAACTCTCTCTTTGTCTTTGTTTCTTTTGTAATAATCATGAGTAGCTAAACTCGTTAGAGCTTAGACTAGATGAACCCTAAGTGACCCAGGGCTTTAAAGCGGTCACGGATCGGCGGTGATTAGATTCGAAATTCAATAAGTTCTTTTTCATGTTTGATTCGTTCTTCATTGTTCATGTTTCTTGTCTGGATTGATCACCTAGATTAGATTCTTGTTAAGCTAAGGATAGAAGTGAACGCTCACCTTACTTTAGAACATTGAATTGAACAATTAACCTTATAATTGGAGCGTGCCTTTCGTAGGAACCGGTTAGGGTTACACCATTAATCATTAGTAATTACACCAATTAATTAAGTCGTTGCGAGAGGCGACCGTACCCGGGCGGCTAGTTAATCTTGGTAGTTAGAACGGATAGAGCGAACGTTCGCAGGTCTTAAACCTAAGGGTAAGGAGTTATGGTGGTGTCTTAGTAATTGATTGAATGAGAATCGAAATCCGCTGATCTGTTGATTGCCAATGCTCTGGGGAACGAAGGGGGATTCAAAGTCTAAGTTCGTCTGTCATCCTTGTTTTCAAACCCTAATTCCCAATTTGCTTTAGTTTAATTTGTTTTAATTTTTCTGCATTTCTTAGAAGTAGAAGTCGTGGAACTCACACCACGCACAACGTGTTTGCATTTGAGTATTTTGCTAGTTCTGAAGTAACCAATCATAAGAGACCCTCGGAATACGATCTGCTATAGCTTTTTCTTAGCATTAGTAGTTTTATTTGTGTGAACCCTTAACGACAGACGTTCGCCAACTATTCCTAGATAGTCTAAGTAGGAAATAAATCTGAAGAAAAATACTAAAAAGTCTAAAAAATAGCAAACCGATAAAATCAGCGAAAACCTAAGCCAGAGCAAAACCCTAATTCGTATCGGAGATGGATGGGGTGTGAAAAACACTATTCTAGCTTCAATTCGGTATCTCCATATTTCCTACTCCTAAAAGTAGTTGGAAATATGGTTCTTCAACTCGTGGCAGAGGTTTTCCTGATCCGGATAGGAATCCGGATCTCGCTCTGATTTCCTTGTCGCATCCGGATTCTGTGGCGCGATCCTGGGCACGTTTAGCCTCAGCATCATAGTCCGAGTCTGCCACGGATAATCATCCAGGCTCTGTGCCATGATGCTTCAGCCCTACATCACTCTAGCTCGTTCCAACTCCAAGTCTCTCGTGCCCTTCATGTTTCTTATTCCAAGTTGGATTGGGATTGATGGAGGGTTGTCCTTGATGTCTAGGGAATCCTTAGGGATGAAGGATTCTTGAGGGAACGTATGGAAAATTTTCTCGGCCCCAAGCGCATCTCGTATGGGCTCCGGCGTCGGCCTTGCGCCCGTGTCGGCATCAGCTCTGGGCCCTTGGCTGGTTCGGCTTGGTGCTCGATCATTGGGGTTTGGCTGGGTGTCAGCATCACTCCTAGGGTGTCTTTGAGCTCTGACACTTCAGGGATCCTTGGCTCTTGGTGTGGTGCTTGCATCAATGCCTAGTCCGGTGCTCGGCTCGGCCCGAGGCTGGATCAGTATTAGCATCAGCGCTTGATGCTGAGGCTCTAGTTTCTTCTTCTCTAGTAATGTGTAGCTTTTTCCCTTGAACCTCCCTTCCTCTTCTAGTGGCTCTGCTTTGATACTAAGTGGTTGGTGCCCATGGGGATTTTGTGCCCCTGGCATCAGGGCCGCATCGATCCTCATGAGTCGGTTCACTTCAGTTGGGGTTTTGAAATGAGAGTGAGTTTTAAGAAAGAAAGCGATTTGAAAATTTGTCAACTGGAAATATTATTGTCCTTGGTCCTCCTAAGTCACGAAGAAAGCAAAGAGATGAAGGGTCACAACTTTGAGAAAGTGGTTAAGCTGGATTGGGGTGTCGAGTATGGAGAAGTGAATGGATTGTAGAATTAGAGGTTGTAGTTAATTAGGACGTTAACTACTAAGCGAGTATTCAAGGAAAGAAGACAGTAGTACTGGACTTAGGCAATGACCATTCTGTCAGTAGAGTACGCAATTGTCACCTCTCCTGGAAGACTAGTGAACGCCCGGTCGTTGTTCGGACGGGTTCAGCCAAATAAAAACTACTAATGCTAAGAAAAAGCGTATAGCAGATCGTATTCCAAGGGCTTTCTATGATTGGTTACTTCAGAACTAGCAAAATACTCGAAGGAAAACACGTTGTGCGTGGTGTGAGTTCCACGACTTCTATTTCTAATAAATGCAGAGAAATTAAAACAAATTAAACTAAAGCAGATTGGGAATTAGGGTTTGAAAACAAGGATGACGGACGAACTTAGACTTTGAATCCCCCTTCGTTCCCCAGAGCATTGGCAATCAACAGATCAGCGGATTTCGATTCTCATTCAATCAATTACTAAGACACCACCATAACTCCTTACCCTTAGGTTTAAGACCGGCGAACGTTCGCTCTATCCGTTATAACTACCAAGATTAACTAGCCGCCCGGGTACGGTCGCCTCTCGCAATGACTTAATTAATTGGTGTAATTACTAATGATTAATGAGTTACTCTTGCAGTGAATTAACCCTAACCGGTTCCTACGAAAGGCATGCTCCAATTATAAGGTTAATTGTTCAATTCGATGTTCTAAAGTAAGGCGAGCGTTCGCTTCTATCCTTAGCTTAACCAGATGATAAGAAATTTATCAATGTCGTATTCCTCAGGGTTCCCTCATAGGCTAATACTCACAACGTTCGTAAACGGTCCATACATTTAAATTGAAGTTTGGTTATGAAAGGAGACAAGTTAAAAACATAAGCAAACAAGGTAAAATTGACAAGTGAAAATTGAGGATCAAACAAGAGAAAGGAGTTTAGTCTAGCAAGGGGTTTCTTCAAGCTCAAGGTTCATGAAAGCTGGATTGATTCTCAAGCAACGAGGTGTAATTAATGACCATGCATCTCACTCAAGTAGAATCAACGAACTCTCGCACAATTGACTCTCTATTCCTAGACCAAATGCACCATGCTCTCTCTATGTGAACAAAGGGAATGGAATGCTTTAAACTAGTTCAATGAAATGCTTGGAACTTGAATTCTATGCTAACAATCATCTAGCACAAGGTAATGATGCAAGACACTCTCATGTCAATCATATAACACTAGTCTAGCAATCACAAGGGTCTTTCAACCTTCAAATGAAAGAAAACTAAATGCACACCAAGTGTTTGATAAAATGACAACAAGGAAAACAAGCTCAAAATGGTTGTAACTTGATAATCCAATCTCTCAAATCATCCAATTACAATCCTACAACCTTAGATCAACATCAATAAAACATTCTCATGTATTGAAAGACATAACAATACCAAAAGAACAAGTCAAGCTCAAATGTCTACGAAGCACAAGGTCTAGGATCATCATCTTACACAAATGGCTATAAGAACATCAATCCAAACAATCAATCACCTATCCTAGCTTGATCCATCCCTCACTAAACTAAACCTAAGTTTAGCCTAGCTTAACCATGGAGGAAACCTGAAATTTAGGAGAGGAGATCATCCTTGCTTCCATGGAGGATCTTCTCACTTTGCTCTTCAAGCTCCAATCCAAGGGTGGAAGGCTTCACTTAGATCTCCAAATTGATCAACAATTGGGGAGGTTGGTGTGTGGTTGAGGGAGAGGAGAAGATGGAGTTGATGATGAACAATTGAGAGAGAGAGAGGTGGACGGCGATGATGTAAAATTAGAATGAAATTGATGATCCCTATTTTCGCCGCCTTCTCCCCTTATATAGTCACTGGAAAATACCTGAAATTTTCGGCGAAAATCACATATGATTTTCGCCGAAACTGCCTTTGAAAATACGGCTTGACATTCCTTCATCGATTTTCGGCGAAAACAAAGAATGGTTTCGCCGAAACCATCTTCAATGAACAAAGTCCTTCTCTCTGCTTAGGATTTTCGGACCGAAGACTTGAGAATTTCGCCGAAACTACTTCTTCGGCGAAAATCCCATGATGGTTTCGCCGAAGATGTCTTTAGCTGAATGTCGTATTTTCTTCGATTTCGCAACGTCCATATCTCCTCCGTCCTAGCTCCGATTGACCTCCCGTTTGATCCTACGTGCTCCTTGTCACCAGTACTACAATGCCAAGACCTGAAAATACAAAGAAAACAGCTCCAATAGACAAGGAAATGGCCTCAAAGTAGCAACCGGACAATAAATGGACACTTAGCACAAAACATCAATAAAAGCATATTAAGCATGGCATTTAAGGATCAAACACGAGTATTTCATAGGTCAATCGAGGACTTAAAATGCACTAAATATAATCACATCACCAGAATCTAATATAGGTGATCAATCCAGACAAGAAACATGAACAATGAAGAACGAATCAAACATGAAAAAGAACTGATTGAATTTCGAATCTAATCACCGCCGACCGCTTTAAAGCCCTGGGTCACTTAGGGTTCATCTAGTCTAAGCTCTAATGAGTTTAGCTACTCATGATTATTACAAAAGAAACAAAGACAAAGAAAGAGTTCATCATTCAAAGGAAGAACAGAAAAGAATCTGAAAAACCTAA
>CM068298.1:43840489-43964156 GCA_034768395.1 Linum lewisii | reverse complement strand
CAAGGCTTTATCCCAGTCGCTCGTGGAGTTGCGCTAGGATGCTGGCACGTGTATGTGCTTCTGTTCTGGTCGCCTGCGGTATTGGGCCTGAGTCAATAGACTGCCTAGGTCGTTGACTATTCTTCAATGGGTCTATCATGGGCCGTCTCAAAGCCCATGATCACCTGGTTGGGCCTATCATTTGCCCCCAAGCTCTTTAGCTGAGCCTTTGCTTAGGTAAGAGCTGATAATCGCCTCACCTTAACGATATCAGAAAAACTGGTGATCGCCTGCATCCTTCCCTTCCAATTGCACCCAAGTTCCTTTGCTAAGTTTTACTTAGGAAAGGTAACTTGGTAATCATCCGATTTAAATCTATTCCTAGCTAAGCTACCCGCTTGATGATCGCCTACTTATCCTCTCATGTGTCCTTATCTTCCACACGCGCGCCTTTCCGTATTCTGGGGTATCTTCATAACTTCCCACGAAATATGCTTGGGAAGCTGGGAAAACTAGGTTGCTTTATAGGTAGTCATCATTCGCCTTGGGTCAGTAGACCATCCCTTCTGCCGCGTGTTTAGACCAATCCCCTTCCAGAGACGGTTCGCTTGTCCCATCTTCCAGATCCTTCTTTCTCTTCTATAAAAACCCTCTTCCCCACCTTACTTTTTTTTACGCTTCCCATACTTCCCTTATTTCCCTGCTTTTTGCAAACACCATTGTCGCTGCTCTCAACCTCTGAATCGTTCCTTCCGTCATCGACGTTCCCTCTTTTCCACCTTTCTCCTTCATTTCCTAGAATGTCCGGAGCTCCCCACCGTCCTCCTGGTATGTTATTTCTCATCTTCTCCTTAACTCTTTTTGACTAAAAACCCTTCTTCTGTACACTAGCCTCTCTCTCTCTCTCTTTCCTTCTTTCATCATGAGTTCTTCCGCCGATAGACAAAACAAGAGCTACTCATACTCCATGGTACCTAAGCCCAGTCTCCCCTTTTGGGGATCCCATCAAGTGGGTTTTTTAAAGGCTATTCATCATTTCGAGATAAGCCTTAATGCAATTGCTTCTAATGACGACTATACCATTCATAACTGGATGTATATGTGGCAAGGGGATTCTTGCAACGAACGCCAGGTTATTGGGTCTGGCTATTTCCCCTCTGGTAGCACAAAAAGGATCGCCAAGATTTTTCCAACCTCCCAACTACCTTTTGGTTGGAAGTTCGCCGCTGCCTCTAAATTGTCAACCATCAAAAACTGTCCTCTAGGGTGGCATGGAGTATTGACATAATCTTTCACCAATGGGCTTAGCCTCCCACCTTCGCCGTTTGTCTATTCCTTGTTGGAGTGCCTGAGAGCCTCTCTAGGCGCTTTTAAGAGCATTTGCTGGTCTACAGTAACCGTCTTCGAGTGTACCTATTCCTGCATAATGATTACTCCGACTCTACGGTTATTTCAACTTCTGCACAACGCGAAGGTGACCTCTAATGGGATAAGCTTCTCTCGGGGAAAGGAGTACATGAAGGAGGGGGTTCGTTACTCTACCAAGCCTCACCCCACCTGGTACCATTCCTTTTTTTACTTCAAACCTAGCAACTCAGATCGCTCTTGGACTGACTTGCTTCTAGCTTCCTGGTCCACTGGCTATGTGTGTAACATCCCCACTCAACCAAAAATTTTGGAACTCGAGTTTGGATGATTGAGACATTGAAAACAATGTTCTTGAGGCCCCATCGAAGTCCGAGACGTTCATATTTGAGTCGGGTTGAAGTTACAAGCGACTACGTTGAGAATTCTTCGTCGATGGCAAGTTACAACACACGACCATGTATCTTATAAACACACGCCGTGTGTCTTCATAACACACGTCGTGTGTCTTGTGGCTAGCCAGAAAAGGCTAATTTCTTCACGGATTTCCAAAACTTCCCTCTCTCTCTTTCCTCTCAAAAAATCCTTTGACAACCAAACTTCCCCCAACTTCAAACCTTGATTCCGGGAGCTGTAGATGTCCGATTGTCAATCCATTTCTTGCTACGCGTTCCTAGCGATAAGAGGAAGAGATCGCATATCCAGATTCTGGATACTTTGGAGTTGGGCTGATGTGATCCTGGCCACCAAGACCGACGTGGCCACGACTCCACGAACACCAGGCCTGAAGCCCCCCATGTTAACATGGGATGGTGGAACAGGTGACAAGAGCGAGAGAGAATTTCCCTTGAAATCCCCCATACTCGGAGCCCCAACATCAAGCCCCATGGCTGATGCCGAGCATGCCCTAGCACTGATGCCAGGCCGAGATTACCCCATCCCCAAGCCTACACCAGCACCACCCCCGGAGCCAGAAGATGTACCTGGGAGGATGCTGATCCTTAGCCAGGAACCAAGGCCAGCTCCTACCCCAGCCAAAGTCAGGCTAATGACCCACCAGGAGCTGATGCTGACACCGAGCCCCGACCCAGACCCCGGACTGAGCCTAGCACCAAGTCTAGGCCCCATACAACCCCCCCTTTGATTAATACAAATATATTTCAGAACTTATGTTCCTTTCCCTTCGAGTTAATGTGAGATGCATTGCTTAAGGTTGGCTTAAGCACACATCTCTTGAAGTGGCGCCCTCGACTTGATACTTCTGGTTCCTAGCTTGTTTATAGCTAGTGGATCAAAGTCCTCTTCCATCCCGGTTTCGACGGTTTCTTCTTATTGTTGTGACGATCAGCTTACGGTGGTTAGGGTCATCTGCCCACGGTTGCGGAGGTTCGCATCAATTGGTATCAGAGAACAGTTCAAACACAAGGACCACATCTATCCCAGTCTCCAGGTTTATCTTGGATTCATATCCCTTTTTGTTTCTTCTTATTCTTAGAAAAATAGATTCGAAAATCCCTATTATTTCAATTCTTGTATTCAGTTTTGAGTTGTAAGGCAAAGAAAAGTTGGTGGCCATCAATATCCATCAAGAAAAATATAAAAAGAGTCAGAAAATAGAAAATACTCAAAAATCAAGCAAGACCACCCTTGCCAAGTTCTTCAATTTTCGTTCTAATAGTGTGTTTAAGAAGAGGGGATAGACTAGCTTCTGTTGCTTGTGTTAAACCGAGCCACGACCCTACTTTTAGCCACAAAGTTATTGTTGCATCGAGTCCTTGAAAAGAGAGTATTAGAAAATCATATTAGATAAAGCCTTTGTATTCGTTTGTTACACTAACCATGGCAGAATGGAGGCTACGTATGATGGAGCTTCGTTGCCTGAATGCACGCCTAGCCCTATACGACATAGAAGATTCGGTTAGAAGGTTGGAACGAAGAGAAGCTGAAAAATTCCCAAGGAGAGCATGGACGAGTCGAGCTGGAATAGCTCAAGCCCCAGACCCAGCATTAAATCAAGGAAGGCCGAGCCGAACTAGAGTGAACCCGGGCAGCCGACCGGCTGGGAATTCCTATTCCTACACCCCACCGGGGTCACCCACGAGGGCAAAGGCCTTAGTGCCTTATAAGAAGCGCTTAGAACCTCGCCAGCACCTTAAAATAACCCCACAGAGGTTTACCAAGCCTCAGTAGGTGGTGAGGTTCAAGTGCAGCCCTCCCCGGAGGGCCCAACAAGCGCGGATGAGCGTCCGGACCCATCCGGCCCTAACTTGGGCCCCGGCGCTCAAGGCAGCCAAAGAACTGAACGTGCCCGACCCCTCAGGCACTAAGCCTAAAGACCCAGGAGGTGTTATACAACCCTGGGATCCTCTAGATGCCTTCCTGGAGGAATGCCGACTGAAGAGGACCAAGCCCCAACCTCAAGGAGCTCCAGCTGGCCCCGCCCGAGCGCTCCTCCAGCTCTAGCACCAAGGCTAGGCTTCCAAGAGCTCAAGGAATGGATGACCACCTTAGGGGAGCCTCTAAGGGCCTTCCTAGAAGACTGCAAGACACAGGGAAGGCAAGGCTTGGGCATATCAGGAGAAGGCCCGAAGGCAGACTACACCCGGGCGCCAGCCCCGGCCTCGGAGGGTCCCAACCGAGCCTTAGCACCCAGCCAGCAGGGGACTCAGCCCCTAGGAGGTCTGACACCAGCCCTCAACCCCATACAAGGCCTGGAGCCAAGCCTAGGAGCTGCCACCCTAGGAGCAATGAAGAAATGGGAGGAAATGAGGAAATGGGAGGAGGATCGAGCAGGCCGGTCAAGCAAGAACCCCGGGAGCCGAGCAACGTCAACATCAGACCCGCCAGAGCCCAACACTAGGAGCCCCGAGCAATGCCAAGCTCGAACAGCCGTCGCCGCCACCAATTCCAAGCCCGACATCAAAGCAAGTGCCGACTTTCCTAATCCGGCCCGCGCGTGAGCACCAGTTCCGACCGGATCCGCCGGTTTAGGGTTTTTAGCCGGTTTATAATTATTTAAGTCTTTTTAAGTGTTGGACTCGGATTTTCCCTTTTAGTTTCGATTCTTTAGGAGCAACTAAGTCTTATTATATTCTAAATGGGACTTAAGCTCATATTTTATTATTTTTAGAGTTTCTTTCCTTGTAGGAGTCGTGAGCCTGTTCACGACTTCCTCACCTATAAATAAGAGGCATCAGCCTCATTGTAAAGAACGAACCCCTTTGAATCAATTTATAAATCAGAACTTTTGCTCTCAATTCTTAGTTTTATGCTGCGTGCATAGCTTAGAGTAGGTACTATCAACAGAAGTATTCCCCTTATGTCGTGGAGCCATTCCTGGACACAACGGGTTCCCGGCTATATACAGCCGACGGGTCCTAGTACTTATCCACCCCCGGTGCCAACGGTGATCGAGCGAAGGTTCAAGACTTGCGGTGGTTTGGGTCGTCTGCCCATGGAAAGGGTGGAGAGAAGAGAAGAAGCTTCCGGAGCCAGCACCGTGCCCAGCGCTAGGCCCAGCACCGTGCCCAGCGCTAGACCCAGCACCATGCCCAGCACTAGGCCCAGCACCGTGCTCAGCGCCGTACCAAGCACCGAGCCCAGCGCCTGTCCACACCGGGCCAGCGCCTGCCCAGCACCAGGCCAGCGCCTGCCCAGCACCAGCGATCGAGCAGCGCCCAGCGCCCGACCGGCGCCCAGCGCCCAAACAGAGCCCAGCGCCTGGCCGGCGCCCAGCGCCAGCACCAGCACCCGATCGGCGCCCAGAGACCAGCGCTCGACCGGACCCCAGCGCCCAAACGGAGCCCAGCACCCGACCAGCGCCCAGCGCCCGACCGAAGTCCAGAGCCCGACTGGCGCCCAGCACCCAACGCCCGACCAGCACCCAGCGGCCAGTGCCCGACCCCAGCACCAAGAGCAGCCCCAACATCGGACCACCAGCTGGAGCATCCCCAGCCCCGAGCACCGACACCGTGCCCCAGCACGAGCCCAGGCCCGAGCCCCAGCCCGAGCCCCAGCCTGTGCCCCAACACGAGCTCAGGTACCAGCCCCGGTACCCACAGACGCCCGAGCCAAGAGCCCCCGTACCAGCCTCGATACGGCCCGAAGCCCTAAGGCCCGAGCCCTGAGCACCCGTACCAGCCTTGGTACGGCGCGACCCCCCATCGAGCGCCAACGAACCACCAGGTCAAGTCCTATACACCCTTATGATTATTTTTATGATTTCTAAAGGATTACCATGTACAAATTCGAGGAAGAATCCTCTTCAAGAAGAGGGGATGATGTGATCCTGGCCACCAAGACCGACGTGGCCACGACTCCACGGGCACCAGGCCTGAAGCCCCCCATGTTAACATGGGATGGTGGAACAAGTGACAAGAGCGAGAGAGGATTTCCCTTGAAATCCCTCATACTCGAAGCCCCAACATCAAGCCCAAAGGCTGATGCCGAGCATGCCCTAGCACTGATGCCAGGCCGAGAGTACCCCGGCCCCAAGCCTACACCAGCACCACCCCCGGAGCCAGAAGATGTACCTTGGAGGATGTTGATCCTCAGCCAGGAACCAAGGCCATCTCCTACCCCAGCCAAAGTCAGGCTAATGACCCACCAGGAGCTGATGCTGACACCGAGCCCTGACCCGAACCCCGGACCGAGCCTAGCACCAAGTCTAGGCCCCATGTGGTGTGAACCGCCGCAGCCGTGGGTAGACGACCCTAACCACCGCAAGTCTTGAACCTTCGCTCAATCACCAATGGCACCGGGGGCGGATAAGTACTAGGACCCGTCGACTGTATGTAGTCAGGAACCTGGAGTGATCCCGGGCAGCCGACGGGCTGGGAATTCCTATTCCTACACCCCACCGGGGTCACCCACGAGGGCAATGGCCTTAGTGGCTTATAAGAAGCACTTAAAACCTCGTCAGCACCTTAAAATAACCCCACAGAGGTTTACCAAGCCTCAGCAGGTGGTGAGGTTCAAGTACAGCCCTCCTCGGAGGGCCCAACAAGCGCGGATGAGCATCCGGACCCATCCGGCCCTAACTTGGGCCCCGGTGCTCAAGGCAGCCAAAGAACTGAGCATGCCCGGCCCCTCGGGCACTAAGCCTAAGGACCCAGGAGGTGCTCCTCCCTCGGCCCCGCCCTGAGCGCTCCTCCAGCCCTAGCACCAAGGCTAGGCTTCCAAGAGATCAAGGAACGGATGACCACCTTAGGGGAGCCTCTAAGGGCCTTCCTTAGTAGAAAAACCCTACCCCACACTTAGTAGAAAAACTCAATTTCACAAAGAAATAAGGAACACCGAGTGGGGGTAAGCAAAACAGAGTAACCGGTAATCATAGATAATAAAATACATGCTTAGGAACAGCCAGAATTGGATAAGCACAATCAGAGTTCAAAGAGTCAAACCGACATTCAGAAAGTCAACATCACAAAGAATCAATCGTATGCATAGCAACACATGATCAAATGATATGAAAATTAAGCACGAAACTCCCTAAGCATGCTAGAACAGTTCAACAAGTTCAGCTAACCTAGTTCACACGAAATCAGTAGGCACGCAAATCGAGGCAAACCGAAAAGTCAACCAAAAGTCAACCCTGACAAAATTCAGTAATCAATATGTCAAAAGATTCATAATGAAAAGTTCTACGACTTACCTTGAAGCCATGGATGCTAAAAATGAACGGTTTCAGAGAAATCGGTGAAAAACTCTGAAAACAAGGGTTTTGGTGAACTAGAGCTGTAGAGCTCCGATTCGAACGTTCTAGGGCTCAACGGGATCGGAAAAGGAAGGGGAAGGGAGCGGCGGTGGTGGCGGTAGAAAACGGTGGTGACGGCGAAAATAGGTGGTGCGGTCGGCGGTTATCAAACACAGGAGGGGGGAGGTTTTGTTTTGTTTTGAAATTTTCGGAAATGGAAAGTGGGGAGAGAGAGGAAGTGTCGAACGGATTTTTAAAGGGATAAGGTCCGAAATTTTCCTTGTATTTTCGGCGAAAATAAGTGAAAGTTTTCACCGAAAACATTAATACATTTTCGCCAAAAATATGAAACAGGGATGTTTGGAAAACTCAGTGAAATTTCAAAGGGTGATTTCGCCGAAAATAGGGGTGCATTTTCGTCGAAAATTTTGAACTGCAAGATTGAAAATATTTTCACAAATCCGGCAAACTTCAGAAAATCACAATTAAATCCCCAAAAATCGAAACAACCTCAATCAACTTGCAAAAGACACTACGACACACAGACTACACACGAAAAATAAAAACTCAAACAAACTGACACTTTTGGCTCCCCTAAACTGACTCTAAAACACTAAGGTTGACACAAAACAAAAACGGACTCCAGCCGTGGGTTGCCTCCCACGAAGCGCTCTTTTATTAATGTCCTTGAGCTGAACGATACCTGGACGGTATTAGGAGACATCCCAACTCAGATTCTCCTTAATGCTAGCATCGGAGTTCATAAAGTAGAGCTTCGGGTTTCTTCGGTGAGCATGAATTTCTTCCCGTTCGCGTGTAAGAGCTTGGTTCGTCCGTCGGGAAGGTGGCCAGTGATCTTGCATGGTCCGGACAGTTCCGTCAAAGGATCGTCTTCCACATGGAAGACAGTGGATGGAACGAGAACGATCGACTCCTTCTTAACTTTAATCTCCGGCTTGATATCACCAGGATTGGTGATCGTCAGTATTTCCTTAGGAGATGCTTTTGGCTTCTCCCTCCATACTTGTTCCGGCGCCGGTTCCTCAGAACGAATTGGCGGTGTAGCTGGCTCGGTGGAAGGTGGCGGAGCTTTTGGTCTCCAAACCATTTGAGTTTGCTTCTTCTTATGATTCTTCCTCCTTGACTTGCCAGTCTCCTTACTTGGTGGTTTAGAAGAGGCTTGCAGTTCCTTCTTCTTTGACGGCTTTTGAGGAACAGGTTTTTGTTTCTGCTTGATAACCTGTCCAGCACCTGCAGTAGCAACAGATCTAGGCACACTAGAAGGGACATCAGTAATGGAGTTGACCGGAGTCAACTCCACAGTTTCAACAGCTAAACAATTGAACTCTTCATTCTTAGGGTTATATTTCATTCCGTCTTTAAGGCGGAACGTTATCGTGTCTTTACCAACCCTCAAAGTCAAAGAACCATTTGGAACGTTAATATTCATTCCAGTAGTAGCCATGAAAGGTCGTCCTATGAGAATGGTAGAATCATCCTCACTAGTGTCAATGATAACAAAGTCAGCTAAGAACGTGAAAGGACCACATTTAGTAACAACGTCTTTAATCTCTCCCTTAGGGGTTTTAAGTGATCTATCAGCAAAGATAAGTTGCATACTAGGCGGTTCAAGTTCTCCTAGGTTCAATTTTTCAAATAAGCTCGCAGGCATAACTTTAACAGATGCACCAAGATCAACCAAACAACGCTCTATCTCAACATTATTAATGACAAGAGGTAGAGTGAAAGAACCAGGGTCAGAACACTTAGCTGGATATGGAGAGGAAGGTTGCTTGATACGAATGTCAGGATATCCTTCTTTATTCCCCTTCATGCCAGTCTCAATCCTTGCATTTGGCAGCAATGCTCTTGGAAAAGGAGGCTTCAAGACGTACGGTGCAAGAGGAGGATCATCCTCCTTAGGCGCCAGTTTCTGTTCTTCCTCTTCCTTTTGAGATTTAGCGATCCTGCGCAAAACAGAACAAGCATCAGCAGATAGACTTGTAAATTTTTGGGCGGTTACCATCTTGGCTTGCTCCTTTCTCGGATTCGGCTTTGCCTGGCTTGGAAGTTGGCTAAATGGTCGACCGGATGCCAGCATGCTCGAGATGTTGTTCACAGCTTGCTCAATTCTTTGGCCGGTGGCTATCTGTTCTTGATTGAGAAGAGCTTGAGCTTTAAACTGACTGTTATGATCATCGAGTCTGGTGATGATCTGGCTAAGCTTCCTGTCCAGGTCACTAACGTTGTTTTCTCTCTGATGTTGCTGCACTGGATAGGTGTTATTCAAGTATTGGTTCTGGCGGTTGCCAGGTGCAGTTCCATTGTTCCTCGGATTTCGATGCGGAGGCTGGTAGACACCTGCCGGCTGATGGTTAGGTTTCTGATCCTGAGCTGGACCAGCTAGGCGGTTATTCTGGTTCTGGTTATGGTTGGCACCATTATTGTAGGGAGGTCTATCTTGATAGTTCCCTTGCTGCCTGTAGTTGCGGTAGCCAGCATAACCATTCTAATTATTAACGAAGCCTTGTTGAATGAAATTTACCTCTTCGGCAGACCAGACTTCTGTCTTACTAAAATTCTAACAACGGCCTCCGTTATGTGCGCAAGCTCCACACCATTCGTAATCGGCAACGTAGACAGAAGTTGCCGGTGGTTTGATTGGTGTGATAGACTTCTTCAAATGCTTCTCTACTTTTGCCTTGATAGCCGCTTCGAGATCTAGCTTGCTCCTTGATCCTTCAGATTGTCGTTCCCAGTTCCTTGACTTGGAAGCACAGTTTGCGAAGTGAAGAAGAGCAGCTTCAGGTGTAAGTGTAGTGCAATCTCCTTCAGCTAGAGAATTGACCCACTTGGCAGATTCTTCTCGAAGTCCTCGAGCAAAGATTTCAGCTAACTGCCTCTGCTCGAATCCATGATGCGGACAGTTGTAGAGAAGTTCTTGGAATCTATTCCAAGTATCATATAAGCTTTCTCCTTCTTTCTGGGAGAATCTGGCAATGCTATCCTTGATGGCAGTTGTTCTGGCTGGCGGGAAGTATTTTTCAACGAAGTCCTGAGCTAGAGTATCCCAATTAGTGTAGTAGCCAGGTGGTTTGCTAGTAAGCCACCTCTTAGCAGGGCCTTTCAGAGGGAACGGGAAAGCTCTCAGACAAAGAGTATTTTTGTCAAGGTTTCCGTTGTTGAAAGTGCTGCAGAGATCAAGGAAGTCTACAAGATGAGTGCACGGATTGTCTAGGGGCCTGCCTTCAAATTGTAGATCCCTATAGATCATGGTCAAGAATGGAATCTTGATCTCATAGTCAGGATCTCCTTCAATGTGCGGAACGACAATGGCAGATCGAACGCTAGTCGCGCTCAGCTTGTTATAGTCTGCTAGACTCTTCTGTGCAGGTGGTGGTGGTGGTAGTTCTCCATTTGGTGGTGGTGGTGGTGGTAACTGATCGTCCATGGTAGGAGATGGAGGAGGTGAAAGTGATGCGGTGTATGAAGCAGATGAAGATGACGGTGAAGACGGAGATGAGGAACTCTCCTTCAGTTCCTCGATCTTGATCGGAGTGGCGGGTGGATTGGATCTGCCTCTCTTCAAAATCTGTGATCGTAGAGGTGGAGCAGAACTGCCTGGTCGCTCTATACTCTTAGCCTGTTCGGTTTGAGAGCGAGTCCAAGGACGGTGAGGCATACACCTGTAAACCTACAGATAACAAAGACAAACAAAACCAGTGTAAAAACGAAGTGGATGGAAAGGTGAAAGATGAAAAATAGAAGAATAAATTGCCAGTTCTTCTTTCAAACAATCAAAGAAGTGCCCCCGGCAACGGCGCCAATTTGGTGAACGCCTAAAATCGTTGTTCGGGTTCAACCAAATAACTAACAAAGCTAACAAGCTAGGGTAGATCGTATTCCACGGGCCTTCTATGATTGACTACTCCAAAAACTAGCAAAATACTCGAATGTAAGCACTTCGTGCGTGGCGTGAGTTCCACGACTTCTAATTCTAAGAAATGCAGAGAAATTTAAAAATTAAACTAAAGCAGATTGGAAATTAGGGTTGAAAACAAAGATGACAGACGAATATAGACTTTGAATCCCCCTTCGTTCCCCAGAGCATTGGCAATCAACAGATCAGCGGATTTCGATTCTCATTCAATCAATTACTAAGACACCACCATAACTCCTTACCCTTAGGTTTAAGACCAGCGAACGTTCGCTCTATCCGATCTAACTACCAAGATTAACTAGCCGCCCGGGTACGGTCGCCTCTCGCAACGACTTAATTTAACTAGTGCAATTACTAACGATTTATGAGTTACTCTTGCAGTGGATTAACCCTAACCGGTTCCTACGAAAGGCACGCTCCAATTATAAGGTTAATTGTTCAATTCGATGTTCTAAAGTAAGGCGAGCATTCGCTTCTATCCTTAGCTTAACAAGAATCTAATCTAGGTGATCAATCCAGACAAGAAACATGAACAATGAAGAACAAATCAAACATGAAAGAGAAACTGATTGAACTTCGAATCTAATCACCGCCGATCCGTGACCGCTTTAAAGCCCTGGGTCACTTATGGTTCATCTAGTCTAAGTTCTCATGAGTTTAGCTACTCATGTTTATCACAAAAGAATAAAAAACAAAGAAAGAGTTCATCATCCAGAGGAAGAATAGAATAGAATCTGAAAAACCTAATTAAGACGACTCTGACAGACTTCGATCTTCTGTAAACCGCAATCCTAGCTCCGAGTCTCCGAGGTGGAAGGGATGGCGTCACGATCTCTTTTCGGCTCTTCGAACTCTAACTCTTCGCTCCAGAACTTCAGAGAATTCTTGGAATTGTGATTATGAAAGTATGTTATGAGGTCTCTCTGATTTGGGCCGCCGGTTAAGTATTTATACTTAACCCTAATTCAGCCGGATTTCTTCTATTATTTTCGCCGAAAATAAAGGATTATTTTCGCCAAAAAGGATGGTGTAAATGGACGGTCCTTTGGCTGGTATCTCCTGTGATTTTCACTTCGGTCAAAACTTAACAGTTTCACCGAGAACTCCTTCAGCCGGTCATCAGTTGATTTGTGCTGATATTTTCACCGAAAATACTAGGGTATTTTCGGCGAAAATTCCTTTGTAGACCTGGCAGGAATTTTCTGAACTTGATTGGCTCCTTTGATCGATTCCGGTGCAATTCCTCGAGGTTCCAACGCCTTAGACATGATCTTGGCTACTTTATTTGACGGCAAAAACCTGTGCTAACACAAAAACACTAGAAAACCATCAAATAGACCCGAAACGGGCCAAAGTAACACAGATGGCACGAGATAGGGCAATTGGTTGAATATTCGCTATTCTACCCTAAAAACCATGTCTTAAGCAAAGAAATGTCGCTTAAATGAGGCTGATAATCACGTCAAATTGAGTGTCATCAACGCAGCATAAAACTAAGAATTGAGAACAAAAGTTCTGCTTTATAAATTGATTCAAAGGGGTTCGAGTTTACAATGAGGCCGAAGCCTCTTATTTATAGGTGAGGAAGTCGTGAACAGGCTCACGACTCCTACTCGGAAAATAACTCTAAAAATAATAAAATATTAGCCTAAGTCTTGTTTAGAATATAATAAGACTTACTTGCTCCTAAAGAATCGAAACTAAAAGGGAAAATCCGAGTACAACACTTAAAAGACTTAAATAATTATAAACCGACTAAAAACCCTAAACCGGCGGATCCGACGGATCCGGTCGGAACTGCTGCTCACGCGCGGCCGGATTAGGAAAGTCGGCGCCACCTTTGCTGTCGGGCTTGGAATTGGCGGCGGCGTCGGCTGCTCGGGCTTGGCATTGCTCGGGGCTCCTGATGTTGGGCTCCGGCAGGTCTGATGCTGATGCTGCTCGGCCCCCGGGGTTCTTGCTTGACCGGCCTGCTCGGTCCTCCTCCCATTTCCTCATTTCCTCCCATTTCTTCATTGCTCCTAGGGTGGCAGCTCCTAGGATTGGCTCCAGGCCTTGTATGGGGTTAAGGGCTGGTGTCAGACCTCCTAGGGGCTGAGTCCCCTGCTGGCTGGGTGCTAAGGCCCAGTTGGGACCCTCCGAGGCCGGGGGTGGCGCCCGGGTGTAGTCTGCCTTGGGGCCTTCTCCTGATATGCACAACCCTTGCCTTCCCTATGTCTTCCAGTCTTCCAGGAAGTCCCTTAGAGGCTCTCCTAAGGTGGTCATCCGTTCCTTGAGCTCTTGGAAGCCTAGCCTTGGTTCTAGGGCTGGAGGAGCGCTCGGGGCGGGGCCGGCTGGAGCTCCTTGAGGTTGGGGCTTGGTCCTCTTCAGTCGGCATTCCTCCAGAAAGGCATCTAGAGGATCCCAGGGTTGTATAGCACCTCCTGGGTCCTTAGGCTTAGTGCCTGAGGGGCCGAGCACGCTCAGTTCTTTGGCTGCCTTGAGCGTCTGGGCCCAAGTTAGGGCCGGATGGGTCCGGATGCTCATCCGCGCTTGTTGGGCCCTCCGGGAGGGCTGTACTTGAACCTCACCACCTGCTGAGGCTTGGTAAACCTCTGTGGGGTTATTTTAAGGTGCTGGCGAGGTTCTAAGCGCTTCTTATAAGGCACTAAGGCCATTGCCCTCGTGGGTGACCCCGGTGGGGTGTAGGAATAGGAATTCCCAGCCGGTCGACTGCCCGGGGTCACTCCAAATACCTTGCAAGAAGAGGGGAATGGAGTGACCTCGGGCAGCCGACCGGCTGGGAATTCCTATTCCTACACCCCACCGGGGTCACCCACGAGGGCAAAGGCCTTAGTGCCTTATAAGAAGCGCTTAGAACCTCGCCAGCACCTTAAAATAGCCCAACAGATGTTTACCAAGCCTCAGCAGGTGATGACACTCGTTTTGATGTGATTATCAGCCTCATTTAAGCGACATCTCCTTGCTTAAGACATGATTTTTAGGGTAGAATAACGAATATTCAATCGATTGCCCTATCTCGTGCCATTTGTGTTACCTTTGCCCGTTTCGGGTCTATTTGATGGTTTTCTAGTGTTTTTACGTTAGCACAGGTTTTTGCCATCGAATAAGTAGCCAAGGACGTGTCTTAGACGTTGGAGCCCAAAAGAATCACACATAAATCAACCAGAGAGACCACTCAAGTCAAAGAAACTCCTGCTCCATTTACACATATATTTTCGGTGAAAATACCCTTGGGTTTTCGCCGAAAACGAAAGAAGGAGTCCACTGTCCCGATTAAGAAGAAATTTTCGCCAAAATTCCTCTATTATTTTCAGCAAAAATATCAGGGGAAATCAAAAAATCTTGGGTAGGTTTAAATACAGAAATCGGCGGCTAAATGAAGGGACACTTACAATTTACAACACACAACACACAGCTAGAAAGAGGAGGGAGAGAAAAACGAGCAGAGAGGGTTCGAGGAGCTAGGAACGGATCGTGACGCCATCCATCCATCTCGGAGAGCCAGTGCTAGGAGTTGAAGATCCAGCAGATTGAAGCTGCCAGGAAACATCGAAATTAGGTTTTACATTTCTTCTCTGTCTTTCTACCTGAGATGTATTCTTTGTTTGTCTTCGATTCTTCTACATTGAATATGAGTAGCTAAACTCGTGTAGCTTAGATTAGATGAACCCTAAGTGACCCAGGGCTTAAAGCGGTCACGGATCGGCGGTGATTAGATTCGAAATTCATTCAGTTTCATTTTTCATATTTGATTTGTTCTTCGTTATCTGTGTTTCTTGTATGGTCACCTAGATTAGATTCTTGTTAAGCTAAGGATAGAAGCGAACGCTCGCCTTACTTTAAAACACCAAATCGAACAATCAACCTTATAATTGGAGTGTGCCATTCGTAGGAACCGATTAGGGTTGATCCATTGCTAGAGTCACTCATTAATCATTAGAATTTGCACCAGTTAAGTTAAGTCGTTGCGAGAGGTGACCGTACCCGGGCGGCTAATTAATCATGGTAGCTAGATCGGATAGAGCGAACGTTCGCCAGTCTTAAACCTAAGGGTCAGGAGTTATGATGGTGTCTATGAACTGAATGAACTAGAATCGAAAATTACTGGTCTGTTGACTGTTGTTGCTCTGGTAATCTAAGGGGGATTCGAAGTCTAAGCTTGTCTGTCATCTTTCTAGTCAATCAATCAATCTTCAATCTTTCTTCGATTTAATTCTCATTTCAACTTATCTTTGCATTTTAGTATAGAAGTCGTGGAACTCACACCACGCACAACTTGTGTTTAAACTTGAATTAAATTGCCAATATCTTTGAGTAAGGAAGTAGAGGAAACCCTGGAATACGATCTACCCTAGCTTTTGTTAGCTTTGTTAGTTATTTGTTTGAACGCATCACAACGACACGTTCATCAAATTGGCGCCGTTGCTGGGGACTCTTCTATTTCGTTGAAAGAAGAGTTGGCATTTTTATTCTTCTACCCTTCCATCTTTCATTTTCCATTACACTTCGATTTTACACCGGTTGTGTTTGTTTTTGTCTCTTGCAGATCAGAGCAGGTACAGAAACGGATCACTTCCGTTCCATCTTCCTTTGCTGCAATGTCCACTTTTAAGAGTGTTGCGGACTACAGTAAGCCGCGTGCATCCAACTTTAGATCCCCCATCACCGTGCTTACTAATGACGATGATCCTGACTATGAGATTAAGATTCCTCTCCTAGAACTAATCTCTAAGGACGTACAATTCGAAGGGAGACCAGATGATAACCCCTGCACCCATCTAGATGACTTTTTGGCTGTCTGTAACACCTTCAAGTCTGGGAACCTCAACAAGAACGCTTTATATCTCTGAGTCTTTCCTTTCTCTCTCAGAGGTGCAGCTAAGCAGTGGCTTGGAAGCAAGCCGCCGGGTCATTACACTAACTGGGAGGCATTAGCTCAAGATTTTGTTGAGGAATACTTTCCTCCAGCGAGGACGACTGCTTATAAAGACTGCATCTCTAGATTCACTTAGAGAGAGGATGCAAGCCTGTATGACACTTGGAATGAATTCCAGTCTCTTCTCTTCGACTGCCCTCACCATGGGTTTGAACAAAGACAGCTGGCTGAATTCTTTGCTCGTGGTATGCGCAAAGAATTTGCAAACTGGGTCAACTCTCTAGCTGGCGGAGATTGTACCGCCCTTACTCCTCAGGATGCTCTTCTGCATTTTGCTAACTGTGCTTCAAATTCTAGAAACTGGGAGAGGCAAATAGAAGGAAACAAGAGTCAGAGTCAGATGAGTGTTGCAGAGCAGATCAAGACAAAGGTCCAAAAACATCTGCAAGCAGCTGGTATTCCCCTAGATCCCCCGTCAGCCACCATCTTTTCAGTTGACTGTGGATGGTGTGGGTCCTGTGCTCATAACGGTGGAAGCTGCCTCAACTTCGGCACAACAGAAGTCTGGTCTACAGAAGAGATAAACTTCATCGATCAGGGTTTCGCTAATATTCAGAAAGGCTATGCCGGTTACAAAAACTTCGTACCACGGAACCAGAGCAACCGGTTAGTAGATCCTTATTATAGACCTCCGGGACTCATTGGAGGACAACACCAGTCTCAAGCAAAGCCGTACTACAATAGAGACATGGATTATGAGAAGAAGTTCGATCAGATTATGAGCAGACTTGACGACCACGACATTCAACTAAAAGCTCAAGCTGCACTCAATCAAGGACATAGAGCTCAGAGCCAGAGGATAGAGGATGCTATAAGTAATATGACTAAACTCTTTACTAGCAATTCTCTCCTTAATCCAGAAGCATTTCAAGCAGACTCCGGTACAAAGAGCGAACACGCTCAAGCCATTACCACCAGGAGCGGCAAGCAAACAACTGATCCAAAGGCTCCGGAACCTGACATGTTACCAGATACTAGTGCTGCCATGGATATGCCAGAAATAGAAGGTATCACAGAAGAGGAAGAAGAAGTGATAACACGTGTTTACCAAGGTCGTATTCCACGGGGTTCTCTCAATGGCCTCTACTCACATTCCTCGTAGACGGTCTATTCATTTAAAATAAGATTTGGTTTGAAAGAATAACAAAAGAAAACATAAAGAAAACTAAACAAACAAAGCAAAACAAAAGGGGGCAAATCAAAGACAAAGGGGGTTCTCTTGGTGGGTAGTTTCATCATGCTCAAGAGGTACAAATGCACAAACAAGCCAAACATGCTCGAGGAAGCAATCGAATGACCACGCATTTCACTTCTATAGACTCAATGCACTCTCGTCGCACTAAATCCCTATCCTAGAACCACTCAACCTAGGCTCTCGCTCTCAAGCTAAGTGACTAAGGATGCATTAAAGGTGTTTGATGAAATGCCAAGCTACAAAACCCTCTCCTATAACTCTATGACCACTAGGCTAGACACCACACTCTCATGTCAATGTCCTAACACTAAGAGAATCAGCCAAAGACTAATCAAAGTTCAATTGAGTGAAAATCCTAATGCACACCAAGTGTTCGATAAAATGCACAAGTGAGAAATCATGCAACTATGGTTGAATTGAGATGATCTAATCTCTTAGAACACACTCACTTCAATCCCTAGACCTACAATCTATGCAATCCAAGCACTCTCATGCATCAAATTACAATGAATGGACCAAATTAAGCAAACATGGCATAAAATGGCATTAAGAACAAGTCTAGGAATCATCCTCATACAACCAAGATCAATCATGGCAAGTTCTATACAATCATCTCTCTATCATAGCACAACTATTCTACCCATCCAAGATGAACCCTAGAAAATCAGCCACACATGGCCAAGGGAGTAAAGAGAAAAGAAGGAAGAATGGTCACCAAGAACACCATTGATGAATCCTTGAGATGATCTTCACTTCTCCACTTGCAAGCACTTCTCCCAAGGTTTGTTGGCTTCAATCCTAGCTCCAATGGCTTCAATTTGCTCCAAAAACGTGCTCTAGGGTTTGAGGGTTCGTGGATATATACAAGGGGTTCAAGAGATGGCAATTTCTTCTCCAAAAGAGTGAAAAACGTGGGTTTATATAGTGTAGAGGGAAGTGCACGGCGTGCACCCCTGCACGGCGTGCAGGGTGCACGGCGTGCAAGGCTGCACGGCGTGCACCTTGGAGCTGAATCTTCTTTCGGGGCCTCCTGGACATCCCGTGCACCAACCGTGCACGGTGCACGGCGTGCATCATGCACGGCGTGCACACCTGCACGGCGTGCACCCCTGCACTCTGCAGAAGGCTCGATTTTGCAACGCTCATATCTCCCTCGTCCTAGCTCTGATTGACCTCCCGTTTGATCCTACGTGCTCCTTGTCACCAGTACTACAATGCCAAGACCTGAAAATACAAATAAAACACCTCCAATAGACATGGAATTGGCCTCAAAGTGGCAACCGGGCAACAGAATAGCACTTAGCACAAAACTCCGATAAAAACACATTAAGCACGGCATTTCAGAATCAAACACGGGCATTTCAAAGGTCATTCATAAGCTTAAAATGCACTAATTAAAGTCATATCAAATTCCCCTACGACTAAGCTTTGCTTGTCCTCAAGCAAATGAATTAGAAGACATCCAAGTTCACAAATGACAAGTTCGGTCCATTGAGATTCAAGCAATCACAATTTAGCTTAAACTGTTCCACGAACAAACTAAACCTACACATGCAAGAACATCAACCAAACAAGTCTAAACCTCACTAATTTCTACACACTTCAAGTAGCGGTTGATTGGGACACAGCAAAACCGACCACGACAACACCAACTCTAATCAGAAGGACTTGAAATCGAGACACGGATCGAAAGTGGTGAGTGTGGCTATCGACTCGACTTCATCCGCTTCTAGATCCGCACTTTACAAACTCTGGCTAGGATCAAGGGCTATATTTGAGAACTCTTTTTCTTTCTTTTCTTTTCCTTTTTTTTTCTTACTGCATACTAGTGCTCGATTCAACACTTCACTTAGGTGTTGAACCTGCCTAGCTCACAGCCTTTTTGCTTAGTGCTCAACCCGACACTTCACTTAGGTGCCGAGCTTGCCTAGCTTTTCTTTTGAGCATTTTTTTTTTTTCACAATTAAGCCACTTGATCCTTAGCCCCTCAACAACTTCCGTACAAGATTTCGAATTGGATTCCGACTAGTCTCAAGCCACAATCACGAAAATCAAAAAGAGAATGAAAAACATGGAAGAGGGGAAGAAATTCTGATTGCCTTCATCATCCTAGACCGGTGCTATCGAGTGGTATAAAAACACGTATCCAACAAATCAACCAACATACAAGAGTGACAAGATCTCAGTTCTGGCCCAGATTCATTTGATATTAGTGCTAACATGCTGGTTAAAGGTTCTAAGTGGAACAATCTAAACATCATTGTGAAGACTTGAAGTCAATTAAACACCAAAAGTCAAGAACCGAACGATTCTACAATAGAGGAATTCGACATTCAATTAAGATCATGCAAATCATCAAAGCATATGATTATATCTCTACCACAAATAATCACACCAAACCTCAAACTCCCCTACGACTAACATGAGCATTGTCCTCAATGATCAAGAGAGAGAGGGTAAGGTGGAACGAAGTTACCGCGTTGGTAGAGAGGAGCATAGGACGTAATAGAGGTGAAAAAGTTCCATGATGTTCCTTGGTGAAGAGTGATCCAAAATGCTTGCCAACCTTATTCAAAAAGCTAAAACAACACAAAAACTAAAAAGAGCAATCAAGAGCAATAAAAGTAAAGATAACATGGGGTGCCTCCCAAGAAGCGCTTGGTTACCGTCTTAAGCTCGACGATACCTGTGTTATGGTGTCCAACTTAGTACCTCCTTGATGTCAAGTAGCTTCTTCCATGATGAAAGTTGAGCTCCAAGTAGCATCTTGGAGGAATGGTAGCCTAACCAATACACATTGATGCTTGTATAGCACTTGCAACCCTGGGGTGGCTTGCTACCTTTGAGTGTCGAAGCTTGAGGAAGAAAGTATGGTAGGGAGCCTCCTTTGAGTTCCATTGTCTCCAAGTTGGTGATGCCACTCAAGGAGTCTTCCGGTTCACACATGGACGACTTCTCTTCCATTATCACCTTAGGGGAGGTTATGAAGCTTGTGTCCGTCTCTTGACACAAGTACTTCATGATCAAGCAAGAAGATTGAAGAGTACTCACAACCTTTGGTGGGACCTCAATAGAGTGGTGTTGTTCACTTTCGTGCTCCACTCTCGGTGCCACCTCTTCTTGAAGCGTCTCCAAATCATCTCTCACCTCCTCTAAAGGGTCATCATCCTCAAGTCTCCTTGGTTCTTCATACCTCACATCATTGTCATATGGCATCTCCATGGGAAGAACATGCTCCTCACTCTCCTCCATTACCAACTCTTCTTCCGTGTCAAGCTCCTCGGATTCACAAGTGTCATCTTCATCATCATAAACATTCTCCAAATGATTGGGATGTCGCTCATTCTCAAGAATCTTCGTGACGAGCTCTATACTTTGGGATAAGCGGTTAACTCGGTTTGCATTATCCTCCGCAATTTGTAAGATCTCTAGCATGAAAGGAGATGGAAGAGGTTTCTCATGGCTCATGAACTCTTCTTGGGGAGACTCACCTTCTTCTTCTTCCATGACAAGCACTTCCGGTTCAAGGATGTCGGAGATGAGCTTCATACTTTGAGTTGAACGATCCAACCGGGCCGCATTATCTTCCACCATTTGCAACATCTCCTCAATTGTGGGGGAAGATGGACATTGTTGTTCCTCCTCTAGAGCTTCCTTGATGAGTGTCACGCCTTGAGCTAAACGATTGAGTTGGTTCGCATTATCTTCCGCAATCTTCAAAGCTTCCTCAAGTGTGGAAAGAGGTGGAGGAGATTCCTCATAGCTTACAAACTCCTCTCGAGGACGCCCACTTTCCTTCACCATTTTCAAGAGCTCCTCTAACATAGAAGAAGGTTGAGAGGGTTGCTCATAGCTTGTGAAATCCTCTTGAGGGCGCTCGCTTTCTCTAACCATCTTAAAGAGCTCCTCTAACATTGAAGGCGTTGGAGAATGTTGTTCTTGACTTGTGAAATCTTCTTGATAATACTCCGGCAAGACTTGATGGTAGGGTGGAGATGGATAAGGACATTGCTCATTCCACATGGGTGTTGAAGCTTGTTGTTCTTGACCCCACCATTGGCCACCTTCCTCACAAGTTTCTTGGTAGTAGTTGGATGGAGTAGGATGACCATAGTATGGGTTAGGAGATGGATTCCACCATTGATAGGAACCATAACCATTACTTCCATTCCACGAGTTCATCTTACTTGCAACCTTGCTCCCATGAACTAGATAGGTGGATAAGGGCCTACAAACACGCACAACAAACACAACCAAGTAGTACAACAATGCGGGATAACAAAACCATAAGAACAATTAACAAAAACAAACAATAAAGAAGCAAAACTAAAACGGAAGGAAGTGAATAGAACGGTCCACTACTAAATGCTTTCAAAGGATTGAGAAAGTCCCCGGCAACGGCGCCAAAAACTTGATAACACGTGTTTACCAAGGTCGTATTCCACGGGGTTCTCTCAATGGCCTCTACTCACATTCCTCGTAGACGGTCTATTCATTTAAAATAAGATTTGGTTTGAAAGAATAACAAAAGAAAACATAAAGAAAACTAAACAAACAAAGCAAAACAAAAGGGGGCAAATCAAAGACAAAGGGGGTTCTCTTGGTGGGTAGTTTCATCATGCTCAAGAGGTACAAATGCACAAACAAGCCAAACATGCTCGAGGAAGCAATCGAATGACCACGCATTTCACTTCTATAGACTCAATGCACTCTCGTCGCACTAAATCCCTATCCTAGAACCACTCAACCTAGGCTCTCGCTCTCAAGCTAAGTGACTAAGGATGCATTAAAGGTGTTTGATGAAATGCCAAGCTACAAAACCCTCTCCTATAACTCTATGACCACTAGGCTAGACACCACACTCTCATGTCAATGTCCTAACACTAAGAGAATCAGCCAAAGACTAATCAAAGTTCAATTGAGTGAAAATCCTAATGCACACCAAGTGTTCGATAAAATGCACAAGTGAGAAATCATGCAACTATGGTTGAATTGAGATGATCTAATCTCTTAGAACACACTCACTTCAATCCCTAGACCTACAATCTATGCAATCCAAGCACTCTCATGCATCAAATTACAATGAATGGACCAAATTAAGCAAACATGGCATAAAATGGCATTAAGAACAAGTCTAGGAATCATCCTCATACAACCAAGATCAATCATGGCAAGTTCTATACAATCATCTCTCTATCATAGCACAACTATTCTACCCATCCAAGATGAACCCTAGAAAATCAGCCACACATGGCCAAGGGAGTAAAGAGAAAAGAAGGAAGAATGGTCACCAAGAACACCATTGATGAATCCTTGAGATGATCTTCACTTCTCCACTTGCAAGCACTTCTCCCAAGGTTTGTTGGCTTCAATCCTAGCTCCAATGGCTTCAATTTGCTCCAAAAATGTGCTCTAGGGTTTGAGGGTTCGTGGATATATACAAGGGGTTCAAGAGATGGCAATTTCTTCTCCAAAAGAGTGAAAAACGTGGGTTTATATAGTGCAGAGGGAAGTGCACGGCGTGCACCCCTGCACGGCGTGCAGGGTGCACGGCGTGCAAGGCTGCACGGCGTGCACCTTGGAGCTGAATCTTCTTTCGGGGCCTCCTGGACATCCCGTGCACCAACCGTGCACGGTGCACGGCGTGCATCATGCACGGCGTGCACACCTGCACGGCGTGCACCCCTGCACTCTGCAGAAGGCTCGATTTTGCAACGCTCATATCTCCCTCGTCCTAGCTCTGATTGACCTCCCGTTTGATCCTACGTGCTCCTTGTCACCAGTACTACAATGCCAAGACCTGAAAATACAAATAAAACACCTCCAATAGACATGGAATTGGCCTCAAAGTGGCAACCGGGCAACAGAATAGCACTTAGCACAAAACTCCGATAAAAACACATTAAGCACGGCATTTCAGAATCAAACACGGGCATTTCAAAGGTCATTCATAAGCTTAAAATGCACTAATTAAAGTCATATCAAGAAGCATCTGCTCCTCCTCCTCCTCCGCCTAGGACAGCTCCTGAGCCTGTTTTGGCGCCATATGTTCCTTGGATTCCCTTCCCAAAAGCTGCAAGGAGCAAGGCTAAGGATCACGACACTCAGTACAAGAAGTGATACAATGTTCTTAAGACTGCAGAGATCAAGATACCAGTGACTGAAGCTGTGGAAATCATACCACCACTTGGGAAGTTCTTTAAGGATCTCGTGAAGAAAGTGAAGAACGGGGTGGCGTACTCTATCACGCTTACTAATGAATGCGTGTCTATTCTCGGTGCGCCATCTCCCATTCGACAGCCGCCACCACCCCCAGCTAAGTGTCCTGATCCCGGTTCTTTTACATTACCGTGCATTATTAATGGCATTAAAATTGATCGCAATCTGGTTGATTCTGTGTGCTTCTATTAATGTTATGCCTGTTTATCTATATGAAAAGCTGAATCTAGGGCAATTAAAACTGATTACTCTGCATCTCGTTTTAGCCGATAGGTCTGTCAAACTACCTAGAGGTATAATAGAAGATGTAGCTGTTTGCTGCGGTCTGTTTACTATAATTGCGGATTTTGTTGTTTTAGATACTTGTGAGTTAGACGGAATGCTTATCCTAGGTCGACCTTTCTTAGCAACTACTGGTGTAAATATTAACTGCAAACAAGGCCTGTTAACTTTAAGTGTAGGACAAGAGAGTGCCACATTCTGCATTAAAGATAGCATGAGATATTCTGTTGCTCAAGATGATAAATGTTATGCTGTTGATCCCCTAGAGTTGGCCTCGGCCAACTCCTTTACTAATGCTTTATCTAGTGATCAGCTAGAGTTATGTTTGATTTCAGGGATTGATAATGCATTAGAAGACCTAGAGCAGTGCTTATGGAAAGATGAGTTAGACGAACAGAAGGCAACATTCACACCCATCACCGCGCCTACACATATTGAGCCAGCATCGAGTCGGATTACTACCTCATACGAGAATCCGCCAGAACTTACTTTGAAGGAGTTGGCTGACCACCTAGAATACGCATTTATGGGGAAGGACTGTCAGTTACCAGTCATCATCAGTTCGAATCTATCTCCCGAGCAGAAAGAGCAATTGATTAGGCTACTCAAGAAGCATGTCCGAGCTATTGCCTGGCAGTTAGCAGACATCAGAGGCATCTCTGAAACCTTCTGCAAACATCGGATAGTTGTTGATGAAGAATTCAAACTAGTTAGACAACCCCAACGCCGACTTAACCCTCTGATGCAGGAAGTTGTAAAGAAAGAAGTACTCAAGCTTCTAGATGTCGATATCATCTATCTTATTGCCGACAGTCCTTGGGTCAGCCCGACTCAAGTCATTCCGAAGAAAGGAGGAATCATTGTCATCCCTAATCCAAAGGGTGAACTCATTCTTACCCGAACAGTTACCGGATGGAGAGTCTGCATCGATTATCGACGACTAAATGATGCCACCAAGAAGGATCACTTTCCACTGCCGTTCATTGATTAGATGCTTGAACGATTGGCTGGTCATGAATACTACTGCTTCTTAGACGGGATGTCCGGTTACTTTCAGATCCCCATCGAGCTTGATGATCAAGAGAAGACGACCTTCACATGCCCGTTTGGTACGTTTGCTTATCGTCGTATTCCTTTTGGTTTATGTAATGCGCCTGCTACCTTTCAGAGATGCATGCTTGCAATATTTGGAGATCTGGTAGAGAATGTGGTGGAGGTGTTCATGGATGACTTCTCCGTCTATGGAGACTCATTTTCTAAGTGCCTGGTTAATCTGGACAAGGTGTTAGCTCGTTGTGAGGAAACCAACCTGGCACTTAGTTGGGAGAAATGTCACTTTATGGTTACCGAAGGCATTGTTCTGGGCCACAGGATATCTAAGACAGGTATAGAAGTCGATCGTGCCAAGCTTGAGACCATTGCTAGCCTACCACCGCCGACCTCAGTTAAGACAGTTCGAAGCTTCCTCGGTCATGCTGGATTTTACCGGAGATTCATCAGAGATTTTGTAACATCCCATTCCAACCACGCTAGAACTATCATTTGGTTCGACGAAGTATCGATCTCTAGTAACTATAATATATATATATATATATATATATATATGAATAGGACAAAAATAAAGATCATTATATTTGTCATAGTTATCTACTTATCTTAACATGATTTTTTTAAAAAAAAAAGTAAATTAAAAGAAAGAAAGGAAATGGAATTGGGTAGTTCCCAATTCTTCCACGTGGGTTTGAGAAAGCAATTTGCTTTCCTTAAACGCCTCTCTTTTGGAAGGTTATAAGTAGTTTTCTTTCATAAAAGGAAGGATGGGGAGAACAGAGTAGTAAGAGAGAAAGAGAAGTCGGGGGAAAATTAGTAGGGGGAAAAGGGCAGTAGCATAAATTAAACGTGTATTTATACATGGTTCGTGGTACGGAGGTCGTTCTGAAGTAAGGTTCCGACAAAGAAGATAGTATCAAAGTTTCATCGTTCAGAATCGGTGAGGGATTAGCACGGCATATCGGGTTTGTTGTATCGTGTTATTTACGTTTATTCTTAGTATAAACCTAGGAGAACTAGACCGACTGCTTAGGGGTGTATGTATTTACGTGTTATATGTGGAACCACGATTAATACGTGTTTTAATTGTTGGGCTTATCAATAAGTGATTTATCTGATTCCATGTTTCATGTTTCCTGTAAGTTCTTTATTATATGCTACGACATTTATGATAAGTAAATTGCTCATATTGTCGTTAATTACGTCGTTAGTGATAATTGTGATATTGGATTCGTGATCCGGAGAATGACCTAGTACGAGGGCTAGTCCCGATGAAGTACCACTATGGGACTCCTAAGTTATTATGAGTCAAGTCAAGTATTGTTATGTCAAGAGTATACAAGTCAAGTGCATTAAATGATCGAGTTAAGGTTAAGGTATATCAAGTTAAGAATCATGAACAAGAACACAAGTCATATATGGTTTGGTCTCACGGTCATTCACGTAGTAATTAGGGCTCCCCATGCTATTACTCAATTAACAAGTCAAGTTTATAGTCGCACCCTTGGTATGGTGTAAACTTATTCATGAAATCAAGTTTATAACCTCACCCTTGGTATGGTGAAGGATCTTTTATAAGTCATGATCACACCCTTAGTGGTGTTGAATATCAAGCAAGAGAGCAAGCCCGGGAGAGTTAATAGCATGGGAATAGCCAGGCGCCTAATAATTAAAATATGATAAGACGCATGTGCATATGTCAATGTGGTTGAGTCCTTTGCCTATTGGGATGTCATGATAGCTGAGATTCGATCCTAGTGTTTTGGCTTATGTGCTAGATACGTGTTAGGGGTATGCTTTGCTTTGAACTCACGATGCGATGATTACACTCACTCAGCTATGAGCTGACCCTTTTCTTTATTATCTTTTCCTCTGCTTATCCTTGTGGGTGAGCAAACCACCAGCAGCAGTAGAGATCCTTACAGCTTCCAATAGGTCTAGGAGTTGAAGGCTTGATGAGGTACGGTCTTCAACTACTCCAAGCTTGGACGTCTGCGAGGGAGCACATTTTGGCCAAAGATCCATGTTTTCACTTACATATGTTCTTGACACATTTTCATGCATATGTTAGACCCTTATGCAGGTGTGGTATGTAAAAGAACGTTGTAGTTACCATGTGATCCATGTGTATATAGTGCAGATGTATATGTGCTTTGCAGGATTGTAAGGAAATACATAGTAGTAATATGTCTATAGTAGTGACATGAGCTAATAACTGAGTTGGATGTTGTGGGTAACCATGGAATGTATATGTAGAAGTATGTTATGTTTTATGCATGTATGATTAGAAGAAATGTTAGGTCCATTATACGAATAGTTCATGTCGAATTTTCAAGAAAAATATCAAGCTATTAAGCAAGTTAATGTAACACCCGAATCATGTTCCGCTGCAATTATGTTAATTCATCGGTTAGGTGCCATGCATAGGTTAGGGTGTTACAGATTTCTCCAAGATCACCCTTCCAATGACGAAGCTCTTTGAGAAAGATATTCCTTTCGTCTTTGACAAAGCCTGTCTTGAAGCTTTTGAGACCTTGAAAACTCAACTCACCACCTCACCGATTCTTACAGCACCAGATTGGAATTTTCCATTCGAGATCATGTGCGATGCTAGTGATTTCGCCGTTGGCGCAGTTCTTGGTCAGAGAAAGGAGAAGAGATTTCATCCTATCTACTTTGCGAGCAAGACACTTAATGATGCTCAGAGAAACTACACTACTACGGAGAAAGAGCTTCTGGCTATCGTTTTCTCCTTTGATAAGTTTAGACAGTATCTGGTTCTTTCACATACCATCGTCTACACAGATCATGCTGCCCTGCGCCATTTATTAGCCAAGCAGGACTCGAAGCCACGTCTCATCCGATGGATCCTTCTCCTCCAAGAGTTCGACATTGAAATTAAAGATAAGAAGGGAGCAGAAAATCTAGCAGCGGATCATCTTTCCCGATTGGAGGAATCACAAACAGGTAAGTCTACTACCCCTATCAATGATTCTTTCCCTGACGAGCTGTTGCGTGTTGAAACATATGAACAGGTTAACAGCATAGCTATCGAGCCCTGGGCAATCCCTCACGCTCAAAATCTGAGTAATGCCGCCGATTCAGAGGAGCCTTGGTATGCAACTCTGGCTAACTATCTCTAGCACGACATTGTACCTCCTGAGCTGGATTTCAATGCACGCAAAAAGCTCTTTAAAGAAGCCAAGTCATACTTCTGGGATGAGCCTTTCTTATATCGCATCAGTCTTGACGGGATGATCCGGAGATGTGTCTCTCACACTGAAGCAGCTGACATCATGCGTAAGTGCCATGAAGGACAGTTCGGAGGACACTTTGGAGGAAACCGCACGGCAAGAAAGGTACTCGAAATAGGTTTTTATTGGCCTTCAATCTTTAGTGACTGCGACGTTTTTGCTCGTGATGCATGCCAGCGATCAGGTAACATCTCTAACTGTAATGAGATGCCCCAAATTGTTTCTTTAACTGTTGAAATTTTTGATGTTTGGGGAATCGATTTTATGCGTCCGTTCACACCCTCCAACGGAAACAAGTACATTCTTGTAGCCGTTGATTATGTTTCTAAGTGGGCTGAAGCTGAAGCTCTACCCACTAATGAGTCTAGAGTGGTGGGTCGGTTCCTTACCCGTCTTTTCACGCGTTTTGGTTCACCGCGCTTCATCATAAGCGATAGGGGTACCTACTTCCACGGACAATTCGACCGGGTGTGCAAACGTTTTGGCGTCACCCACCGAATGTCCACGGCTTACCACCCTCAAGTGAATGGTCAGGCAGAAGTGACGAACCGTGAGCTCAAGCGGATTCTTGATAGGACAGTTGGCCGGTCTCGCAAGGACTGGTCATCTAAGCTCAATGATGCCTTATGGTCATATCGAACTGCCTACAAGACCCCCATCGGTACCTCACCGTATCAGCTGGTCTATGGCAAGTCATGTCATTTGCCAGTTGAGCTTGAGCATAAGGCATTCTGGGCTAACAAAGAGTTGAACATGAGCTATGCAGTAGCAGGTAATAACCACCACAACCAGATCGCGGAGCTTGAGGAACACCGACTCCACGCATATGAGAGCACGAAGTTATACAAAGAGCGCACAAAGAAAATTCATGACTCTCAATTGAAGACGATCAAGCAGTTTTATCCCGGAGAAGAAGTACTCTTATATAACTCTCGATTGAAGCTCTTTCCGGGTAAGTTGAAATCCCGATGGTCTGGCCCTTATACCGTGGTCCGACAGACACCCTTAGGCAGCGTCTACATTAAATTGCACGATCAAGAGCCGTTTGTGGTCAACGGGCATAGGCTTAAGAAGTATCTGCAAGAGTTAGCTGTCTCTTCCATCGACGTGCACTACTTCACGTCGGAACCGTGACACGATTCCAGGTATCGTCTGGCTCACGGACGTTAAACAAGAGCGCTTCGTGGGAGGCAACCCACGGCTGGAGTCAGTTATTTTTCGTTCTGAGTCGTTTTTGTTTTAAACCCCTTTTGAAAAAAAAGTAAAAGGAAGAAAAGAAAGAAAATTTCGAAAAAGTGAAGAAAAGAAAAATCAGAAAAGTTTCAAAGTTTTAGTTCAATAAAACGTTCTTCTCCCTACAAATGGAAGAACGAAGTCAAAAGAAAAGTTGAAAAGAAGAAAAAAATCGTGTAAAGAAAAAGAATAAGTGTTAGGTTGCTTGAGGGTATCATAGGACGAGCATTCATTATTCCACTCGTGTTTGGTTAGACGGTAAGAAGCCGCAGATTAGATTCGAGGGAAGTTAGTCGAAAGCTGCACCGCACAAAGCCATCATCATACTTTCCCATCATCCATCTCATTATAAACCCGAGTAGTGTAGAATTCATTACGCTCCTAGCAGGGAAGTCCTTCTTGACTAGATACTCGTGTTGTCACAGTGGTGGAGATGTGGTCGAAATGCAAACCTATGACGGAATTCGGTAACAGAAAATGATTGAGAGCAGAAACACGTCCTTAAACACAGAGAGTGAGAGTTCCCATTGTACTGTTTATATCCTGTGTGAGGAGTCTGGTCATTCAGGTCAAATTCGTGCATAATTGGTTGCTAATTACTTGTCGTGTGCAGTTTATTAGTGAGACCAGGTAGTTTGGCTGATTTGTATGCATGTTAGGTTTCTTGTTCTAGGATCGAGCTGTCTAATAATTCATTGTGCTTGATTGAGCTCCAATTTAACCGATCTTATCATTTGTGAACATGAGTGTCTCTATTCAGTTTGCTTGAGGACAAGCAAAAGCTTAAGTGCAGGGTATTTGATGACACTCGTTTTGACGTGATTATCAGCCTCATTTAAGCGACATTTCCTTTCTTAAGACATGATTTTTAGGGTAGAATAACGAATATTCAATCGATTTCCATATCTCGTGCCATTTGTGTTACCTTGGCCCGTTTCGGGTCTATTTGATGGTTTTCTAGTGTTTTTACGTTAGCACAGGTTTTTGCCATCGAATAAGTAGCCAAGGACGTGTCTTAGACGTTGGAACCCCGAAGAATCACACATAAATCAACCGGAGAGACCACTCAAGTCAAAGAAACTCCTGCTCCATTTACACATATATTTTCGACGAAAATACCCTTGGGTTTTCGCCGAAAATGAAAGAAGGAATCCACTGTCCCGATTAAGAAGAAATTTTCACCGAAATTCCTCTATTATTTTCGGCGAAAATATCAGGGGAAATCAGAAAATCTCGGGTAGGTTTAAATACAGAAATCGGTGGCTAAATGAGGGGACACTTACAATTTACAACACACAACACACAGCTAGAAAGAGGAGGGAGAGAAAAACGAGTAGAGAGGGTTCGAGGAGCCAGGAACGGATCATGACGCCATCCATCCATCTCGGAGAGCCAGTGCTAGGAGTTGAAGATCCAGCAGATTGAAGCTGCCAGGAAACATCGAAATTAGGTTTTACAGTTCTTCTCTATCTTCCTACCTCAGATGTATTCTTTGTTTGTCTTCGATTCTTCTGTATTGAATATGAGTAGCTAAACTCGTGTAGCTTAGATTAGATGAACCCTAAGTGACCCAGGGCTTAAAGCGGTCACGGATCTGCGGTGAATAGATTTGAAATTCATTCAGTTTCATTTTTCATGTTTGATTTGTTCTTCGTTATCTGTGTTTCTTGTCTAGTTTGGCCACCTAGATTAGATTCTTGTTAAGCTAAGGATAGAAGCGAACGCTCGCCTTACTTTAAAACACCAAATCGAATAATCAACCTTATAATTGGAGTGTGCCTTTCGTAGGAACCGATTAGGGTTGATCCATTGCTAGAGTAACTCAATAATCATTAGAATTTGCACCAGTTAAGTTAAGTCCTTGCGAGAGGCGACCGTACCCGGGCGGCTATCTAATCGTGGTAGCTAGATCGGATAGAGCGAACGTTCGCCAGTCTTAAACCTAAGGGTCAGGAGTTATGATGGTGTCTATGAACTGAATGAACTAGAATCGAAAATTACTGGTCTGTTGACTGCTGTTGCTATGGTAATCTAAGGGGGATTCGAAGTCTAAGCTTGTCTGTCATCTTTCTAGTCAATCAATCAATCTTCAATCTTTCTTCGCTTTAATTCTCATTTCAACTTATCTTTGCATTTTAGTATAGAAGTCGTGGAACTCACACCACGCACAACTTGTGTTTAAACTTGAATTAAATTGCCAACATCTTTGAGTAAGGAAGTAGAGGAAACCCCTGGAATACGATCTACCCTAGCTTTTGTTAGCTTTGTTAGTTATTTGTTTGAACGCATCACAATGACACGTTCATCAGCAGGTGGTGAGGTTTAAGTACAGCCCTCCCCGGAGGGCCCAACAAGTGCGGATGAGCGTCCGGACCCATTCGGCCCTAACTTGGGCCCCGACGCTCAAGGCAGCCAAAGAACTGAGCGTGCCCGGCCCCTCGGGCATTAAGCCTAAGGACCCAGGAGGTTCTATACAACCCTGGGATCCTTTAGATGCCTTCCTGGAGGAATGCCGACTGAAGAGGACCAAGCCCCAACCTCAAGGAGAGCTCCAGCCGGCCCCACCCCGAGCGCTCCTCCAGCCCTAGCACCAAGGCTAGGCTTCCAAGAGCTCAAGGAATGGATAACCACCTTACGGGAGCCTCTAAGGGCCTTCCTGGAAGACTGGAAGACACAGGGAATGCAAGGCTTGGGCATATCAGGAGAAGGCCCGAAGGCAGACTACACCCGGGCGCCAACCCCGACCTCAGAGGGTCCCAACCGGGTCTTAGCACCCAGCCAGCAGGGGACTCAACCGCTAGGAGGTCTGACACCAGCCCTCAACCCCATATAAGGCCTGGATCCAAGTCTAGGAGCTGCCACCCTAGGAGCAATGAAGAAATGGGAGGAAATGAGGAAATGGGAGGAGGACCGAGCAGGCCGGTCAAGCAAGAACCCCAGGAGCCGAGCAGCATCAGCATCAGACCCGCCGGAGCCCAACTCTAGGATCCCGAGCAATGCCAAGCCCGAGTAGCCGATGCCGCCACCAATTCCAAGCTCTACAGGAAAGGCGGCGCCGACTTTCCTAATTCAGCCTGCGCGTGAGCGGCACACCCAGCCGGATCCGCCGGTTTAGGGTTTTTAGGCTATTTTTATTTATTTAAGTCTTTTTAAGTGTTGGACTCGGATTTTCCCTTTTAGTTTCGATTCTTTAGGAGCAAGTAAGTCTTATTATATTCTAAATAGGACTTAGGCTCATATTTTATTAGTTTTATAGTTTCTTTCCTTGTAGGAGTCGTGAGCCTGTTCACGACTTCCTCACCTATGAATAAGAGGCCTCGGCCTCATTGTAGAAATCAACCTTTGAATCAAATTAATACAAATCAGAACTTTGTTCTCAATTCTTAGTTTTATGCTGCGTGCATAGGTTAGAGTAGGCTATATACAGCCTGAGCCCCGAGCAACCGTACCAGCCCCGGTACGGCCCGAACACCCTTGGAGCACCAATGAACCACCAGGTCTAGTCCTATGTACCCTTGAGAATATTTTTATTCTTTCTAACAGATTATCAGGCAAGGATTCGTGGACGAATCCTCTTCAAGAAGAGGGGGATGATGTGATCCTGGCTACCAAGCCCGACTTGGACACAACTAAGGCCGAGCTGGCCCAAGTACTGATGTCAGGCCGAGGTTACACCAGGACCAGACCTACGCCAGCACCACCCCTGGAGCCTAGAAGAGCCCAAGCCCCGGAGCTAGAAGATGCACCTGGGAGGATGCTAATCCTCAACCAGGCACCAAGGCCAGATCCTACTCTTGCCAGAGTCAGGCTAATGACCCGCCAGGAGCTGATGCTGACACCGAGCCCCGACCCAGACCCCGGGCCGAGCCTAGCTCCAAGGCTAGGCCCCACATCGACTCCTACGAGCCCCAGAGCCCAAATAGACCCTAAAGAGAATCATGAGGCATCCTTGAAGACCCAGCAAGACAGAAGCCAAAAGGCCTGTACAGAACTGAAGAAGGCCGAGAGCTAAGCCCCACACCCGAGCCGAGCCCGTGCCCGGGTACCATAGAGAAGCACTTATGGCCCAGCAAACATTTGGCCCATTCCTTTTGTGAAATTCCAACTGTCCTCGATAGCTTGAATTCCCAGGAACACTCTCCACCAAACGGAGCTCAATTTGGAGGAGAATTGAAAGAGATACAGTTGGATGAAGTCAGGGTGAAGCATGGGCGGAGCATCAAGGAATGGAGCTCGGATGCTGATCCGAGGAAGTCAAAGGAAGGAGCTATGATCAGGCCACCTCCTGAGCCTGATCCAAGGAGTGATGGGTGACCATTCATGATACGGGAGATGAAGAGAAGATGCCAAGAACTTCCAAACAAGAAATCCTAATCAAGCTAGGATTTCCCGGTTTTGGACAGATTTCTAGTCTGACAAAGAATGATGGATTTGGGATACCTGGAGATAGAATTTGGGCTGAAGCCCAACATGAAAGTTGAAGCCCATGACGTCTACTAGTGATATGCCAAAGGGATTAAGTTTCCGAAGGTATTTATTTGGCTGATTCTTCCAGAACCCGTTTAGCTGTTTTTTAGGATTTTTCCAGCTTTTTCCCTTTTCAAGTTATTGTTTAGGAAGGAGTCTTTTCCTTGAGGAATAAGGCTACGAATTTAGCCTCCTTCTTAGACAATATTAGGATTAGGTTAAGTCTTTTTTAGGAGTTTAATTTGGACTCTTTTATTTCTTTTATTTTATTCTTATTTAGGAAGTAGTCTTTAGGGAGAAGAGCTTGTTCCCTCACCTATATAAGGAGGCCGCCGGCCACCCTTTTGTATTATGAACCTTTTTGAAATAAACAACCCCTCTATAGAACTTTGTTCTTGAAACTCTTATTGTATTTGCATGTTGCAATACTGAAGGATCGACTTATCGTCAGAAGCATCCATCTTCTGAAGTGGCGTCATCGACTTGATACTTCTGGTTCCTAACTCTTTATAGCTAGCGGGTCAAAGTCCTCTCCATCCCGGTTCCCGAAGGTTTCTACCTCGTTGCATGATCATCAACTTGTGATGTTTAAGGGTCATCTGCCCACGGTTGAGGCGGTTCACATCACTTTGGCCTGTTTCGGGTCTATTTGAAGGTTTTCTAGTGTTTTCATGATAGCATAGGTTTTTGCCGTCAAATAAAGTAGCCAAGGACGTGTCTAAGGCATTGGAACCTCGAGGAATCGCACTGGAATCGATCCGAGAATTCAATCAAGTCGAATCAAATCCTGCCCCGATGTACACTTCAGTTTTTGGCGAAAATCTCCCAGGTTTTTGGCGAAAACTCAAGAACAAATTGGCTGAGTTCAACAAAGAGAAGTTTTCGGCGAAAACTCCAAGTTTTCACCTACAACCCTAGGTCCGAAAAACACAGGATAATCAGTCGATGGACGCCTTCATTTACACTCAAGTTTTCGGTGAAAACTCAGCAGGTTTTCAGCGAAAACTCAAGGCAAAATCTGGCGGTATTAGGGTTAAGTATAAATACGTAATCGGTGGCCCAATAACAGATATACCTCATAATACATCATAATTTCAGAATTCTCACGAGTTCTAGAGCAGAGTTTAGAGTTCGAAGAGCCAGGAAGAGTTGTGACGCCTGATGTGAACCGCTGCAACCGTGGGCAGACGACCCTTAAACACCGCAAGTTGGAACGTGCAACGAGGTAGAAACCTTCGGGAACCGGGGGCGGAAAAGTACTTTGACCCGTCGGCTATATAACAGCCGGGAACCAGAAGTGTCCAGTCGAAGACGCCACGCCAAGAGATGGATGCTCTTGATGATAAGTCGATCCTTCAGTATCGCAACATGCAGATACAATAAGGGTTTCAGAACAAAGTTCTTTCAAAGGGGGTTTATTTAATAAAAAGTCTGAGTACAAAGGGAGGCCGGTGGCCTCTATATATAAGTGAGGGAACAAGCTCTCCTCCCTAAACACTACTTCTAAATAATAATAAAATAAAGAGTCCTTCTCCTAAAAAGACTCCTAAAACCCCTAAACAAGTCCTACTAAAAAGGAAAAACAATTAAATAGTCTTTAATTCCAAGAATCCAACTCAAAATAGGAATAAAACTCTTAAAACCCTAAACCGGTGGTTTTAGGGTTTTCCTAGTCCGGGTGGGACTAGGACTCGGCGGGCAGCCGGTCTTCGGGCCGGGCCTTTGCTCGGCTCCGGGCTTCTTCTTCTTTAATGGCGGGCCTTCGTCGGGCCTTGGGGCCTGATGCTCCAGGCTGGTCCAAGGACTAGGGCCTTGCCAAAAGGCTTGGTCCACACGGCGTCCACACGGCGTCCATTCCCGATCGGCCCGGCTCTCGGTCTAGGGCTCAGGGCGGGGCCTGTTTGGGAACTTTTTCATTTCTGCTCGGGGCTCCCTCTCCTAGCTTCGGGCATCGCCTCAGATAGCTCCATACGTGACTCTCATGGGCTAGGGTCGGGCCAGGGGTGGTGCCTTGGAACCAGGTGCTCCAATTCTCCTCAGGTCTTGGCGTCGGGTCGGTCTTGGGTAGCCATCCCTTCTTGGCCAGGTACTCTTGCTCTCTCTTGCTCCTATACTCCAGGAATTCCTCTAGAGGGTCTCTAGAGTATGCTTCATCTTCAGGGTCCTTGGAGAGGAGGTTAGGATCCGGCCGGGGCTTATCTTCAGCTCTAGGGTTGCTACACTCGGCCAGCAGTATGGCTTGGTGTGGCATTTCTTCCTCCGGAGCTTTCCTTCCTGTAGAGGGTGGCCTTAGCCTGTATCTTATCTCATACCTGGGCTTGGGGTCTTGTAGGTGGCCTTCCCTTGGCACTATTCGCTTATTGTAGGGCCCTAAGGTTCTTCCTTGGACGGGTGACCCTGGTGAAGTGTATGAGTACTCAACGCCATCCCTTCACCTCGGAGACTCAGAGCTAGGATTGGAGATTACCGGAGATCGAAGCTTCATCGGAGTCGTCTTAATTAGGTTTTTTAGATCCTTTTCTGTTCTTCCTCTGTTCAAGATGAACTCTATCTTTGCCTTTGATTCTTTTGTTATGAACATGAGTGGCTAAACTCGTAGAGCTTAGACTAGATGAACCCTAAGTGACCCAGGGCTTTAAAGCGGTCATGGATCGGCGGTGATTAGATTCAAAGTTCAATCAGTTTCTCTTTCATGTTTGATTTGTTCTTCGTTGTTTATGTTTCTTGTCTGGATTGATCACCTAGATTAGATTCTTGCTAAGCTAAGGATAGAAGCGAACGCTCGCCTTACTTTAAAACACCAAATCGAACAATTGACCTATTCATTAGAGTGTGCCTTTCGTAGGAACCAGTTAGGGTTAATCCACTGCAAGAGTAACTCATAAATCGTTAGTAATTCCACCAGTTAGTTAAGTCGTTGCGAGAGGCGACCGTACCCGGGCGACTAATTAATCTTGGCAGGTAGATCGGATAGAGCGAACGTTCACCAGTCTTAAACCTAAGGGTCAGGAGTTATGGTGGTGTCTTAAAATTGATTGAACGAGAATTGAAATCCGCTGATCTGTTGATTGCCAATGCTTTGGTGAACGAAGGGGTATTCGAAGTCTAAGCTTGTCTGTCATCTTTGTTAAATCAACCAATCTTTCAGTCTGTCTTTCAGTTTAATTTTTAATTTCCTTGCATTTCTTAGAATTAGAAGTCATGGAACTCACACCACGCATAACCTATTTAAACCTGAGTAATCTACCTTTATATTTGAGTAGACGATTATTAGAAGACTCGTGGAATACGATCTACTTAGCTTTCTAGCTTCGTAGTTATTTGATAAACCTGTTCTGCATCATTCATCAAATTGGCGCCGTTGCCGGGAACTTCTTTTAATTGTTTGAAAGAAGAACTGGCATTTTACTCTTCTACTTTCCATCTTTCACATTTCCATCCACTTTTGATTTTACACTGGTTTTGTTTGTTTTTGTCATTTGTAGGTTGTTCACAGGTTTATGCACCACCGCCCTCTCACGCGTCTCCAAAGCGCCAAGAACAACAAGGCTAAGAGTGTAGAGAGACCAGGAAGTTCTGCTCCACCAAGACAATCACAGATTCCAAAGAGAGGCGGAACCAATCGACCTCCATCCGTCACTCCAATCAAGATCGAGGAACTGAATGAGAGTTCCTCACCTCCATCTTCACCATCATCTTCATCTGCTTCATACACCGAATCACTTTCACCTCCTCCATCTCCTAGGATGACTGATCAGTTACCACCACCAGGCGGTCATCAACCACCACCACCACCACTAGGCGATGCACAGAAGAGTCTAGCTGACTACAACAAGCCGAGCGCGACTAGCGTTTGATTTTCTATTGCCGTTCCGCGCATTGAAGGAGATCCTGACTATGAGATCAAGATTCCATTCTTGACTATGATCTCTAGGGATCTACAATTAGAAGGCAGGCCATTAGACAATCCGTGCACACATCTGGCGGATTTCCTTGATCTCTGCAGCACCTTCAAGAGCGGGACTCTCGACAAGAACACTCTTTGCTTGAGAGCTTTCCCGTTCTCTCTGAAGGGCGCCGCTAAGAGGTGGCTCACTGGCAAACCACCTGGCTACTACATCAACTGGGAGACTCTTGCTCAAGACTTCGTCGAAGAGTACTTCCCTCCTTCCAGAACAACAGCTTTCAAGGACAGCATCGTGAGATTCTCTCAGAGGGAAGGAGCGAGCTTATATGATACTTGGAATGAATTCCAAGAACTTCTCTACAACTATCCTCACCACGGTTTCGAGCAGAGACAGTTAGCTGAAATCTTTGCTCGAGGTCTTCGTGAAGAATCTACCAAATCTGTCTATTCCCTAGCTGAAGGGGATTGCACTACACTTACACCTGAAGCTGCTCTTCTTCATTTCATGAACTGTGCTTCCAAGTCAAGGAACTGGGAGTGACAATCTGAAGGATCAAGAAGCAAGCTCGATCTCGAAGCAACCATTAAGGTAGAAGTTGAGAAGCATGTGAAGAAGTCTTCTACACCCATCAAGCCGCCGGCAGCCTCTGTCTACATTGCCGATTGGGAGTGGTGTGGAGCTTGTGCACATAATGGAGGTTGATGCCAGAATTTTGGTAAAATAGAAGTCTGGTTTGCCGAAGAAGTCAATTTCGTTCAACAAGGTTTCAACAACAATCAGAACGATTATGTTGGCTATCACAATTATAGACAACAAGGGAATTATCAAGATAGACCTCCCTACAATGACGGTGCCAACCAGAACCAAGGCCAGAACCAGAATAGCCGACCAACTGGTCCAGCTCAGGATCAGACGCCGAATCATCCACCGGAGGTGTCTACCAGCCATCGCACCGTAATCCGGGTAACTATGGAACTACTCCTGGCAATCGCCAGAATCAATATCTGAACAATACCTATACAGGGCAGCAACATCAGAGGGAGAACAACGTCAATGAACTCGACAAGAAGCTTAGTCAGATCATCACCAGACTTGACGATCATGACAGTCAGTTCAAAGCCCAAGCTCTTCTCAACCAAGAACAAATTGCATCCGGTCAAAGAATCGAGCAGGCAGTGAACTAGATCTCTAGCATGCTAACATCTGGTCGACCGTTTGGCCACCTTCCGAGCCAACTGAGCCAAATCTGAGAAAGGAGCAAGCTAAGATGGTATCTATTCAAGATCTGACAAACCCGTCTACTAATGCTTCTTCTAATTTATGCAGGACCGTTGAAACTTCGGAGAAGAAGGGAGCACTGAAGGAGGTGCCTAAGGAGTATGATCCTCCTCTTGCTCCGTACTACGTGAAGCGTTCTTTTCCAAGAGCAATGCTACCGAACGCGAGGATCAAGACTGGCATGTGGGGAAACAAAGAAGGATATCCTGCCGCTTGTAGCAAGAAACCTTCATCGCCATATCCAGCTAAGTGTTCCGACCCTGGTTCTTTCACTCTTCCTCTAGTTATTAATGATGTTAAGATAGAACGTAGTTTGGTTGACCTAGGCGCGTCTGTCAATGTTATGCCTATGAGTATGTTTAAGAAATTGAATCTAGGAGAACTTGAACTGACTAGCATACAACTTGTCTTTGCTGATAGATCACTGAAAACCCCTAGAGGAGAGATCAAAGACGTTGTTACTAAACGTGGTCCTTTTGCGTTCTTAGTTGACTATGTGATCATAGATACTAGTGAGGATGGTTCTACCATTCTCATAGGTCGACCCTTCATGGCAAAAACTGGAACGCAAATTAACGTTCCAAATGGTTCCTTGACCTTAAGGGTTGGTAAGGAAACGATAACATTCCGCCTTAATGACGGAATGAAATATACTCCTTTGAATGAAGAATCTCATTGTGTAGCTGTTAAAACTGTGGAGTTGACTCCTGTCAACTCCGTTACTGATATCTCTCCTAGTGTCTCTAGATCAACTGTTGTTGCAGATTTTGAACAGATCACCAAGCAGAAACCAAAATCTTCTGCTCAGAAGCCGCCAAAGAAGAAGGAACTAAAAGCTTCTTCTTCACCGCTGATGTGATCCTGGCCACCAAGGACACAGTTGATGCCGGGCCAGCCCTAGCATTGATGTCGGGCCATGAATGCACCGGCTCAAGGCTTATGCCAGCACCACCACCAGAGCCTATGAGAGCCGAAGCCCCGGATCCAGAAGACACCCCTGGGGGATGCTGATCCTCAACCAGGCACCAAGGGCAGCTCCTATTGAAGCCAAGATCTGGCTGATGACTCGACAGGAGCTGATGCTGACACCGAGCCCCGACCCGGACCCCGGACCGAGCCTAGCACTATGTTTAGGCCCCAGACCGACTCCCACAAGCTCCAGAGCTCAAATAGCACTTAAAGACACTCCAGAGGCATCCTTGACAACCTGGCCTAGAAAGAAGTCAAAAGGCTCAGACAGATTTGAAGAAGGCCAAGTTTTGAGCCAAACCCGAGCACCGAACCTGATGCCGGACGTTACAGAGGAGCACTTATGGCCGATCTCCCAATTGGCTCAGGCCTTCTGGGAAATATCAAGTGCCTTGGATAGCTTGCAGCCTCAGGAGCACCCTCCAACAAACGGAGCTGGATTTGGAGGAGTATTGAAGGAGATAGAGCTAGGCCAAGTAAAGCATGGTGGGAGCACGAAGGAGGAAGACTCGGATGCTGATCCGAGGAAGGCCAAGCTAGGAGCTGTGATCAGGCAACCACCTGAGCCTGATCCAAGAGGAGAGGATGAAGGAGAATCCAACCTTGGAGGAGATCCAAGAGTTCAGCCCACGACTAAGACGCTACGGGCTAGAACTAAAGTGAACAAGGGCCAAACCCGGATTTCTGGACAGATTCCTAGTCCAACAAGGATTGACGAATATTGGCTACTTGGAGATAGAATTTGGACTGATGTCCAACATGAAAGTTGTAGCCCATGGAGTCTACTACGGATCTGAAAAAGATCAGAATTTTAGGAATTTGTTTGGTATTAATTCGGCCCATAATTCCAGAACCCGTTTAGGCTGTTTTTGGGGAAACTTGGCTCCCAAGTTAGGAGTTCTTCTCTAAATAGGATTCTTATTCCTTGTGGGATTGGAGTCCGAATTTACCTTATTTTTAGTCTAGATTAGGATTAGTTAAAGTCCTCTTTAGAATTCTAATTAGGACTCTTTTTATTTCTTTATTTTATTATTATTTAGGGAGGAGAGCTTGTTCCCTCACCTATATAAGGAGGCCGCCGGCCACCTCTTGTACTCAGAACCCCCTTTTGATTAAATATATTTCAGAACTTATGTTCTTTTCCCTTCAAGTTAATGTGAGGAGCATTGCTTAAGGTTGACTTATCATCAAGAGCATCCATCTCTTGGCGTGGCGTCTTCGACTGGACACTTCTTGTTCCCGGCTGTTATATAGCCGACGGGTCAAAGTACTATTCCACCCCAGTTCCCGAAGGTTTCTACCTCGTTGCACGTTCCAACTTGCGGTGGTTAGGGTCGTCTGCCCACGGTTGCAGCGGTTCACATCAGTTGGTATCAGAGCATGGTTCAAACACAAGGACCACATCTATCCCAATCTTCAGGTTTGAAACCCTGGATTCATATCCTTTACTTTTTGTTCTTAGAAAACTGTTTAGAAAATCTTCATCTATTTTCTTTCTGTTCGAGTTCCTTGTAAGGCAAGAAAAGATTGGTGGCCGACCAAGTCATCAAAAGAAAATTTCAAAAAAGTCAGAAAACAGAAAATCAAGCAAGGCCACCCTTGCCAAGTTCATTATTTTCGTTATAATAGTGTGTTTAAGAAGAGGGGATAGATTAGCTTCTGTTGCTTTTCTTAAACCGAGCCACGACCCTACTTTTAGCCACTAGTTGTTGCATCGAGTCCTAGAAAAAGAGCATTAGAAAATTATATTAGATAAAGTATTGGTGTTCGTTTGTTCCACTAACCATGGCAGGAGTAGATCTATGTCTGTTGGAGCTTCAGTGCCTGATAGCACGCTTACAACTAAACAACATAGAATATTCGTTCAAGAGGTTAGTCGAAGACAGGAGAGCCAGCACCGTGCCCAGCACCGAGCCGAGCGCCTGCCCAGCACCAGCCCAGCGCCTGCCCAGCACCAGCCGAGCGCCAGCACCAGCGCCCAGCGCACGAGCGGAGCCCAACGCTCGAGTAGAGCCCAGCACCCGACCGGCGCCCAGCGCCCGACCGGAGTCCAGTGCCCGACCGGAGCCCAGCGCCCGACCGGCACCCAGCGCCCGAGCACCCAGCACCAGCGCCCGAGCAGCGCCCAACACACGAGCGGAGCCCAGCGCCCGAGCGGAACCCAGCACCCGACCGGCGCCCAGTGCCCGACCGGAGTCCAGCGCCCGACCGGAGCCCAGCGCCCGACCGGCACCCAGCGCCCGAGTAGCACCCAGCGCCCGAGCGCCCAGCACCAGCGCCCCCGCGCCCAGCCCCGGTACCAGCCCTGGCCTCAGCCCCAGCACCAACCCCGGCCCCAGCCTTGGCCCCTGTCCCGGCACCAGCCCCGGTACCAGCCCTGGCCCCAGCCCCTGCACCAGCCCTGGCCTCAGCCCCAGCACTAGCCCCGGCCCCAGCCCTGGCCCCAGCCCCGGCACCAGCCCTGGCCCCAGCCCCGACATCAGCCCGGCCCCACCCCGGCACCAGCCCCGTACCAGCCCCGGCCCCAGCCCTGGCACCAGCCCCGGATCAGCAACCGGCCCCAGCCCCGGCGCCCGACCAGTCCCTAGAGCCCGAGCAGCCCCCGGCGCCGCCTGACCCCGACGCCGTCCTGACCGACCCCGGCCCATTGTCGCCTGACCCCGGCCCGACGCCGCCTGACCCCGGCCCGACGCCGCCTGACCCCGGCCTGACGCCGCCTAACCCCGGCCCGACGCCGCCAGATTCCGGCCTGACGCCGCCTGACTCCGGCCCGACACCGCCTCACCCCAGCCTGACGCCGCCTGATCCCGGCCCGACGCCGCCTGACCCCAGCACCGCACTGTCCACCCCCGGCCCAAAGCCGGCCGACCTCGGCGCCGCCCTGTCCACCCCGGGCCCGACGCCACCCGACCCCGACGCGGCATTGGCCTACCCCGAAGCACCCGTACAAGCCCCATTGCAGTCCAAACCCCCAAGGAGCGTCCATGAACTACAAGGTCAAGTCCTATACTCCCCTGTGATTATTTTCATTATTTCTAACGGATTATCAGGCAAGGATTCGAGGACGAATCCTCTTCAAGAAGAGGGGGATGATGTGATCCTGGCCACCAAGGACACAGTTGATGCCGGGCCAGCCCTAGCATTGATGCCGGGCCAAGAATGCACCGGCTCCAGGCCTATGCCAGCACTACCACTAAAGCCTATGAGAGCCGAAGCCCCGGATCCAGAAGACACCCCTGGGAGGATGCTGATCCTCAACCAGGCACCAAGGGCAGCTCCTACTGAAGCCAAGATCCGGCTGATGACTCGACAGGAGCTGATGCTGACACCGAGCCCCGACCTGGACCCCGGACCGAGCCTAGCACTATGTTTAGGCCCCAGACCGACTCCCACAAGCTCCAGAGCTCAAATAGCACTTAAAGACACTCCAGAGGCATCCTTGACAACCTGGCCTAGAAAGAAGTCAAAAGGCTCAGACAGATTTGAAGAAGGCCAAGTTTTGAGCCAAACCCGAGCACCGGACCTGATGCCGGACGTTACAGAGGAGCCCTTATGGCCGATCTCCCAATTGGCTCAGGCCTTCTGGGAAATATCAAGTGCCTTGGATAGCTTGCAGCCTCAGTAGCACCCTCCAACAAACGGGGCTGGATTTGGAGGAGTATTGAAGGAGATAGAGCTAGGCCAAGTAAAGCATGGTGGGAGCATGAAGAAGGAAGACTCGAATGCTGATCCGAGGAAGGCCAAGCTAGGAGTTGTGATCAGGCCACCACCTGAGCCTGATCCAAGAGGAGTGGATCAAGGAGAATCCAACCTTGGAGGAGAGCCAAGAGTTCAGCCCACGACTAAGACGCTACGGGCCAGAACTAAAGTGAACAAGGGCCAAACCCGGATTTCTGGACAGATTCCTAGTCCGTTGGAACGTGCAACGAGGTAGAAACCTTCGGGAACCGGGGGCGGAAAAGTACTTTGACCCGTCGGCTATATAACAGCCGGAACCAGAAGTGTCCAGTCGAAGACGCCACGCCAAGAGATGGATGCTCTTGATGATAAGTCGATCCTTCAGTATCGCAACATGCAGATACAATAAGGGTTTCAGAACAAAGTTCTTTCAAAGGGGGTTTATTTAATAAAAGTCTGAGTACAAAGGGAGGCCGGTGGCCTCTATATATAAGTGAGGGAACAAGCTCTCCTCCCTAAACACTACTTCTAAATAATAATAAAATAAAGAGTCCTTCTCCTAAAAAGACTCCTAAAACCCCTAAACAAGTCCTACTAAAAAGGAAAAACAATTAAAATAGTCTTTAATTCCAAGAATCCAACTCAAAATAGGAATAAAACTCTTAAAACCCTAAACCGGTGGTTTTAGGGTTTTCCTAGTCCGGGTGGGACTAGGACTCGGGGGCAGCCGGTCTTCGGGCCGGGCCTTTGCTCGGCTCCGGGCTTCTTCTTCTTTAATGGCGGGCCTTCGTCGGGCCTTGGGGCCTGATGCTCCAGGCTGGTCCAAGGACTAGGGCCTTGCCAAAAGGCTTGGTCCACACGGCGTCCACACGGCGTCCATTCCCGATCGGCCCGGCTCTCGGTCTAGGGCTCAGGGCGGGGCCTGTTTGGGAACTTTTTCATTTCTGCTCGGGGCTCCCTCTCCTAGCTTCGGGCATCGCCTCAGATAGCTCCATACGTGACTCTCATGGGCTAGGGTCGGGCCAGGGGTGGTGCCTTGGAACCAGGTGCTCCAATTCTCCTCAGGTCTTGGCGTCGGGTCGGTCTTGGGTAGCCATCCCTTCTTGGCCAGGTACTCTTGCTCTCTCTTGCTCCTATACTCCAGGAATTCCTCTAGAGGGTCTCTAGAGTATGCTTCATCTTCAGGGTCCTTGGAGAGGAGGTTAGGATCCGGCCGGGGCTTATCTTCAGCTCTAGGGTTGCTACACTCGGCCAGCAGTATGGCTTGGTGTGGCATTTCTTCCTCCGGAGCTTTCCTTCCTGTAGAGGGTGGCCTTAGCCTGTATCTTATCTCATACCTGGGCTTGGGGTCTTGTAGGTGGCCTTCCCTTGGCACTATTCGCTTATTGTAGGGCCCTAAGGTTCTTCCTTGGACGGGTGACCCTGGTGAAGTGTATGAGTACTCAACGCCATCCCTTCACCTCGGAGACTCAGAGCTAGGATTGGAGATTACCGGAGATCGAAGCTTCATCGGAGTCGTCTTAATTAGGTTTTTTAGATCCTTTTCTGTTCTTCCTCTGTTCAAGATGAACTCTATCTTTGCCTTTGATTCTTTTGTTATGAACATGAGTGGCTAAACTCGTAGAGCTTAGACTAGATGAACCCTAAGTGACCCAGGGCTTTAAAGCGGTCATGGATCGGCGGTGATTAGATTCAAAGTTCAATCAGTTTCTCTTTCATGTTTGATTTGTTCTTCGTTGTTTATGTTTCTTGTCTGGATTGATCACCTAGATTAGATTCTTGCTAAGCTAAGGATAGAAGCGAACGCTCGCCTTACTTTAAAACACCAAATCGAACAATTGACCTATTCATTAGAGTGTGCCTTTCGTAGGAACCAGTTAGGGTTAATCCACTGCAAGAGTAACTCATAAATCGTTAGTAATTCCACCAGTTAGTTAAGTCGTTGCGAGAGGCGACCGTACCCGGGCGACTAATTAATCTTGGCAGGTAGATCGGATAGAGCGAACGTTCACCAGTCTTAAACCTAAGGGTCAGAGTTATGGTGGTGTCTTAAAATTGATTGAACGAGAATTGAAATCCGCTGATCTGTTGATTGCCAATGCTTTGGTGAACGAAGGGGTATTCGAAGTCTAAGCTTGTCTGTCATCTTTGTTAAATCAACCAATCTTTCAGTCTGTCTTTCAGTTTAATTTTTAATTTCCTTGCATTTCTTAGAATTAGAAGTCATGGAACTCACACCACGCATAACCTATTTAAACCTGAGTAATCTACCTTTATATTTGAGTAGACGATTATTAGAAGACTCGTGGAATACGATCTACTTAGCTTTCTAGCTTCGTAGTTATTTGATAAACCTGTTCTGCATCATTCATCAAATTGGCGCCGTTGCCGGGAACTTCTTTTAATTGTTTGAAAGAAGAACTGGCATTTTACTCTTCTACTTTCCATCTTTCACATTTCCATCCACTTTTGATTTTACACTGGTTTTGTTTGTTTTTGTCATTTGTAGGTTGTTCACAGGTTTATGCACCACCGCCCTCTCACGCGTCTCCAAAGCGCCAAGAACAACAAGGCTAAGAGTGTAGAGAGACCAGGAAGTTCTGCTCCACCAAGACAATCACAGATTCCAAAGAGAGGCGGAACCAATCGACCTCCATCCGTCACTCCAATCAAGATCGAGGAACTGAATGAGAGTTCCTCACCTCCATCTTCACCATCATCTTCATCTGCTTCATACACCGAATCACTTTCACCTCCTCCATCTCCTAGGATGACTGATCAGTTACCACCACCAGGCGGTCATCAACCACCACCACCACCACTAGGCGATGCACAGAAGAGTCTAGCTGACTACAACAAGCCGAGCGCGACTAGCGTTTGATTTTCTATTGCCGTTCCGCGCATTGAAGGAGATCCTGACTATGAGATCAAGATTCCATTCTTGACTATGATCTCTAGGGATCTACAATTAGAAGGCAGGCCATTAGACAATCCGTGCACACATCTGGCGGATTTCCTTGATCTCTGCAGCACCTTCAAGAGCGGGACTCTCGACAAGAACACTCTTTGCTTGAGAGCTTTCCCGTTCTCTCTGAAGGGCGCCGCTAAGAGGTGGCTCACTGGCAAACCACCTGGCTACTACATCAACTGGGAGACTCTTGCTCAAGACTTCGTCGAAGAGTACTTCCCTCCTTCCAGAACAACAGCTTTCAAGGACAGCATCGTGAGATTCTCTCAGAGGGAAGGAGCGAGCTTATATGATACTTGGAATGAATTCCAAGAACTTCTCTACAACTATCCTCACCACGGTTTCGAGCAGAGACAGTTAGCTGAAATCTTTGCTCGAGGTCTTCGTGAAGAATCTACCAAATCTGTCTATTCCCTAGCTGAAGGGGATTGCACTACACTTACACCTGAAGCTGCTCTTCTTCATTTCATGAACTGTGCTTCCAAGTCAAGGAACTGGGAGTGACAATCTGAAGGATCAAGAAGCAAGCTCGATCTCGAAGCAACCATTAAGGTAGAAGTTGAGAAGCATGTGAAGAAGTCTTCTACACCCATCAAGCCGCCGGCAGCCTCTGTCTACATTGCCGATTGGGAGTGGTGTGGAGCTTGTGCACATAATGGAGGTTGATGCCAGAATTTTGGTAAAATAGAAGTCTGGTTTGCCGAAGAAGTCAATTTCGTTCAACAAGGTTTCAACAACAATCAGAACGATTATGTTGGCTATCACAATTATAGACAACAAGGGAATTATCAAGATAGACCTCCCTACAATGACGGTGCCAACCAGAACCAAGGCCAGAACCAGAATAGCCGACCAACTGGTCCAGCTCAGGATCAGACGCCGAATCATCCACCGGAGGTGTCTACCAGCCATCGCACCGTAATCCGGGTAACTATGGAACTACTCCTGGCAATCGCCAGAATCAATATCTGAACAATACCTATACAGGGCAGCAACATCAGAGGGAGAACAACGTCAATGAACTCGACAAGAAGCTTAGTCAGATCATCACCAGACTTGACGATCATGACAGTCAGTTCAAAGCCCAAGCTCTTCTCAACCAAGAACAAATTGCATCCGGTCAAAGAATCGAGCAGGCAGTGAACTAGATCTCTAGCATGCTAACATCTGGTCGACCGTTTGGCCACCTTCCGAGCCAACTGAGCCAAATCTGAGAAAGGAGCAAGCTAAGATGGTATCTATTCAAGATCTGACAAACCCGTCTACTAATGCTTCTTCTAATTTATGCAGGACCGTTGAAACTTCGGAGAAGAAGGGAGCACTGAAGGAGGTGCCTAAGGAGTATGATCCTCCTCTTGCTCCGTACTACGTGAAGCGTTCTTTTCCAAGAGCAATGCTACCGAACGCGAGGATCAAGACTGGCATGTGGGGAAACAAAGAAGGATATCCTGCCGCTTGTAGCAAGAAACCTTCATCGCCATATCCAGCTAAGTGTTCCGACCCTGGTTCTTTCACTCTTCCTCTAGTTATTAATGATGTTAAGATAGAACGTAGTTTGGTTGACCTAGGCGCGTCTGTCAATGTTATGCCTATGAGTATGTTTAAGAAATTGAATCTAGGAGAACTTGAACTGACTAGCATACAACTTGTCTTTGCTGATAGATCACTGAAAACCCCTAGAGGAGAGATCAAAGACGTTGTTACTAAACGTGGTCCTTTTGCGTTCTTAGTTGACTATGTGATCATAGATACTAGTGAGGATGGTTCTACCATTCTCATAGGTCGACCCTTCATGGCAAAAACTGGAACGCAAATTAACGTTCCAAATGGTTCCTTGACCTTAAGGGTTGGTAAGGAAACGATAACATTCCGCCTTAATGACGGAATGAAATATACTCCTTTGAATGAAGAATCTCATTGTGTAGCTGTTAAAACTGTGGAGTTGACTCCTGTCAACTCCGTTACTGATATCTCTCCTAGTGTCTCTAGATCAACTGTTGTTGCAGATTTTGAACAGATCACCAAGCAGAAACCAAAATCTTCTGCTCAGAAGCCGCCAAAGAAGAAGGAACTAAAAGCTTCTTCTTCACCGCTGATGTGATCCTGGCCACCAAGGACACAGTTGATGCCGGGCCAGCCCTAGCATTGATGTCGGGCCATGAATGCACCGGCTCAAGGCTTATGCCAGCACCACCACCAGAGCCTATGAGAGCCGAAGCCCCGGATCCAGAAGACACCCCTGGGGGATGCTGATCCTCAACCAGGCACCAAGGGCAGCTCCTATTGAAGCCAAGATCTGGCTGATGACTCGACAGGAGCTGATGCTGACACCGAGCCCCGACCCGGACCCCGGACCGAGCCTAGCACTATGTTTAGGCCCCAGACCGACTCCCACAAGCTCCAGAGCTCAAATAGCACTTAAAGACACTCCAGAGGCATCCTTGACAACCTGGCCTAGAAAGAAGTCAAAAGGCTCAGACAGATTTGAAGAAGGCCAAGTTTTGAGCCAAACCCGAGCACCGAACCTGATGCCGGACGTTACAGAGGAGCACTTATGGCCGATCTCCCAATTGGCTCAGGCCTTCTGGGAAATATCAAGTGCCTTGGATAGCTTGCAGCCTCAGGAGCACCCTCCAACAAACGGAGCTGGATTTGGAGGAGTATTGAAGGAGATAGAGCTAGGCCAAGTAAAGCATGGTGGGAGCACGAAGGAGGAAGACTCGGATGCTGATCCGAGGAAGGCCAAGCTAGGAGCTGTGATCAGGCAACCACCTGAGCCTGATCCAAGAGGAGAGGATGAAGGAGAATCCAACCTTGGAGGAGATCCAAGAGTTCAGCCCACGACTAAGACGCTACGGGCTAGAACTAAAGTGAACAAGGGCCAAACCCGGATTTCTGGACAGATTCCTAGTCCAACAAGGATTGACGAATATTGGCTACTTGGAGATAGAATTTGGACTGATGTCCAACATGAAAGTTGTAGCCCATGGAGTCTACTACGGATCTGAAAAAGATCAGAATTTTAGGAATTTGTTTGGTATTAATTCGGCCCATAATTCCAGAACCCGTTTAGGCTGTTTTTGGGGAAACTTGGCTCCCAAGTTAGGAGTTCTTCTCTAAATAGGATTCTTATTCCTTGTGGGATTGGAGTCCGAATTTACCTTATTTTTAGTCTAGATTAGGATTAGTTAAAGTCCTCTTTAGAATTCTAATTAGGACTCTTTTTATTTCTTTATTTTATTATTATTTAGGGAGGAGAGCTTGTTCCCTCACCTATATAAGGAGGCCGCCGGCCACCTCTTGTACTCAGAACCCCCTTTTGATTAAATATATTTCAGAACTTATGTTCTTTTCCCTTCAAGTTAATGTGAGGAGCATTGCTTAAGGTTGACTTATCATCAAGAGCATCCATCTCTTGGCGTGGCGTCTTCGACTGGACACTTCTTGTTCCCGGCTGTTATATAGCCGACGGGTCAAAGTACTATTCCACCCAGTTCCCGAAGGTTTCTACCTCGTTGCACGTTCCAACTTGCGGTGGTTAGGGTCGTCTGCCCACGGTTGCAGCGGTTCACATCAGTTGGTATCAGAGCATGGTTCAAACACAAGGACCACATCTATCCCAATCTTCAGGTTTGAAACCCTGGATTCATATCCTTTACTTTTTGTTCTTAGAAAACTGTTTAGAAAATCTTCATCTATTTTCTTTCTGTTCGAGTTCCTTGTAAGGCAAGAAAAGATTGGTGGCCGACCAAGTCATCAAAAGAAAATTTCAAAAAAGTCAGAAAACAGAAAATCAAGCAAGGCCACCCTTGCCAAGTTCATTATTTTCGTTATAATAGTGTGTTTAAGAAGAGGGGATAGATTAGCTTCTGTTGCTTTTCTTAAACCGAGCCACGACCCTACTTTTAGCCACTAGTTGTTGCATCGAGTCCTAGAAAAAGAGCATTAGAAAATTATATTAGATAAAGTATTGGTGTTCGTTTGTTCCACTAACCATGGCAGGAGTAGATCTATGTCTGTTGGAGCTTCAGTGCCTGATAGCACGCTTACAACTAAACAACATAGAATATTCGTTCAAGAGGTTAGTCGAAGACAGGAGAGCCAGCACCGTGCCCAGCACCGAGCCGAGCGCCTGCCCAGCACCAGCCCAGCGCCTGCCCAGCACCAGCCGAGCGCCAGCACCAGCGCCCAGCGCACGAGCGGAGCCCAACGCTCGAGTAGAGCCCAGCACCCGACCGGCGCCCAGCGCCCGACCGGAGTCCAGTGCCCGACCGGAGCCCAGCGCCCGACCGGCACCCAGCGCCCGAGCACCCAGCACCAGCGCCCGAGCAGCGCCCAACACACGAGCGGAGCCCAGCGCCCGAGCGGAACCCAGCACCCGACCGGCGCCCAGTGCCCGACCGGAGTCCAGCGCCCGACCGGAGCCCAGCGCCCGACCGGCACCCAGCGCCCGAGTAGCACCCAGCGCCCGAGCGCCCAGCACCAGCGCCCCCGCGCCCAGCCCCGGTACCAGCCCTGGCCTCAGCCCCAGCACCAACCCCGGCCCCAGCCTTGGCCCCTGTCCCGGCACCAGCCCCGGTACCAGCCCTGGCCCCAGCCCCTGCACCAGCCCTGGCCTCAGCCCCAGCACTAGCCCCGGCCCCAGCCCTGGCCCCTGCCCCGGCACCAGCCCTGGCCCCAGCCCCGACATCAGCCCGGCCCCAGCCCGGCACCAGCCCCGGTACCAGCCCCGGCCCCAGCCCTGGCACCAGCCCCGGATCAGCAACCGGCCCCAGCCCGGCGCGACGCCCTCGCCGACCAGTCCCTAGAGCCCGAGCAGCCCCCGGCGCCGCCTGACCCCGACGCCGTCCTGACCGACCCCGGCCCATTGTCGCCTGACCCCGGCCCGACGCCGCCTGACCCCGGCCCGACGCCGCCTGACCCCGGCCTGACGCCGCCTAACCCCGGCCCGACGCCGCCTGATTCCGGCCTGACGCCGCCTGACTCCGGCCCGACACCGCCTCACCCCAGCCTGACGCCGCCTGATCCCGGCCCGACGCCGCCTGACCCCAGCACCGCACTGTCCACCCCCGGCCCAAAGCCGGCCGACCTCGGCGCCGCCCTGTCCACCCCGGGCCCGACGCCACCCGACCCCGACGCGGCATTGGCCTACCCCGAAGCACCCGTACAAGCCCCATTGCAGTCCAAACCCCCAAGGAGCGTCCATGAACTACAAGGTCAAGTCCTATACTCCCTGTGATTATTTTCATTATTTCTAACGGATTATCAGGCAAGGATTCGAGGACGAATCCTCTTCAAGAAGAGGGGGATGATGTGATCCTGGCCACCAAGGACACAGTTGATGCCGGGCCAGCCCTAGCATTGATGCCGGGCCAAGAATGCACCGGCTCCAGGCCTATGCCAGCACTACCACTAAAGCCTATGAGAGCCGAAGCCCCGGATCCAGAAGACACCCCTGGGAGGATGCTGATCCTCAACCAGGCACCAAGGGCAGCTCCTACTGAAGCCAAGATCCGGCTGATGACTCGACAGGAGCTGATGCTGACACCGAGCCCCGACCTGGACCCCGGACCGAGCCTAGCACTATGTTTAGGCCCCAGACGACTCCCACAAGCTCCAGAGCTCAAATAGCACTTAAAGACACTCCAGAGGCATCCTTGACAACCTGGCCTAGAAAGAAGTCAAAAGGCTCAGACAGATTTGAAGAAGGCCAAGTTTTGAGCCAAACCCGAGCACCGGACCTGATGCCGGACGTTACAGAGGAGCCCTTATGGCCGATCTCCCAATTGGCTCAGGCCTTCTGGGAAATATCAAGTGCCTTGGATAGCTTGCAGCCTCAGTAGCACCCTCCAACAAACGGGGCTGGATTTGGAGGAGTATTGAAGGAGATAGAGCTAGGCCAAGTAAAGCATGGTGGGAGCATGAAGGAGGAAGACTCGAATGCTGATCCGAGGAAGGCCAAGCTAGGAGTTGTGATCAGGCCACCACCTGAGCCTGATCCAAGAGGAGTGGATCAAGGAGAATCCAACCTTGGAGGAGAGCCAAGAGTTCAGCCCACGACTAAGACGCTACGGGCCAGAACTAAAGTGAACAAGGGCCAAACCCGGATTTCTGGACAGATTCCTAGTCCAACAAGGATTGACGAATATGGGCTACTTGGAGACAGAATTTGGACTGATGTCCAACATGAAAGTTGTAGCCCATTTAGTCTACTATGGATCTGCAAAAGATCAGAATTTTAGGAATTTGTTTGGTATTTATTCGGCCCATAATTCCAGAACCCGTTTAGGCTGTTTTTGGGGAAACTTGGCTCCCAAGTTAGGAGTTCTTCTCTAAATAGGATTCTTATTCCTTGTGGGATTGGAGTCCGAATTTAACTTATTTTTAGTCTAGATTAGGATTAGTTAAAGTCCTCTTTAGAATTCTGATTAGGACTCTTTTTATTTCTTTATTTTATTATTATTTAGGAAGTAGGGTTAGGGAGGAGAGCTTGTTCCCTCACCTATATAAGGAGGCCGCCGGCCACCTCTTGTACTCAGAACCCCCTTTTGATTAAATATATTTCAGAACTTATGTTCTTTTCCCTTCAAGTTAATGTGAGGAGCATTGCTTAAGGTTGACTTATCATCAAGAGCATCCATCTCTTGGCGTGGCGTCTTCGACTGGACACTTCTTGTTCCCGGCTGTTATATAGCCGACGGTTCAAAGTACTATTCCGCCCCAGTTCCCGAAGGTTTCTACCTCGTTGCACGTTCCAACTTGCGGTGGTTAGGGTCGTCTGCCCACGGTTGCAGCGGTTCACATCAACCGCCAAGCAAGGAACCTGGCAGGTTGCGGAGAAAGAATCAGAAGAAGAAGACTCAAATGGTCTGGAGACCACTTGCTCCGCCACCATCTTTCGAGCCAGCTGCACCACCAATTCTTTCCGAGCTACCGGCGCCGGAGCAAGTAAAAGAGGAGAAGCCAAAAGCATCTCCTAAGGAAACATCGACGATCACCGATCCTGGTGATATGAAGCCGGAGGTTAAAGAGAAGACAAAGCCGATCGTTCTCATTCCTTCCATCGTAACACTCATGAAGGATGAACTCTCAAGAGAACTGTTCGGACCGTTCAAGATCACTGATCGTCTTCCCGATGGATGCACTAAACTTACTCATGCTAACGGGAAGAAATTCACGCTTGACGGAGATGCCCCGAAGCTCTACTTCATGAACTCTGATGCTAGTGTTAAGGAGATCCTGAGTTGGGATGTCTCCTAATACCGTCTAGGTATCGTCCAGCTCAAGGACATTAATCAAGAGCGCTTCGTGGGAGGCAACCCACGGCTGGAGTCAGTTTTTCATTTGTGTCAAACTCAGTGTTTTAGAGTCGGTTTAGGGGAGCCAAAAGTGTCAGTTTGCATGATTTCTTATTTTTCGTGTGTAGTCTGTGTGTCATCGTTTCAATCGCAAGTAGTTTGAGGTTGTTCTAATTTTTGTAGATTTAATTGTGATTTTCTGAAGTTTGCCGGAATTGCAAAAATATTTTCAATCCTGTAGGGTAAAGTTTTCGGCGAAAACTTCTTTTGAAAACCCCCTGTGTGTTTCCAGACGATTTTGAGCTCAACTTTTCGGCGAAAACTCTCTTGAGTTTTCGGCGAAAACTCATTTGAAAACCGGCAGACAATTTTAACTTGAGTTTTGTGCGAAAAATTGCACATGTTTTCGCTGAAAACCTTTGACAAAATAAAAAATTTCCCCCTTCCTTTCCTATTTTTCCCGTTCACTCTCTCTCTCTCTCCACTCTCTCATTTTCGAAAAAAAACCAAACCCCCCTGTTTTCAAACCCGAACGTCGCCGCCGCTACTACTCTCATCACCGCCGCCCGAACTAGCCGCCGCCGCCGCCCCGTCCCTCTCTCTTTTCTGATCGTTTCGAGCCGTAGATCGCCCGAATTGGAGCTCTAGAGCTCCCGTTCTGCCAAACCCTAATTTTTCCAATTTTTCACTGATTCCTCTCTTCTCATTCGTTTTCAGCACTCATGGCTTCAAGGTAAGTTGTAGAACTTTTCATTCCGAATCTTTTGACATGTTGAATGCTGAATTTCATCAGGGTTGACTTTGGTTGACTTTTCGGTCTACCTCGATTTGCGTGCCAACTGTTTCGTGTGAACTAGGTTAGCTGATTGCTTTGGACTGATCTAGCATGCTTACGGAGAATCGTGCTGAATTTTAATACCATTTGATCGTGAGTTGCTATGCTTAAAGATTGATTCTTTGCGGTGTTGACTTTTGTGAAATGTCGGTTTGACCATGAACTGTTTATGCTCATTTGGCTGCCAAGTGTGTTCATTCACATTCGTATTACTGTGTTTGCCGTCTGAGTCTATAATTACGCCGTCTTTCCCACTTTGAACTAGTAATTGCCATGATTAGGGTTCAATGTGCTATGATGTTGACTTTTTGACTGTCGGTTTGACTTCTGATCTCTAATTATAATATGAACATTCCGGCTAGACATATGCATGCTTTGTGATTTATTGTGATTACCGGTTACTTACTTTGCATACCCCCACTCGGTTTTCCTCATTTCTTTGTGAAATTGAGTTTTTCTACCAAGTGTGGGGTGGGTTATTAGTTAACTAATCTGGTTTCGTTTCTGGCTATAGGAATGTCACTCATGAGCGCAGGACTAAGGCGAGACTTGACACCGCCTCTAGCTCCCGAGTCCCGGCCCCTATCACACCTGCCACCCCACGGTCCTCCGACAGCTTTTCCAGGACGTGTCGGGTACCACTCCACTGTCGCTCGCCTGCCTGTGCACTACTTCGAGTGATACCAGAGGCTCGACCGTGTTCTCGGAGCTGACGTTCGACCATCATCCCTGGACTCACTCCAGGAGCACGATGAGGAATGGCACAAGAACGTGCTCACCTCACTGGCACCTTCAGGACTGCTGGAGCTGACCACCCTAGCTGCTGACTTCCCAGACGTCGCTCTCCAGGATTTATGGGCTACCTTTGAGCTGGATGAGCATAAGAGGAGGCAGCACAAGAAGGTCGTCTCCTTCTATCTTGGCGGGGTGTACAAGTCGTTCACCTACGATGAGTTTGCAGCTCATCTTGGCATCCCCCGGGAGCACTACGAGGGTCATCACCTCGGCTGGGATAACAACTCCGGCAGCGGAGAGGAGTACGATGAGCTATGTAGCCACATGACTGGAATGCCAGATGATCGGAACACAGCCCATAACTTAGTTAAGTCCCTGTCTCACCTGGAGTGACCCGGGCAGCCGACCGACTGGGAATTCCTATTCCTACACCCCACCAGGGTCACCCACGAGGGCAAAGGCCTTAGTGCCTTATAAGAAGCGCTTAGAACCTCGCCAGCACCTTAAAATAACCCCACAGAGGTTACCCAAGCCTCAACAGGTGGTGAGGTTCAAGTACAGCCCTCCCCGAAGGGCCCAACAAGCGCGGATGAGCGTCCGGACCCATCCGGCCCTAACTTGGGCCCCGACTCTCAAGGCAGCCAAAGAACTGAGCGTGCCCGGCCCCTCGGGCACTAAGCCTAAGGACCCAGGAGGTGCTATACAATCCTGGGATCCTCTAGATGCCTTCCTAGAGGAATGGCGACTGAAGAGGACCAAGCCCCAACCTCAAGGAGCTCAGTCGGCCCCCCCCGAGCGCTCCTCCAGCCCTAGCACCAAGGCTAGGCTTCCAAGAGCTCAAGGAACGGATGACCAGCTTAGGGGAGCCTCTAAGGGCCTTTCTGGAAGACAAGAAGACACAGGGAAGGCAAGCCTTGGGCATATCAGGAGAAGGCCCAAAGGCAGAGTACACCCGGGTGCCAGCCCGGCCTCGGAGGGTTTGATCCGGGCCTTAGTACCCAGCCAGCAGGGGACTCAGCCCCTAGGAGGTCTGACACCAGCCCTGAACCCCATACAAGGCTTGGAGCCAAGCCTAGGAGCTGCCACCCTAGGAGCAATGAAGAAATGGGAGGAAATGAGGAAATGTGAGGAGGACCGAGCAGGCCAGTCAAGCAAGAACCCCGGGAGCCGAGCAGCACCAGCATCAGACCCGCCGAAGCCCAACACTAGGAGCCCAGAGCAATGCCAAGCCCGAACAGCCGACGCCGCCGCCAATTCCAAGCCCGAGAACAAAGGCGGCGCCGACTTTCCTAATCCGGCCCGTGCGTGAGCGGCACACCCGACCAGATCCGCCGGTTTAGGGTTTTTAGGCTGTTTTTATTTATTTAAGTCTTTTTAAGTGTTGGACTCGGATTTTCCCTTTTAGTTACGATTCTTTAGGAGCAAGTAAGTCTTATTATATTCTAAATAGGACTTAGGCTCTTATTTTATTATTTTTAGAGTTTCTTTCCTTGTAGGAGTCGTGAGCCTGTTCATGACTTCCTCACCTATAAATAAGAGGCCCCGGTCTCATTGTAAAGTCAACCTTTTTCAATCAATCAATCAAACAGAACTTTTGTTCTCAATTCTTAGTTTTATGCTGCGTGCATAGCTTAGAGTAGGTATTATCAACATAAGTATTCCCCTTCTGTCGTGGAGCCATTCCTGGACACTACGGGTTCCCGGCTATATACAGCCGACAGGTCCTAGTACTTTCCCGCCCTCGGTGCCAATGGTGATCGAGCGAAGGTTCAAGACTTGCGGTGGTTAGGGTCGTCTGCCCACGGCTGTGGCGGTTCACACCAGTTTTGGTATCAGAGCTTCGGTTCAACTCGAGGAACCACAATCTATCCCAGTCTTCAGGTTTGAAACCCTGGATTCATATCCTTTACTTTTCAGTCTTAGAAAATCCATTGAAAAACCCTACCTATCTTTGTTTTCGTGTCAGTAGAAAATCAATTTAGAAAATCCATCTATTTTCATTCTTGCTCGAAGCATTGTAAGAAAGATATATTTGCTTCCCTGTATTATCAACTAACATGGCAGATGAAAGACTCAACCACATGGAGGCCAACGTTCTCAACATCACTCAAACTCTAGCCACGCTACAAGAAGCCCTGGCTCAGATGTAAAGGAGAGCAGCTGAGCAAGAGTATGAGAGGGAGAGACCTCACGACGACCAAGATCGGGAGGATAGAAGACCACCCCAAGACGTCGATGATGATGTGAGCAGCCATAAGCTCACGGTGCCTAAATTCAATGGGAAGGCTAACGCCGACGACTACTTGGACTGGGAGAGAAGCATGGAGGACTTCTTGGATTGCCACAACTACTCCGAAAGGAAGAAAATCAAGGTGGCCACCCTGGAGTTCACTGACTACGCCGCCCTATGGTGGAGTCAGTACCAACGGCAAATCCTACGAGAGGAGGAAGAACCTGTGAGAACTTGGGTGGAATTGAAGAGAAGAATGAGAAAGAGGTTTGTACCGGCTGCTTACACTAGAGACTTTCACATCAAGTTACAAACCCTAACACAAGGAAGCATGTCCGTGGAGGAATACAACAAAGAAATCGAGATACTCGTGACGAGACTCGATCTTAAGGAGGATGAGGAGGCCAGGATAGCAAGATTCACTAATGGCCTACAACCGGACATCAGGCATCAAGTCAACATCCTTCACTACGTTGACTATGATGACTTAGTGGCCTTGGTGATCCGAGTGGAGTGGGAGATCAAGAATGGCTTCGGTAAGAAGCCCGTGCCACCCGCCACTAGCACCTAGAAGGGAGCTTCCAGCACCAGCCAGCCCCCATTGAGATCCGGCTCTAATCGGGCCCAAGGCGGCAAGCCGAACCCTAGCCCCGCCGCCAACCGGGTAACCCGAGCACTACCCCTACTGTGAGTACTAACCCTAGGTCTAGCGGCATTGTTTGTTTTAAATGTCAGGGCCGAGGACATGTGGCAAGGGACTGCCCCAACCAAAGGGTAATGGTGCTCAAGGAAGGAGAAGTTGTCACTGATTACGGGGAACAAGAAGAGAAGCCGGACAAAGAAGAAGACTCTGATAGTGCAGAAGAAGTCGAGGTTCAAGGCCTCGAAAAGTTCACCGGAATGTTCGTGAAGGACCTAACCCTAGGTCCTCAGACCTGGCAGGAGGCCTTGGCTGAGCCTTACATCCCTGACATCGGCCCGACTCAAGAACAGCACCCGGCCAGCATCGGGTTAACCCCGAGCCGCCACCTGGCGCCCTACGGATCGGTACTCGAGCATCCAATGACCAGCCCTCTACTGGTGCAAGAACAGCACCCGGACACCCCTAGGCCCCCGATGGAAGTCCAGGCCATCCGCGACATGCACACAGAGGAGGTGTCTCACCGACTCTTGAGGCTGGCACCCATCCGAATCCGTCTACCCCCAAGACCGGCGGCGGTAGAAAAAAGCCCGAGCAAAGAAGAGGGGCTCCACTGGGACGACCTGTACTCCCATATGTCTTCTATGAGCCTTAACATCAAGGTCAATAGTCCCTCGACTGATGACAACATGAGCACCGATGTTGCCAGCTCAGAAGACCCGGAGCCTTGGTCCGTCTCGGACTCCAACGAGTATCCGAGCCCCCGAAGCATGTGGGAAGATAGCCCCGACGCCACCGCACAAGCCGCCAACTTGAGGAAGCCCCTGCCCAGTACACACACGAAGGATTGGGATTTGAGGATGAATTCCTTACAAGAAGAGGCGAATGGAGTGACCCCGGGCAGCCGACCGGCTGGGAATTCCTATTCCTACACCCCATCGTGGTCACCCACGAGGGCAAAGGCCTTAGTGCCTTATAAGAAGCGCTTAGAACCTCGCCAACACCTTAAAATAACCCCATAGAGGTTTACCAAGCCTCAACAGGTGGTGAGGTTCAAGTACAGCCCTCCCCGGAGGGCCCAACAAGCGCGGATGAGCGTCTGAACCCATCCGGCCCTAACTTGGGCCCCGGCGCTCAAGGCGGCCAAAGAACTGAGCGCGCCCGGCCCCTCGGGCACTAAGCCTAAGGACCCAGGAGGTGTTATACAACCCTGGGATCCTCTAGATGCCTTCCTGGAGGAATGCCGACTGAAGAGGACCAAGCCCCAACCTCAAGGAGCTCCAGCCGGCCCCGCCCCGAGCGCTCCTCCAGCCCTAGCACCAAGGCTAGGCTTCCAAGAGCTCAAGGAACGGATGACCACCTTAGGGGAGCCTCTAAGGGCCTTCCTGGAAGAGTAGAAGACACAGGGAAGGCAAGGCTTGGACATATCAGGAGAAGACCCGAAGGCAGACTACACCCGGGCGCCAGCCCCAGTCTCGGAGGGTCCCAACCGGGCCTTACACCCAGCCAGCAGGAGACTCAGCCCCTAGGAGGTCTGACACCAGCCCTCAACCCCATACAAGGCCTGGAGCCAAGCCTAGGAGCTGCCACCCTAGAAGCAATGAAGAAATGGGAGGAAATGAGGAAATGGGAGGAGGACCGAGCAGGCCGGTCAAGCAAGAACCCCGGGAGCCGAGCAGCATCAGCATCAGACCCGCTGGAGCCCAACACTAGGAGCCCCGAGCAATGCCAAGCCTGAACAGCCGACATTGCCGCCAATTCCAAGCCCGACAACAAAGGCGGCGCCGACTTTCCTAATCCGGCCCGCGTGTGAGCGGCACACCCGACGGGATCCGCCGGATCTGCCGGTTTAGGGTTTTTAGGCTGTTTTTATTTATTTAAGTCTTTTTAAGTGTTGGATTCGAATTCTCCCTTTTAGTTTCGATTCTTTAGGAGCAAGTAAGTCTTATTATATTCTAAATAAGACTTAGGCTCATATTTTATTATTTTTAGAGTTTCTTTCCTTGTAGGAGTCGTGAGCCTGTTCACGACTTCCCACCTATAAATAAGAGGCCTCGGCCTCATTATAAAGTCAACCTTTTTCAATCAATCAATCAAACAGAACTTTTGTTCTCAATTCTTAGTTTTATGTTACGTGCATAGCTTAGAGTAGGTATTATCAACAGAAGTATTCCCCTTCTGTCGTGGAGCCATTCCTGGACACTACGGGTTCCCCGCTATATACAGCCGACGGTGATCGAGCGAAGGTTCAAGACTTACGGTGGTTAGGGTCGTCTGCCCACGGCTGCGGCGGTTCACACCATCACCCTCTTTATCGCTTTATCCATATGGTTTGGCGTAGATCTCTTTTGTTTGCTCCAGATAAGAGCCTCCACCACATCAGCCGAGAGGAGCTCCTGCTTCTCCGCGCCATTTGGGAGTCTTACTATCTTCATCCCAGATGGGTGCTTACACGCATATTCCGCAAGAAGTCTCAGAAGCCGAGGCCACCTAGCTCACTCCTCGGAGGTAACTTTGTCGGCCGACTCATCATCTCCCTCGGTCTCAGCCAAGAATATGGCCCGGACGTCCCACAACGCAGAGTATACACCGTAGGTGGAGATTTAGCGGTCGAGTACGCCCTCCAGCTGGACCTTGGTCCACGAGTGGCGGCAGCTCCCCCTCTCCAAGACGAGGAAGAGTCGGAGGAAGAAGATGATTCTGAGGAGCCGCATCCTCAGCCAGGAGCGGAGTTTGACGACCATATACCCTCGCCACATCATCAGGTAGGGTATGACGATCACTATCAGTCGCCCCCTCCAGTTCCGTACCAGGCACCTCATCCTCAGCACCGACCGTATCCAGCTGACGTTGGAGAGCTGTACGAGCGACTCCAGGAGTGGCGGATCACAGACACCGCCACTCAGGATACCAGATGGATTATTATGCAGCAGCACATGCTCCGCACTGACGAGAGGTATGAGGCACAGCTGGCGTGGCAGCGTCAGGTTGGCGACGCCGTCCACATTCCCCCTCCCGATGCGCCTGACCAGTACTGATCGGGTTGTATTCCTTTTCAGGTCCTTTCTTTTTATTTCTTCTTTTCAGATTTCGATCCAACTTTTTTCTGTGTGGATCCGGGACACTTGTCCCGGATTCCTTTTTATCTTTCATTTGTTTTTGTTTTGCAGGCAGTTGGGAGATTCCCTTTCCTTTGCTTCGCTTCGGTAGATTCCCTCTGCTCCGAGGATCCGTGCTCATCCCCTACAACAACCATCTGGGTCCATGTTCTTCTACTTCACTCTTCGCTCTAGTTTTAGTCTTGTGAGGACACAGTACGATTTAAGTGTGGGGTAGGATGCTAGAGAACCTTGCATGAACTTGATTGCCCTTGATTGTGTTTTTGTGTGCCTCGTGGTCCCTTTCCAGTCTCTCTAGCATTAGAATGGCTCAGTTCTTGATTTTTGATGTTAAGATGTTGTTCAATCTTTCATAATGATGCTTAGACTGCTTAACCTAGAACTTGAGAACCAACGTGTATACTTTGATGCTAAATTTCCTGGACAGAACAAAATTTTTCAAATCACACTTGTAGTTTGTTGCCTTGATTGCATGAAAATGACCGAATCCGACTAGCAAACCAACTGTGAGCTTTTGATCCATTGCACGTAACTTGCAATTTCAATTCTTTTTGAGTGGTTTTCTGTTTGCTTGAATGAGTTAGAATTTGCATGAGACCTACTCGAGACCACACGATGACACGAGTTCTAGAATGATAGGGGCACCTAGATTTAGTTACTAAGCCAGATAGCCTACCTAACGTTAAATCCATTAGGTGTAAAACTCTTGAGCTTGGCCTGTTCTTTCGGTTCGATATACATTACAGCCATTTCCCATTCTTTCATTCCCCGTTGATCCCCTGTGGTTGTAGTTCTAGATTGACCTACCAGAAGTCGGTTTGTGGTAACCTTCCTATAGCCATTAAACAGGTGGTCTTAGCTATTATGTCCAAACGTGTAAACCCCTCTAGCAACTAAAATAAAGAATCGACACAAAAGAAAAAAAAGAGAAGAAGAGAACCAAAAGAAATTTCAAAAAAAAAAGAAAAAGAAGAAAAGTTTCAAGTTTTAGTCCAATAACGTTCTTACCTCTACATATGGAAGAACGAAGTCAAAAGAAAAAAATGTGTGTAAAGAAAATAAAGTGTTAGGTTGCTTGAGGGTATCATAGGACGAGCGTTCACTATTCCACCCGTGTCTGGTTAGACAGTAGGAAGCCATAGGCTAGATTCGAGGGAAGTTAGTCAAAAGCTACACCGCACCAAGGCCATCATCATACATTTCCATCATCCATCTCATTATAAACCCTTGTAGTGTAGAATTCGTTACGGTCCTAGCAGGTAAGTCCTTCTTGACTAGTTACTCGTGTTGTCACAGTGGTGGAGATGTGGTCGAATTGCAAACTTATGATAGAATTCTGTAACAGAAAATGATCGAGAGCAGAAACACGTCCTTAAACACAGAGAGTGAGAGTTTCCCGTTTACTATATATTTCCTATGTGAGGAGTCTGGTCGGTAAGGTCAAATTCGTGCATAATTGGTTGCTATTACTCGTCGTGTGCAGTTTTTAGTGAGACCAGGTTGTTTGGCTAATCAGTATGCATGTTAGGTTTCTTGTTCTAGGAATTATCTGTCTAATAATTCATTGTGTATGATTGAACTTCAATTTAATCAATCTTATCATTTGTGAACGTGAGCATTTCTATTCAGTTTGCTTGAGGACAAACAAAAGCTTAAGTGTGGGGTATTTTGATGACACTCAATTTGACGTGATTATCAGCCTCATTTAAGCGACATTTCCTTGCTTAAGACATGGGTTTTAGGGTAGAATAGCGAATATTCACTCAACTGCTCTATCTCGTGCCATTTGTGTTACTTTGGCCCGTTTCGGGTCTATTTGATGGTTTTCTAGTGTTTTCATGATAGCACATGTTTTTGCCGTCAAATAAAGTAGCCAAGGACGTGTCTAAGGCGTTGGAACCTCGAGTAATCACACCAGAATCAATCCGAGAATTCAATCAAGTCGAATCAAATCCTGCCCCGATTTACACTGCAGTTTTCAGCGAAAATCCCCCAGGTTTTCGGCGAAAACTCAAGAAGAAATCGACTGAGTTCAACAAAGAGAAGTTTTCGGTGAAAACTCCAAGTTTTTGCCGAGAACCCTAGGTCCAAAAAACACAGGAGTTTACACTCAAGTTTTCAGCGAAAACTCAGCAGGTTTTCGGCGAAAACTCAAGGCAAAATCTGGCGGTATTAGGGTTAAGTATAAATACTTAACCGGCGGCCCAATAACAGATATACCTCATAATACATCATAATTTCAGAATTCTCACGAGTTCTGGAGCAGAGTTTAGAGTTCGAAGAGCCAAGAAGAGATCGTGACGCCATCCCTTCACCTCGGAGACTCGGAGCTAGGATTGGAGATTACCGAAGATCAAGCTTCACCGGAGTCATCTTAATTAGGTTTTTCAGATCCTTTTCTGTTCTTCCTCTGTTCAAGATGAACTCTGTCTTTTCCTTTGATTCTTTTGTTATGAACATGAGTAGCTAAAATTGTAGAGCTTAGACTAGATGAACCCTAAGTGACCCAAAGCTTTAAAGCGGTCACGGATCGGAGGTGAATAGATTCAAAGTTCAATCAGTTTCTCTTTCATGTTTGATTTGTTCTTCATTGTTTATGTTTCTTGTCTGGATTGATCACCTAGATTAGATTCTTGTTAAGCTAAGGATAGAAGCGAACGCTCGCCTTACTTTAAAACACCAAATCGAACAATTGACCTATTCATTGGAGTGTGCCTTTCGTAGGAACCAGTTAGGGTTAATCCACTGCAAGAGTAACTCATAAATCATTAGTAACCAGTTAGGGGATTCGAAGTCTAAGCTTGTGTGTCATCTTTGTTAAATCAACGAATCTTTCAGTCTGTCTTTCAGTTTAACTTTTAATTTCCTTGCATTTCTTAGAATTAGAAGTCGTGGAACTCACACCACGCACAACCTGTTTAAACCTGAGTAATCTGCCTTTATATTTCAGTAGACGATTATTAGAAGACCCATAAAATACGATCTACTTAGCTTTCTATCTTCGTAGTTATTTGATAAACCTGTTCTGCATCATTCATCATTGGTGTTTCTTGAGGAGTTTGGAATCGCTTCTTTTGGATAGGTTCGACACATAGTTAGACCTAGTGGGTTCACTCAATTTCAATCGGAAATTGATCGCCCCCAGTTTCTCTATTCAGATTCGCGTGGTTAGAGTGAGTGAGTTAAAGTTCAGGAGCTTCTTTGTGTGTCGAGTGTCGATGTCTTGTTGGCGTGGAGAAGATTGATTACTAGCACTCAGGGTCGTATTCCACGAGGGCTCTCTCAAAGACTAATACTCAAACTTCTCATAAACGGTCTAGAGATTTAAATTGAGTTTTGGTTTGAAAGAACGATTCAAAAGCATAAACTAAACAAGCAAGGCAATAACTAATAAAGAAGATTGAGGTTCAAACAAGAGAAGAGAAGGTCAATTGATGTGACTCTTTTTTTGCATTTTGAGCTTGTGATTGACCTATGAATTACTCGTGTTTGATTGTGTTATGCCTTAGCTTATATGCTTTTATAGTTGTTTTCTAAAAAGTGCGCTTTTGTTGTCTGGAAGCCACTTTTGGATCAAATTTGCTGTCAATCAGAGTTATATTTGTGCATTTTGAGGCCTTGGCATTGTAGTACGGATGACAAGGAGCACATAGGAGCAAACGGGAGCTCAATCGGAGCTAGGACAAAGGAGTTAAGGCCAATGCAAAATCGAGATTAATGCAAATGTCTGCCATCATTTACAAAGAAGTTCTCGGTGAGAACTTACAAGGTTCTCACCGAGAACATTTGAGGAATGAAGGCTATTTTCTCGAGGAGACTTCTAGGCCATTTTACAAGAAATTCTCGGCGAGAACTTTACAAGTTCTCACTGAGAACTCATGTATGTTCCGTCGTGTGTATTTAAGCTACAGTCGCGACAAGAATTAGGGGGGACTCCATTCATGACTCGATACACAGAATACAGAGCACTTTCATCGCCGATCACCACCACCTCTCTCTCTGTTATCTTCCACTTCTCAACCTAAGGAAGAATTAAAGATCAAAGCAAGTGGAGCTAAGTGAAGTCTCTCACCTTAGAGTAGAGCTTGAAGTGCAAGGTTGAAAGATCACCCATGGAAGCTAGGGTGTTCTTCTCCTCTCCAATTCAGGTTTCCTCCATGGCTAACCTAGGCTAGACTTAGGGTTTAGCTTAGTGAGGGATGATCATGCTAGGATAGAGAGATGATTGATTGAATTGAGTCTTCCATAGTCTTTGTTTAATGAGTTGGTCTCTAACCTTATGCTTGCATTGCCATATGAACTTGATTGGTTCCTATGGTACATTCTAATGTCATCCCATGTATGAGAATTGTTGGATGATGTTGATTTAAGGTTTAGGGATTGTAATTGATGAATTTGAGAGATTGGATTACTCAATTGCAACCATTTTCACTTGATTTCTTTGTTGACATTTCTTCAAACACTTGGAGTGCACTTGGTTTTACATTCATTTAGTAGTTGAAAGACCTTATGATTGTTAACCTTATGTTCTATGATTGATATGAGAGTATCTTGCATCATTGCCTTGTGTTAGAAGTTGTTGATTAGGGGTTTAGGTGAGTGAGCATTACATTGAGCTTTATTAAAGCACTTCATTCCTTTGTTTCTATAGCGAGAGCATAGTTCATGTGGTCTAGGAGTAGTGAATCGATTGTGCGAGAGTTCATTGATTCTATATAAGTGTTTTGCGTGGCCAAGGAACTACACATTGATGCTTGTGACTCAATCCGTCTTTCATTGCCCTCGAGCTTGAGAAACTCGCTTACTAAATTGACCTTCCTCTCTCTTGTTTCACCCTCAACTTTCCTTGTTAGTTGTTACTTTAGTTTACTTACTTGTTTAGTTTATGCTTTTGAATCATTGTTATCAAACCAAAACTCAGTTTAAATGTTTAGATTGTCCATGAGTAATGTGAGTAGTGGTCATTGAGAGAACCTCGTGGAAATACGACCTTGATCTTGTGAGTTTATTACTTGCACGTCATCAATTAGTGAGGGATATCTTCATGCTCAAGAGTAATGAAAGTCAATTTGAGTCTCAAACATCAATGTGCATTCGATTGGACATGCATAACACTAAGATAGAATCAACCAACCCTCGCAAGAATGATTCACTACTCCTAAACCACATGAACTATGCTCTCGCTATAGAAACAAAGGAATGGAGTGCTTTAATCAAGTTCAATGAAATGCTCACACACCTAATCTCCTAATCAACAACTTCTAACACAAGGCAATGATACAAGATACTTTCATATCAATCAGAGGACATTAGTTTAACAATCACAAGGTCTTTCAACCTCTAATTGAATGAAAAACTAAATGCACACAAAGTGTTTGTAAAAATGTCAACAAGGAAATCAAGTGGAAATGGTTGCAATTGAGTAATTCAATCTCTAAAATCATCAATTACAATCCCTAAACCTTAAATCAACATCATTCAACAACTCTCATACATTGAATGACATAGGAATGTACCATAGAAACCAATCAAGCTCACATGACAAACAAGCACAAGGTTAGGAACCAACTTCTTACACAATGGTTATGGAAGGCTCAATCCAAACAATCACTCATCAATCCTAGCAAACACAGGATTAAGAACTAACCAATTATGAATAAGAAACTGTCTGAATTAAGATCTAATTACTGCCGATCCGTGACCACTTTAAAGCCCCGGGTCACTTAGGGTTCATCTAATCTAAGCTTAAAAAGTTTAGCTACTCATGTTCAAAATCAGAGAATAAAAGACAACAAAGGAGTTCATCTTAACAAGGAAGAACAAAGAAGAATTGTAAAACCTAATTACGACGACTCCGGTGAAGCTTCGATCTCAAGAAATCTTCACTACTAGGCCCAAGAACTCTGGGATGGAAAGACTTTGGTTTGAGTTATCTAATTATAACAGATAACTTCTTGAGGTTCCATTACATCTCGAACACGTCCGACGACTACATATTAGATGGAAAAAACCTATGTACTCAAAGAGACTATAAAAAACACATCAAATAGACCCGAAATGGGCCAAAGTAACGAATTCGGTAGGAAATAGCGTTAATGAATGAAAACCTACTAAACTACCCCTAAATCGTGTTACAAGCAATGAATGGCGCTTAAATGGGGCTGACAATCACGATAATTCTAATGTCATCAAATTACCCCACACTTAATCGTTTGCTTGTCCTCAAGCAAATTGAATCAGAATGCACTCATGTTCACAAATGACAAGATTGATTAAATTGAGATTCAATTCTTATCAATGAATTTTAAACTGTTACACTTAGAAAAATTCACCTAAACATGTATACACATCAGCCAAACAACCAGATCTCACTAATTCTCTTCACACAATCAAGTAGCAATCACCAATCATGCACAAAGCCGACTTAACGGACCAGACTTCCTCCACACAGAAAATATTTGGTAAAATGGGGGAACTCTCACACTCTGTGTTTAGGGACGTGTTTATGCTCTCAATCACTCCTATGAAAAAGAACATTTTGAAATTTCTAACTACTACTTTGACTTCTAACTTCCGAACTTTTTCTTTGTATTTTTCTAGTTTTCTAATTTTTTGTGTTAAGTTTTTTTAGTTGCTAGACGGGTTTACACGTCTGGACATAATAGCTAAGACCACCGGTTTACCAGCTATAGGCAAGTCACCACAGACCGATTTTTTTAGTTAGGTAATCTCAAACTACTACCACATGGGATCAACAGGGTAAACAAGGACATGGGAAATGGCTATAATGTAATATCGAACCGAAAGAAAAGGCCAAGCACAAGGGTTACACCTAGAGGGATTAATATCGGAATGGCTTCTAGTTTAAGTATCAATTCTAGGTGCCTCTATCATCCTAGTACTCGTGTTATCGTGTGGTCTCGAATAGGTCTCATACAAATCCTAACTCTTTCAAAGTACGAGAAAGCCACTAAAAAGAATAAAAGTTGCTAGTTATGTGCAATGGATCAAAAGCTCACAATTTGCTGCTAGTCGGACTCGATCATTTTCGAGCAATTCAAGGTGACAGTACAATCACGATTCTAGTTTTGTTCTGACCAGGTTCATTTAGCATCAATGCATACATGTTCGTTACATGTTCTAAGTTAAGCAGTCTAAGCATCATTGTGAAAAATTGAAGTCAACTTAACATCAAAAGTCAAGAACCGAGTAATTCTCGCTAGAGGAATTCAAATAGACAAAACATCACAGAGAATCAAACAAGTTCAAGCATAATTATTCTAGCACCTTACCCCACACTTAAACCATATTGTGTCCTCATAGGATTAAAAGAGAGTAGAGTTATCCGGAAAACATGGAAGGTGATGGTTGATGTCAAGGATGAGGTGGAGAGCTTAGAATGGAGTGAAGCAGCTACACAAAATCCTACCAAACAAAAACAATAGAAAGATCAAAAGGAAACCGGGACAAGTGTCCCAAATCCACACATGATAAAATTGGACTGAAATCCAAAAATAAGAAATAAAAAGAAAGGGAAGGGATACAACATGATCACTGGTTCTCAGGTGGTGGCGGTGGTGGCATGTGGAGTGGTCCCTCAGCTCCTGATCGTTCCATGTGTGCTGGAGCTCATGTTGGCGCTGGGTGACGTTCCATTTGGCGTCTTGATCTGGTTTCTAGCTTTCCTGCTGCATCCTCCAAGTGGTAAGGTCTCTCTCATAAGCCACCCTATCCTTCTGCCAATGGTGGGAGCCGGAAGAGAAGTCTGTCTTCCATTGCTGCATTTGGGTGAGCATCTGATTGTACTAGTCAACATACTATGGTGGTGGGGGTGGCGGCATCTGATGCGGGCTGTGGTGTGGCTCATCATCCCTAGGCTCCTCCTAGTAAGTGAACTCAGGCTGCTGTTGGGGCTCTGGCTCCTGGTGCTTTGGGTCATCTGGATCAGCCGGTTCGTGAAGTGGCTACATGCATGGCAGGCTCGATGACTAAATCCAGGTCTAACTCCCCGGCAAGCTCTGCACCAATGATGTCGACCTGAAGTCATGGGATCCCGGGTCCCCACTGATGTGTGAGCTTGAGGCCGGTGATGAGATGTCCAATGAAAGCGCCGCCAGGAAGTGCAGCAAGTATCTTAGTGGACCTGGTCCTCTTGTCGAAGAACCAAGCGAGCACCCATCTAGGATCAAAGTGGTAGCCCTCATGGACAGCCCTGAAGAGTAGCAATTTCTCGGAGGCTAGTGGTGGCGTCCATGCTCAACTGCATAACATAAGGAACGACGCCACAAATAATGAACAAAACGAAATAAAGGGTGAGAGATCTAACTGATGTATATCTTGTCGCTGAGCATGGAGTCGGGTCGGCCCGTGGTGTGGTCAAGAGCTCGTGATATGGTGGCCCTTTCAGGTTGTTGTTGTTCGCCCATCCAAGGTTGTCATTCGAGTAGCGGTTGGGATGAATACCGAGTTGGGCGGCGAATTCGTCGTAGGTAAGCTTGACAAATTTGCCATTGAGATGGAAGGAGATGCACTTCCCATTCCTCTTGGAGCGTCGAGAGTCAGGGTAAAGGAGCTCCAGAACTCCTAAAGGGCGAGGAACGGATAAGGGTAGTCGATCGTCATGAGTTCAAGTAATCGCTCCTGGGTGAGGGAGTGGCGGATATTGTCGAACCACTCGGTGTCTCCTGGATGGGCGTCATGGAGAGAGATGCAATGTCGACCTGAAGGACGTCTCTAATCCTCCAATACTGCTCACAAAAGTATGGATGGAGTCTAGTGATGAATGGGTGGAGGTCGTCAATGTCTCGAGGGTTGGGAGCGGCTAGAGCGGCGACACCCTCCCCGGTGTCCATGGGATCCGGGGTGGCAGATGTGGAGCCTGGACCACTGCGTCTCAATCTCTTACCTGGGTTCCTAAAAAAACAATTGGATACACGAAGCCACAATTAGTCAAACTGAAATCTTACCCCACACTTGGTCGAAAAACTCAATTTTGCTAAGAAAGGAGGAAAACTGAGTGGGGATAAGCTAGTTCAAACATTCAGAAATATTCATTAATCACAGGGGACACACATGAATCGATGGCATAACAATAGGACGGCTAGAACGCAAAGTCAACCGTTTGGTCAACCAAAATCAACATATCTGACAAAATGACTATTCAATAATGCAAACTATATTTAATCAGCACAACACCAAGGTATAACGATCCTAGCATAGTCTACAACATCTAGGTTCAATCAGTTCAGCAAAATTCACATCGAAACAGCAGGCACACAAATCAAGGTAGATCGAAAAGTCAACCAAAACAAAACCTATCGAAACTCAACAATAAGCATGTCAAAAGATTCACAATTGAAAACCTAACAACTAACCTTGAAGACATGACTCTAAAATATCAACGAAAGTAGACGAAATCGGCAAAAAACTCGGAACTATAGAGCTCTGATTTGGACGATCTAGATGGCTATGGACTCGTGATGTGAACCGCTGCAACCATGGGCAGACCACCCTTAAACACCACAAGCTGATCTCCTAGCACTCGTAAAAAACCTATGGAACCTGGGCGGATTAGGACTTTGACCCACTAGCTATAAAGAGCTAGGAACCAGAAGTATCAAGTCGAGGGAGCCACGCAAAGAGATTGATGCTCTTGATGATAAGCCAACCTTAAGCAATGCAACAACGAGCAAAGACTTGAAGGGAAAAGGACATATGTTCTGAAAAGGGGGGTTTTATAATCAAAGGGTGGCCGGTGGCCTCTATGTATAGGAGGGGTTAGGGAACAAGCTCTCCTAATCCTGCCCTAAATAGTTACTTCCTAATCAACTAATTAAATAATCCAACGTACAAAATAAGCTAAATTCTTCCTAAATAGTTTAACTAAAAGGTAAAACAAACAACAAGTCAAAGAAGTCTTGGGGCCGAAGAAAATAGCCTATTTAGGCAAAAACTGGCAAAACCGGGAAACCCTAATCCAGCGCACGGGCGTGTTTCCTATGCCGGCCCAAATTAGGTTATCTTCTTCCTAATCAGGTGGCAATTTCGTGGCAGCTTCTTCAATTCTTCCAAGGACGGTTGGCCATGCTTCCTAGGCCTCTACGGCTTCTAAGGCCGGTGGAAATTCGTCAAAGGCCCGAGCCAATTGATGGCTCAGCCCACGTCGATCCGGTGTAGCGCTCCAGGCTCGGTCCGGTGCCGAATCATGGCCTAGCTTCAGGCCTCTGGGCGTTCTGCCCAGGCTTCCTGTGTTCTATCTCGGGCCATCTTTAGGACTTGACTTGGGGGTGTTTTCAGGCTAAAGTCTGAGCCTGATGCCCATCAGAATTTGTTTGGGTCTCGTAGTGAGTGATTTGCTTGCTCGGGGCCGCCGTCGGCGCCCGGTCTTAGCATTAGTGAGTGATTTGCTCCGCTTTGGGGAGGTGTCCTTGACTTCCAAGAGGGTGTAGCCTTCCTTGGAAAATGATGTGAACCACGGCCGACAATGCTCTGTGACCCTAACCATCACAAGCTGATCTTCGAAGGCACCGAGAGAACCTATGGAACCGGGGATGGAATCGGACTTTGACCCACTAGCTTTAGCTGAGATAGGAACCAGAAGTATCACGTCGAGGGCGCCACGACAAGAGATGGATGCTCTTGATAATAAGCCAAACCTTAAGCCGTGCTCTTGCACATACTCAAAGGGGTTTAGAACAAAGTTCTAAAGGGGGTTTATTAATTGATAAAAGTCTCAATAACAAGGGTGGCTGATGGCCTCTATTTATAGGGAGGGAACAAGCTCTCCTCACCTATTTAGCTACTTCCTAACTAGGAAACATTAAAACGACCTAAGCAAGCTAACTAAATAGGGAAAACTATAAGGGAAACTCAAAATACGCAGAGAATGTCTTGGAAAGCAAGAAACAATCTAAATAGGCAAAAAACTGGTGATCCGAGCAAAACCCTAAATCCGGGTAGCATCTGTGGCAGTCGGGCAGGTCTTGGGCCGGCGGGCAGGGATTCTGACTCGGATTAGGCCTCCTTCTCATGTCCTAGTCCTAGAAGGACTTAGGTCCGTGGACTTCTGGTCGTGGCAACTTGTTCTCCTGGCTCGGATGGGAATCCTTGTCTCGGTGGGATTGCATGCATGAAACCGGATGGTGTATGAGCACTTCCCTACGTGGCTCCTCTTTCATTCCTTCTCCAATTTCAACGCCATTTATTGGGCCGTGTTCCTGAGGTCTCTAGCTATCTAGAGCAACTGGAATTTCCCAAAAGGCCCGAGCCATTTGGCGGCTCAGCCTTAAGTGCTCCTCTGTAGCGCCTAGCGCCGTGCACGGTGCCCGTGGCTGGCTCATGTCTCGGCCTTCTTTATTCCTAGCGAGGCCTTTTGCATTCTGCTTCGGCAAGTCTTCAGAAATGTCCTCATATGATCTTCAATGGCTAGGGTTGGCCCAAGGCTCGTGGCAATTGGTCTATGGCCTGGTGCCATTCGGCCCGGTTCGAGGCTCGCTCCGGGGCATGTCTTCAGGTACCACCCCTTGCTGGTCAGGTACTCTGGGGTCCTTCACTTCTTCTACTCCAAGAATGCTTCTATAGGATCCCAGGAGTGGTCAGTTCCTCTAGGGCTCGTGGGGATTAGTCTAGGGCCTTTTATGGCCCTTAGGCTCGGCCCTCGGTCTGGCTCATGGCTCGGACCGGGTGCCTTGGCAAGCAACATGGCCTGGGGTGGCCTCACTCTCATCCTGGCTCTCTTGGCTGCTGGTGAGGAACTGAGTCTATACTTGATCACATACCTTGGCTTCATGATGTGTTCGAGAGCTTTCCTTGGCCCTACACGCTTCTTGTTGTGCCCTAGGGTTCTCCCTTTGACCGGGGACCCTAGTGGGGTGTAGGAATAGCTGTAGGCCTTTGGGCAGCCGTGGAGGATCACATCATCCCCCTCTTATTGCCTTGGATTCGCCCTCGAATCCATCTTGGGCTCTCTTTGTGCACTCAGCATTCCTCTCCACACTTCAATGACTTGGGTGGCCATGTCTGGAGGCGACTCAGCATCATCTCCTAGACCCGAAGTGTCACTTGAATCAGTGACAGACCAAAGTTTTGGTCCTTCGGAGCTTTGGCCATCGGTGTCCATGTCTTCCCTTTCAGAAAACTGTCCACAAGGATATCTAGGCTCGGGGAGGTGTCCAGAGTGAATATTTTATTAATCCTCAACCCGGATTCTTCTTCTCCTATGATCTGGGCACCTGTTTCTTTGTCCAGCTCAATATTTTCTTCTTCCTCGATCGGGGCAGCCCTCAGAATTCGATGGGAGACAGTGATATGACCCGACTCCACCGCCCCGGACCACAAAGGTACACTTACACCCCACCAAGGTACTCCGTAGAAGGCAGAACTCCAGGCCCATACAAAAAGCGCCTAGAACTAAGGGCTGGCTACTTACGAGCTCTCAAGCCTAGAAATGAACTAAAGAACAAGCTCAAGACTGCCCCGACGGGAAGGAAGGGACCCCGAGATGGAAGGGAGTTCCAGGCCATGTTACTGGCCGAGAACCTAAGTCCTAGATCGAGCACTGAGTCTCAGTCTTTCCCCAACCTCTCTTCCATGATCCCTTAAGTCAAGAACACGTCAAAAGCCATCTGGAGAGAGTTCTGGCGTACAGAAGACAAAAAGATTCAAGAATATGTGGCCAAGACAGGTTGGCTTCCTAAGGACACTACCCCGGTTCCAAGGCCGGTTCCAACTCTAAAAAGGAAAAGTTAAAATAATCCTAAAAGATAGGTCGAAGAAACTATTAAAATAAACTAAGTTGTTCGAATAATAAACTCCTAAACTGGCTAAAATTCAGCAAAACCATAATCCGGGCAGATTAGGGCAAACCGGCTTTCCTTGTCCGGGTGGGACTAGGAAAGGACTCCGAGCGCGTCGGCGGGCAATCCGGGCGCGGGCAGGAATCCTTCCGCGGCTAGGAAAAGTGCCTGGAACGCGTGCGGTGGCATTTTCATAAATACTGCTGGCTCCGGGTGACCGGGCGGTCGGATGGCATCCTTCGGCTGTGGTGACCGGCTCGGCATCATTCGCTCCGGACCCGGTGCTAGGGTTTTAGTGATGTCGGGGTGTTCCGGCCTTCTAGCTGGCATTTCCTCGGTCAAGCGAGGTTCTCCCCAAGTATTTTGGCCTCCTGAATCTTCTACCATCAACTTGTCCACCAGATTCTGAGTGTTGAGCAAGGTTATCCGATACAGGGGCTGGTTGTCCGCATCTGCCGGGCCAGGGCAGTGTTGGGTGGCCCTTCCATCTGGGCCATGTATTCTTGAATCCTCTTGTTCTCCGTGCTCCAGAATTGCCTCCAGATGTCCTCTGGAGCGTGCTTGTCTTGCGAGCTTCTGGAGGTGAGGCTAGGGGTAGGTTGAGCTCCTACCCTAGTGCTAGGGCTTGTGTCCTTGGCCAGCAGCATGCCCTGGAATATCAGGTGCCAGGAACGAACTTCTTCCTCATGATCCTCTTGAGGTCTCGCCACGACTCGATTGGGTCCTCCTCATCTCTTTGGATCCGACCTTTGAACTGGCTCCACCATAGGGCAGCATAGTCAGTGAATTCAAGGGTGGCGAGGATTAACTTCTTACGTTCGGAGTAGTGGTGGCACTCGAGGTAGTCCTCCATACTTCTCTCCCAATCTAGGTACTCGTCGGCATTGTATTTGCCAGCAAACTTTGGCACGGTGAGCTTGAGGTTGCTCAAGTCATCGTCAATCTCCTGAGCTAGTCGTCGGGCTCTTCTGTTCAGGTCTTCAGGGCTGTCCTCTCGGTGCTCATCTCGTCCTATCCTGGCTTGAAGCCTGGCTAGGGTTTCTTGGACGGCGGCTAGGGTTGCTCCAAGATTCTGAAGGTGGCCTTCCATGTTGGCTAGTCTCTCGTCTGCCATGGTTAGTACTATCGAACGGAAGCAGTTTTCTATCCCCTCTTCTTAGAAATAAACTTACAATGAAAGGAAATAACGTGGCAAGGTAGCCTTGCTTTCTTTTCTTTTTCTTAACTTACAACTCGAAACTGAAATAAAAATAGAAGGGAATTTTCGAATCAATTTTCTAAAGAAAGCAATAAAAGGATATGAATCCAGGTAAACCTAGAGACTGGGATAGATTTTGGTCCGTGAGCTGAGCTGTGCTCTGATACCAACTGATGTGAACCGCTACAACCGTGGGCAGACGACCCTTGAACACCGCAAGTTGGACACCGTGCAACGAGGTAGAACCGTCGGGAACCGGGGGGCGGATGAGGACTTTGACCCGTCAGCTGTATAACAGCTCAGAACCAGAAATATCAAGTCGTAGACGCCACGCCAAGAGATGGATGCTCTTGATGATAAGTCGATCCTTCAGTATCGCAACATGCAGATACGACAAGGTTTTCAGAACAAAGTTCTTTCAAAGGGGGGGTTTATTTCATAAAAAGTCTGATTATAAAGTGAGGCCGACGGCCTCTATATATAGGGAGGGAACAAGCTCTCCTCCCTAAAGTCTAATTCCTAAATTAGAATAGAATAAAGAATCCTATTCCTAATTAGAATCTTAAAACCCCTAAACAAGTCCTACTAAAAAGGAATAAAACATAAAATAATAGTTGTAGTCTTTAAAGCAGAATAAAAGACCTAAATTAGGTAAAAAAACCCTAATCTGGCCGCGTACGGCTGCTTGGGCCGGTTGGGCGCGTGTGGTGGCCCGGTGGGCTTGAGCAGCCGGGCGGCGGGCTTGCTTCGGGTGGCGGTCGCGGGCTGGTGCTCCGGGCAGGTTCAGTGGCAAGGGCCTTGTCCAAAAGACATGTTCTTCGTGGCTGGCTCCATAGAACTCCCCTGATCGGTCCGGCTGCTGGTTTAGGGCTCGGGGCTGTTCTCTCCTTGGACCTTCTTCCTTTCCGCTCAGGCTTTCTTCCTTAAGCTTCAGGTAGGCATCCAAATAGCTCTTGATGTAGCTCTCCGGAGGTTGGGTTGTCCTAAGTGTCACATCTCGGGGCCATGGACTCCATTTCTTCTCATAGCTCGGCTCAAGGTCAATCTTTGAAAGCTCTCCTCATCGGGCCAAGGGCTCTTGGACTCTCTTCCTCCTGTACTCCAGAAATGCTTCCATAGGGTCACTCAAAGAACCGGCTTCTTCTTTAGGGCTCCTGGAGGTCAAACTAGGAGCAGGTTGAAGCTTCTCTTCGGTGCTAGGGCTTATACCCTCGGCCAGCAGCATGGCCTGGAACAACATTCCATCTCTAGGAGTCTTTCTATCTGCAAGGGAAGGATTTAGTCGATATTTCTTGTCATACCTTGGCTTTAGGGCTCAAAGATGGCTTGCCCTTGGATTCATACGCTTCTTAAGAGGCCCTAGGGTCTTATCTCGGCCTGGTGACCCAGGTGGGGCGTAGGAGTATCGGTTGGCATCAGGGCAGCATTGTTGGATCTCATCAGTCGGGTAGTTGAGGGGCGCTCTAGTGAGTTTCTTGCTGAAATAGGCGATAGGTCTTCCTTCTTGCATGAGGACGGCGCCAATCCCTACTCCGGAGGCATCACACTCAATCTCAAAGGGCTTGTTGAAGTCGGGGAGTTTGAGAAGGGGTGCTTCGGTCATCTTCTTTTTTAAGGTCTCGAAAGCGGTTTGTTGACTCGGGCCCTATTGGAATGGAAGATCCCTTTTGATGGCCGTCGTGAGGGGGGCAGCTAGAGCGCTAAAGTCTCGGACAAATCTCCGGTAGAAGCTAGCCAACCCATGAAAACTACGAATATCCGTGATGCTCTGTGGGGTCGGCCAAGATTTGATGGCTTTGGTCTTTTCCTCGTCCACCCTTATTCCTGAAGAGCTAACAACAAAACCAAGGAACACAAGGTGATCGGTGCAAAACGTGCACTTAGCCATGTTGGCATATAATTGTTCTTTCCTTAGGATTTCTAGGACTGACTTAAGGTGTCCTAGATGGTCTTCTAAGTTCTTGGATTAGACTAGGATATCATCGAAGTATACTACTACAAATTTCCCAATGTAAGATCGTAAGACTTTATTCATGAGCCTCATAAAAGTGCTGGGGGCATTGGTTAAGCCGAAGGGCATGACCATCCATTCATATAACCCTAGCTTGGTTTTAAAAGCGGTTTTCCATTCGTCTCCTTCCTTCATTCAGATCTGGTGATATCCGGACCGAAGGTCTATTTTGGAGAAGATGGTAGACCCATGGAGCTCATCCAGCATATCATTTAATCTAGGGATAGGATGTCGGTACTTAACTGTGATGTTGTTGATGGCCCTACAGTCGACCCACATCCGCCATGTCCCTTCCTTCTTTGGGACTAGGATGACTGGCACGGCACAAGGGCTCATGCTCTCCCGAATGTATCCTTTGCGGATTAATTCTTCTACTTGGGATTGGATCTCTTTTGATGTGAACCGCTGCAACCGTGGGCAGACGACCCTAACCACCGCAAGTTGGAACGTGCAACGAGGTAGAAACCTTCGAGAACCGGGGCAGAATAGTACTTTGACCCGTCGGCTATATAACAGCCGGGAACCAGAAGTGTCCAGTCGAAGACGCCACGCCAAAAAATGGATGCTCTTGATGATAAGTTGATCCTTCAGTATCGCAACATGCAGATACAACAAGGGTTTCAGAACAAAGTTCTATCAAAGGGGGTTTATTTCATAAAAGTTGTATGTTACAAGGGAGGCCGGCGGCCTCTATTTATAGGGAGGGAACAAGCTCTCCTCCCGAAAGTCTAACTCCTAAATAATAATAAAATAAAGAGTCCTATTCCTAAATAGTCTCATAAATCCCCTAAATAATCCTACTAAAAAGGAATAAACATTAAATAATAGTTGTAGTCTTTAAAGCAGAATAAAAGACCTAAATTAGGTCAAAAAACCCTAATCCGGTCGCGTACGGCTGCTCGGGCCGGTTGGGCGCGTGTGGCGGCCCGGTGGGCTTGGCTGGCCGGGCGACGGCCTTGTGTCGGGTGGCGGTGGCGGGCCTGGTGCTTCGGGCTGGTTCAGTGGCAAGTTATGTGAACCGCTGCAACCGTGGGCAGACGACCCTAACCACCGCAAGTTGGAACGTGCAACGAGGTAGAAACCTTCAAGAACCGGGGCAGAATAGTACTTTGACCCGTCGGCTATATAACAGCCGGGAACCAGAAGTGTCCAGTCGAAGACGCCACGCCAAGAGATGGATGCTCTTGATGATAAGTTGATCCTTCAGTATCGCAACATGCAGATACAACAAGGGTTTCAGAACAAAGTTCTATCAAAGGGGGTTTATTTCATAAAAGTTGTATGTTACAAGGGAGGCCGGCGGCCTCTATTTATAGGGAGGGAACAAGCTCTCCTCCCTAAAGTCTAACTCCTAAATAATAATAAAATAAAGAGTCCTATTCCTAAATAGTCTCATAAATCCCCTAAATAATCCTACTAAAAAGGAAATAAACATTAAATAATAGTTGTAGTCTTTAAAGCAGAATAAAAGACCTAAATTAGGTCAAAAAACCCTAATCCGGCCGCTTATGGCTGCTCGGGCCGGTTAGGCGCGTGTGGCGGCCCGGTGGGCTTGGCTGGCCGGGCGGCGGCCTTGTGTCGGGTGGCGGTGGCGGGCCTGGTGCTTCGGGCTGGTTCAGTGGCAAGTTATGTGAACCGCTGCAACCGTGGGTAGACGACCCTAACCACCGCAAGTTGGAACGTGCAACGAGGTAGAAACCTTCGGGAACCGGGGCAGAATAGTACTTTGACCCGTCGGCTATATAACAGCCGGGAACCAGAAGTGTCCAGTCGAAGACGCCACGCCAAGAGATGGATGCTCTTGATGATAAGTTGATCCTTCAGTATCGCAACATGCAGATACAACAAGGGTTTTAGAACAAAGTTCTATCAAAGGGGGTTTATTTCATAAAAGTTGTATGTTACAAGGGAGGCGGCGGCCTCTATTTATAGGGAGGGAACAAGCTCTCCTCCCTAAAGTCTAACTCCTAAATAATAATAAAATAAAGAGTCCTATTCCTAAATAGTCTCATAAATCCCCTAAATAATCCTACTAAAAAGGAATAAACATTAAATAATAGTTGTAGTCTTTAAAGCAGAATAAAAGACCTAAATTAGGTCAAAAAACCCTAATCCGGCCGCGTACGGCTACTCGGGCCGGTTGGGCGCGTGTGGCGGCCCGGTGGGCTTGGCTGGCCGGGCGGCGGCCTTGTGTCGGGTGGTGGTGGCGGGCCTGGTGCTTCGGGCTGGTTCAGTGGCAAGTGATGTGAACCACTGCAACCGTGGGCAGACGACCCTAACCACCGCAAGTTGGAATGTGCAACGAGGTACAAACCTTTGGGAACCGGGGGCGGATAAGTACTTTGACCTGTCGGCTATATAACAGCCGGGAACCAGAAGTGTCCAGTCGAAGACGCCACGCCAAGAGATGGATGCTCTTGATGATAAGTCGATCCTTCAGTATCGCAACATGCAGATACAACAAGGGTTTCAGAACAAAGTTCTATCAAAGGGGGTTTATTTCATAAAAGTTGTAAGTACAAAGGGAGGCCGGCGGCCTCTATTTATAGGGAGGGAACAAGCTCTCCTCCCTAAAGTCTAACTCCTAAATAATAATAAAATAAAGAGTCCTATTCCTAAATAGTCTCATAAATCCCCTAAATAATCCTACTAAAAAGGAATAAACATAAAATATTAGTTGTAGTCTTTAAAGCAGAATAAAAGACCTAAATTAGGTCAAAAACCCTAATCCGGCCGTGTGTGGCAGTTTGGGCCGGTTGGGCGCGTGTAGCGGCCCGGTGGGCTTGGCTGGCCGGGCGGCGGCCTTGTGTCGGGTGGTGGTGGCGGGCCTGGTGCTTCGGGCTGGTTCAGTGGCAAGGGCCTTGTCCAAAAGACATGTTCTTCGTGGTCGGCTCCTTGGAATTCCTCTGATCGGACCGGTTGCTAATTTAGGGTTCGGAGCTTCTCTCTCCTTGGGTTTTCTTCCTTTCTGCTTGGGCCTTCTTCTTTAAGCTTCAGGTAGGCCTCCAAGTAGCTTCGGACGTAGCTCTCCGTGGTCAGCCCATGTGTTATGCTTCGGGGCCAAGGACTCCAAGTCTTCTCAGGGCTCGGCTCAGGGTCAATCTTTGACAGCTCTCCTCTTCGGGCCAAGGGTTCTTGGGCTCTATTCCTTCGGTACTCCAGAAATGCTTCTAGGGGATCACTCAGTGAACCGGCTTCTTCTTCAGGGCTCCTGGAGGTCAGGCTAGGAGCGGGCTGAAGCTTCTTTTCGGTGCTAGGGCTTATACCCTCGGCCAGCAGCATGGCCGGGAACAACAGTTCTTCTCTCGGAGTCTCTCTACCTGCAAGTGAAGGACTTAGTCGATATTTCTTGTCATACCTTGGCTTTAGGGCTCGTCGACGGTGTCCTTGGATTCATGCGCTTCTTAAGAGGCCATAGGGTCTTGTCTCGGCCAGGTGACCCTGGTGGTGTGTAGGAGTACCGATTGGCATCGGGGGCAACATTGTTGGATCATATCAGCAAGGGCCTTGTCCAAAAGACATGTTCTTCGTGGTCGGCTCCTTGGAATTCCTCTGATCGGACCGGTTGCCAATTTAGGGTTCGGAGCTTCTCTCTCCTTGGGCTTTCTTCCTGTCTGCTTGGGCCTTCTTCTTTAAGCTTCAGGTAGGCCTCCAAGTAGCTTCGGACGTAGCCCTCCGAGGTTAGCCCAAGTGTCATGCTTTGGGGCCACGGACTCCACTTCTTCTCAGGGCTCGGCTCAGGGTCAATCTTTGACAACTCTCCTCTTCGGGCCAAGGGTTATTGGGCTCTCTTCCTTCTGTACTCCGTGAATGCTTCTAGAGGGTCACTCAGAGAATCAGCTTCTTCCTCAGGGCTCCTAGAGGTCAGGCTAGGGGCAGGCTGAAGCTTTTCTTTGGTGCTAGGGCTCATACCTTCGGCCATCAGCATGGCTTGGGACAGCATTCCATTCCTTGGAGTCTTTCTAGCTGCAAGTGAAGGATTTAGTCGATATTTCTTGTCATACCTTGGTTTTAGGGTTCGTGGATGGCCTTCCCTTGGATTCATTCGCTTCTTAAGAGGCCATAGGGTCTTGTCTCAGCCAGGTGACCCTGGTGGTGTGTAGGAGTACCGATTGGCTTCGGGGCAGCATTGTTGGATCATGTCATCCCCCTCTTCTTGCCTTGGATTTGTCCCCAAATCCATCTCGGGTCCTTTCCTAACACTCATCATCCTCTTCCAATCTTTAGCACCATTATCCTTAGACCGAGGAGTCTCGCTTGAGCCAGTAACGGACCAAGGCTCGGGTCTTTCAGTGCTCTCTTCTTCAGTCTCCATAGCTTCTTCCCCTGAAAAACTATCAATAATAATGTTAAGGCTTGGGGAGGTAGCGGGTGAGAGCTCTTTACTCATCTCCACATCCGGATCAGCATCCGGATCGTCCTCGCTCGGGGCAGCTCTTGAAACTCGTCGGGACGGATTCTCCCATGGGACCGGTGGTGAAGCGTCGAGCCGGAGCACGGGGGTGCCGGGGGTGCCGGAGGTAAGCCAGGGCACGTTGGGCCAGGTGACGGCGGCGGGCAGTGTTGAGCCGGCGGCGGGCAGTGGGGAGCGGGCGGTGGCGGCTGGCAGGGAGTAGGCGGTGGCGGGAAGTGATGCGACGGCGGCAGGCGGTGATGCGGTGACGGGCGGTGGAGGGCCGGCGGCGGGTAGTAGAAATCTAATGGCGGCGAGCAGTGGGGTGCCGGTGGCGATGGGCAGTGGAGGATCGGCGGTGGCGGGAAGTGATGCGGCGGCAGTAGGCGGTGATGCGGTGACAGGCAGTGGAGGGCCGGCGGCGGGTAGTAGAAATCTGATGGCGGCGAGCAGTGGGGTGCCGGCGGTGGTGGGCAGTGGGGGATCGGGCGCTGGAGCGCTGGGACTGGTCAAGGTAGCGCCTGGGCTGGGGCCGAGTGCTGGGGCACTGGGGCCCGGGGCAGCGCCGGGGCTGGGGCTGAGCACTGGGGTGCTGGGGCCTGGTGGGGCAGCGCCGGGGCTGGGGCCGAGTGCTGGGGCACTGGGACCTGGGGCAGCGCCGGGGCTGGGGCTGAGCACTGGGGTGCTGGGGCCTGGTGGGGCAGTGCCGGGGCTGGGGCCGAGTGCTGGGGCACTGGGGCTGGGATTGAGCACTGGGGCACTGGGGCAGCGCCGGGGCTGGGGCTGCGCACTGGGGTGCTGGGGCCTGTTCGGGTAGCGCCGGGGCTGGGGCCGAGCGCTGGGGCGCTGGGGCTTGGGGCAGTGCCGAGGCTGGGGCCGAGCGCTGGGGCGCTAAGGCCTGGGGCAGTGCCGAGACTGGGGCCGAGTGCTGGTGCCAGGGCCGGGGTCAGGGCTATTACCTGGGCTAAGGCCGGGGCAGGGGCACGGGCACGGGCTGGGGCAGAGGTTGGGGCTGAGGCCGGGGCTGATGCCGGGGCAGGGGCCGGGGCTGAGGCCGGGGCTGGCGCTGGGGCTGAGGCCGGGGCGCCGGGTGCTAGGGTTTTACAAGTGAACCATGTAAACTTTTCAAGCCCTTCGGGCGGAACTTCTTCTCCTTCTTCTGACTCCTCTTCTTCTTCCTTCTTCTCCTCCTCTTCATCGTCCGTCTCGATTCCTCCTTCTCTTACTACCATTGTCCGTTGGTTAGGGCAATCCCTTGAGATGTGTCCTCTACCTTGACACTTAAAACATACAATTCCACTAGGACGTGGGTTAGAATTCTGAACCGTAGAAGTAGGTTGGACAGATGTTACCGGAGGTGCCGAACCCCTAGGGTTAGGGTTTGGCCGTGAACTAGAGCCTCGGGGCTGTTCGGTCTTTCATGAGGCTTGGCTGGTAGTCGAGCCTCCTCTCCACGGGGCACTGGCGGATCTCGTCGTGTAACCCCTCTTCAACTCTCTCTCCACGTGGTTAGCTAGGGCTTTGAGCTCCTCGTAGTCAGCATAGTTGAGTATGTTGACTTGATACATGAGCTCGGGGCGTAGCCCACCTACAAACCGGGCTATCTTCGCTTCGGGTTCTTCTCGGAGGTCAAGTCGGGCTACCAACATCTTGATCTCCTTGGTATATTGCTCCACGGACATGGTGCCTTGTTTTAAGTTCCGGAGGGATGTGTGTAGGTCTCGAGTATAAGTACTCGGAACAAACTTCTTCCTCATGATCCGCTTGAGGTCTCTCCACGACTCGACGGGATCTTCTTCATCCCTTTGAATCCTGCCCTTGTATTGGCTCCACCAAAGAGCAGCATAGTCAGTGAATTCAAGGGTGGCAAGAATTACCTTCTTACGTTCGGAGTAGTGGTGGCACTCTAGGAAATCCTCCATACTTCTCTCCCAATTTAGGTACTCGTCGGCATTGTATTTGCCAGCAAACTTTGGCACGGTGAGCTTGAGGTTGCTCAAGTCATCGTCAATCTCCTGAGCTAGTCGTCGGGCTCTTCTGTTCGGGTCTTCAGGGCTGCCCTCTCAGTGCCTGTCTCGTCGTCTCTCGGCTTGAAGCTGAGCTAGGATGGCAGCCATGGTAGCTCCAAAGTCCCGAACGTTGCCTTCTAAATTGGCTAGTCTCTCGTCTGCCATGGTTAGTACTATCGAACGGAAGCAATTTTCTATCCCCTCTTCTTAGAAATAACTTACAACAAAAGGAAATAACGTGGCAAGGTGGCCTTGCTTTCTTTTCTTTTTCTTTTCTTATAACTCGAAACTAAAATTGAAATAGAAGGGAGATTTTCGAATCAATTTTCTAAAGAAAGCAATAAAAGGATATGAATCCAGGAGAACCTGGAGACTGGGATAGATGTGGTCCTTGTGTTTGAACCGTGCTCTGATACCAACTGATGTGAACCGCTGCAACCGTGGGCAGACGACCCTAACCACCGCAAGTTGGAACAGGCAACGAGGTAGAAACCTTCGGGAACCGGGGCGGAATAGTACTTTGACCCGTCAGCTATATAACAGCCGGGAACCAGAAGTGTCCAGTCGAAGACGCCACGCCAAGAGATGGATGCTCTTGATGATAAGTCGATCCTTCAGTATCGCAACATGCAGATATAACAAGGGTTTCAGAACAAAGTTCTATCAAAGGGGGTTTATTTCATAAAAGTTGTATGTTACAAGGGAGGCCGGCGACCTCTATTTATAGGGAGGGAACAAGCTCTCCTCCCTAAAGTCTAACTCCTAAATAATAATAAAATAAAGAGTCCTATTCCTAAATAGTCTCATAAATCCCCTAAATAATCCTACTAAAAAGGAATAAACATTAAATAATAGTTGTAATCTTTAAAGCAGAATAAAAGACCTAAAATTAGGTGAAAAAAACCCTAATCCAGCCGCGTACGGCTGCTCGGGCCGGTTGGGCGCGTGTGGCGGCCCAGTGGGCTTGGCTGGCCGGGCGGTGGCCTTGTGTCGGGTGGCGGTGGCGGGCCTGGTGCTTCGGGCTGGTTCAGTGGCAAGGGCCTTGTCCAAAAGACATGTTCTTCGTGGTCGGCTCCTTGGAATTCCTCTGATCGGACCGGTTGCCAATTTAGGGTTTGGAGCTTCTCTCTCCTTGGGCTTTCTTCCTTTCTGCTTGGGCCTTCTTCTTTAAGCTTCAGGTAGGCCTCCAAGTAGCTTCGGACGTAGCCCTCCGAGGTTAGCCCAAGTGTCATGCTTTGGGGCCACGGACTCCACTTCTTCTCAGGGCTCGGCTCAGGTCAATCTTTGACAACTCTCCTCTTCGGGCCAAGGGTTCTTGGGCTCTCTTCCTTCTGTACTCTAGGAATGCTTCTAGAGGGTCACTCAGAGAATCGGCTTCTTCCTCAGGGCTCCTAGAGGTCAGGCTAGGGGCAGGCTGAACCTTCTCTTCGGTGCTAGGTCTCATACCTTCGGCCATCAGCATGGCTTGGGACAGCATTCCATTCCTTGGAGTCTTTCTACCTGCAAGTGAAGGATTTAGTCGATATTTCTTGTCATACCTTGGTTTTAGGGTTCGTGGACGGCCTTCCCTTGGATTCATTCGCTTCTTAAGAGGCCATAGGGTCTTGTCTCGGCCAGGTGACCCTGGTGGTGTGTAGGAGTACCGATTGGCTTTGGGGCAGCATTGTTGGTGTGATACGCGGCCTTATTTGGTAGGGCTGCCCCGGGTACCAAATCAATCTGGTGCTCAATCCCTTGAAGTGGAGGTAGTCCGCAAGGGACTTCATCAGGGAAGACGTCCTTGTAGTCCTGCAAAAGAGATGAAATAACACTAGGTATTGTCGAGCTGGAGTTAGAATTTAGGCTTTCTCTGTATCGGAGCACCACCATAGGCCTTCCGGCTAATAGGGCTTGCTTGATATTCCCAGAGGTGGCGACCAGACCTTCCTTCTCCTTGCTTTCCTGAGAGATGGCTCCGATAGAGGATAGGGTTTCTATTTTAGGGCTTAGGGCGGGCTCTGACCGATCCTTCTTATTCTTTTGAAGCTCTCTTTCTTTCTTTTCTTGCATAACTCGCCTTTCTATTTGGTCTTGTAGGATTTCCGTCGGTGAGAGCGGTTTGAGCTTGTACTTAGTGTCTTTATGAATGAGGCTATAGCTATTGGTTCTTCCGTCGTGTTTGGAGAACATGTCAAACTACCATGGTCGGCCAAGTAATTCATGGGCAGCCTCCATGGGTACAATGTCACATAAGACTTGATCAGCGTACCTCCCAATACTGAACGGGACATAGGACTGGCGGGTGACCTTCAATTCCCCACAATTGCTAAGCCTGTGGAGCTTATAGGGGTGGGGATGCTTTTGGGTGCGTAGATGAAGCCCTGTTACTAATTCCTGACTAACAGCATTGGTACAGCTGCCGCCATCGATGACTAGGCCACAAACCTTATTCCGAATGATGCATAGAGTGTGGAACAGGTTGTCTCTCTGTTCCTGTCCATTGCTTAGGTTTTGGGTGCTGAGGAGCCGTCGAGTTACGGCTGAATATCAGGGGGTTTTTCTGGATCGAGTATTTCGGCGGATTTCGGCGGATTTCGGCGTAAGTGTTATAAGGGCAGTCGGGATCGGCCAGGGCTCCGGGGCTGGACAAAGAGTCAGGTATGGGCGGCTGGAGGTGTGAGAGCCGGGGCTCGGTTGGATTCAAAGAAATCACCGATTGTCCGGCTTGTGCCATGGCCCGGGCTTTGGCTCGGGTGATTCTGGTGGTGACGGTGCTTGGAGGTAGACCAGGAGTTGATCCACCACTGGACGGCGGGTTGCTTGGTGGTTGGTCAGGGGTAGTTGTACCGGAACTGCTGGGATTACCCGGCGGATGGGCGGTGCGTGGTGCCTGAGGTTCTTCGGGCGCCTGGTACTGGTCGGATGCCGCGGGTTGGTCGGGCACCAAGGGCTGGTCGAGCACCGGGTACTGGTCGGCTGCTGGTTGCGGGTTCGATGCCGGGGTTGATGCCAGATTTCCTTCGACTGCCCTTTCGATCCGGTCGATTGCTGCCATCATCTGCACGAGGATCTGTGCGATCGTGGGTAGGGTGGCTTCGAGCAAGGCAAGTTCTTCTTCTGTCATATTAGTTGATAACACAGGGAAGCAAATATATCTATCTACCCCTCTTCTTAAGATCAACATATAATGAACGAGAAACCCTACGGCAGATTGCCTTTCTTTTTGTTTGCTTTTCATTTTCTTACAATGCTTCGAGCAAGAAAGAAAATAAATGGATTTTCTAAACTGATTTTCTACTAACACGAAAACAAAGATAAGTAGGGTTTTTCAATGGATTTTCTAAGACTGAAAAGTAAAGGATATGTATCCAGGGTTTCAAACTTGAAGACTGGGATAGATTATGGTTCCTCGAGTTGAACCGAAGCTCTGATACCAAAACTGGTGTGAACCACCGCAGCCGTGGGCAGACGACCCTAACCACTGCAAGTCTTGAACCTTCGCTCGATCACCGTTGGCACCGGGGCCGGATAAGTACTAGGACCCGTCGGCTGTATATAGCCGGGAACCCGTAGTGTCCAGGAATGGCTCCACGACAGAAGGGGAATACTTCTGTTGATAATACCTATCTAAGCTATGCACGCAGCATAAAACTAAGAATTGAGAACAAAGTTCTGATTTGTATTAATTTGATTCAAAGGTTGACTTCTACAATGAGGCCGAGGCCTCTAATTTATAGGTGAGGAAGTTGTGAACAGGCTCACGACTCCTACAAGGAAAGAAACTCTAAAAATAATAAAATATGAGCCTAAGTCCTACTTAGAATATAATAAGACTTACTTGCTCCTAAAGAAGCGAAACTAAAAGGGAAAATCCGAGTCCAACACATTAAAAACACTTAAATAAATAAAAACAGCCTAAAAACCCTAAACCGGCGGATCCGGCGGATCCAGTCGGGTGTGCCGCTCACGCGCGGGCCGGATTAGGAAAGTCGGCGATGCCTCTGATGTCGGGCTTGGAATTGGTGGTAGCGTCGGCTGCTCGGGCTTTGCATTGCTCGGGGCTCCTAGTGTTGGGCTCCGGCGGGTCTGATGCTGATGCTGCTCGGCTCCCGGGCTTCCTGCTCGACCTGTCCGCTCGGCCTTCCTTTCATTTCCTCCTTTCCTCCATTTCTTTCTATGCTCCTAGGTTGGCAGCTCCTAGGCTTGGCTTCAGGCCTTGTATGGAGTTGGGGGCAGGTGCTAAACCTCCTAAGGCTCGGGCCCGGGGTTGGTCTGATGCCGAGTGTTGGTCGGGATTCCCGAGTGCCGTGCCCGACGCCCGGGCGGCCTATCGGGGGATCACCCGGTTGGTCAGCAGGGTATATCCGGTCCGGGTGATCCAGTCAGCATCCTCGTCGCGCCTCTCCTGGCTCCAAGTCTTGATGTAGAGGGTGAGCCGTTCCTTGAAGGCCTTAGATTGGCTTCAGGTCAAAGGTAGTTCGGGGCGGGTCCAAGGAACAGGGGGCTCATCACCAGTGCCACGTCGGGGTCGGGTGGCATCGGGCCCGGGGTGGAAAGGGCGGAGCCGGGGTCGTGGGGCCTGTCGGGTGCGCTGGGGTCGGGCGGCGTCGGACCGGGGGTGGACAGGGCGGCGCCGGGGTCAGGCGGTGATGAACCCCCGGTGCCCTGGACCCGACCAGACCTGCCCTTGACTCGGAGCCAAGTCAAAGCCTTCAAGACACGGGTCGCCGCCTATGTAGGTGGCTGGAGTCGAGCCAAGCATGAGGAGTTAGACCGGAGGTTCATCAGAGAAGGATGCACGGTGCTGACCCTTGATGACCAACAGAAATCCAGTGAGAGAGGCAAATTTCCTAAGGACACTACCCCGGCCCCGACGGATACGGACAACCAGCCCCTGCCCTGGATAACCCTGCTCAACACTCAGAATCTGGCGGACAAGTTAATGCCAGAAGGTTCAGGAGGACAGAAGACTTGGAGAGAACCCCACTTGTCCGAGGAAATGACAAGCAGAAGGCCAGAACAGCCCGGCATCACCAAAACCCTAGCACCGGGTCCGGAGCGAATGATGCTGGGCCGGTCATCAGAGCCGAAGGACGTCACCCGACCACCCGGTCACTCGGGACCCGCGGTAATTACAGAAATGCCACGACGCGCGTTCCAGGCACTTTTCCTAGCCGCGTCCGGATTCCTGCCCGCGCCCGAAGGTTTCCCAAGCCCACCCGGACAAGGAAAGCCGGATTTGCCCTAATCCGCCCGGATTAGAGTTTTGCTCGATTTTGCCGACTTAGGAGTTTTAATTTCGGACAACTTTGATTTTTTTAATAGTTTCCTCGGCCTATCTTTTAGGATTATTTTAGTTTTTCCTTGTTAGAGTTGGAACCGGCCTTGGCCACCCTTGAGCTATAAATAGAGGCCTCGGCCACCATTGTAAGACAGATTATTGATTATTGAAATTTTCAGAACTTAGTTCTTTTCCTTCAAGTCTCTGCTCGTTGTTGCTTAGCTTAAGGTTTGGTTTATCATCAAAGGCTATCATCCTTTGTTTGTGGCACCAATTCGACCGAATACCTTGGGGTTCCTAAGTCAATACTTAGTGGATTTCAAGGGTTCTCCACGGTTTCATTAGTTAGGTTCTCGTTGGGCTGATAATATAGTTTTGGGTGTTGAGTCGATCCCTTCCTGGAGAAGGCGGTTCGCATCAGGCAGCGTCGGGCCGCGGTCGGTTAGGGCGGTGCTTGGGTCGTGGGGCTCGTCGGGTGCTGGGGCGCCGTGGCTGGGTGCGGGGGCGTCGGGGCTGGGCGCGGGGGCGCCGGTACTGGGCGCGGGGGCGCCGGGGCTGGGGCCGAGACTAGTGTCGGGGCTGGGGCCGGGGTTGGTATCGGGGCTGGGGGTGGGGCTGGCTGCTGGGGCGCCAGGGCTGGGCGCTGGGGTGCCGGTGATGGGCGTTCAGGCGCTGGGCGCTGGGGCGCCGGGGCTGGGCGCTGGGGTGCCGGTGCTGGGCGCCGGTCAGGCGCTGGTGGCTGGTCGGGCGCCGGGTGCTGGTCTGGCGCCGGGGGCTGCTTGGGCGTTGGTCGCCAGTCGGGCGCTGGCCTCAGGTTGGGCGCTGGGCGCCGGTCGGATGCTGGGACTGGGCACTCGGGCGCGGGTGCTGGGCACTCGGGCGCTGGTGCTGGGCGCTCGGGCGCTGGGGTGCCTGTGCTGGGGCTGGCGCTGGGCGCTGGGCCGGTGCTGGGGCTTGCGCTGGGCCTAGTGCTGGGCACGGTGCTGGGCCTAGCACTGGGCACGGGCCTGAGCCTAGTGCTGGGCACGGTGCTGAACCGGTGTTTACCAGCGTCTCTTTCCATTCTATCCACCGTGGCTTTGACCTGGTCTAGGACTTGGGAAACGGCTGATATAGTGGCTTCCAACTTAGCTAGTGTCCTCTCTGCCATGGTTAGCAAAATAAACAAACACAAGGACTTTTTCTAATATATTTTCTAAGACTCGATGCAAACAACAACTTAGTGGCTAAAAGTAGGGTCATTGCTCGGTTTTTACACAGGCCACGAAAGCTAATTTATTCCCTCTTTTTAAACACACTATTACAACGAAAGAAAGAACTTGGCAAGGGTAGCCTTGCTTGATTTTTTTAGTATTTTCTGTTTTTCTGACTCTTTTGATATTTTCTTCTTTGATAGCTTGATCAGCCACCAATATTTTCTTGCCTTATGACGAGCTGCAGAATAGCGGTCGATCAAATAACTAACCTACCGAAGTAGACTAGATCATATTCCACAGGGTTTCTACTAATCGACTACTCAAAGAAGCTGGCAAATTACTCACGTTTAAACACTTAGTGCGTGGTGTAGACGAACTCTAATAAAGCAGGAAAATAAAAGACAGAAAAGTAAAAGGTTGACTAACGAGAAGATAGACGAACTTAGATTTCGAATCCCCCTTAGATCACCAGAGCATTGGCAATCAACAGATCAGCGGTTTTCAATTCTAATTCAATCGGTTTCTATACACCACCATAACTCTTGACCCTTAGGTTTAAGACTGGCGAACGTTCGCTCTATCCGATCTAACTACCAAGATTAACTAGCCGCCCGGGTACGGTCGCCTCTCACAACGACTTAACTAATTGGTGCAATTACTAATGATTTATGAGTTACTCTTGAAGCGGATTAACCCTAATCGGTTCCTACGAAAGGCACACTCCAATTATAAGGTTAACTAGTTGAATTGATGTTTTAAAGAGAGGCGAGCGTTCGCTTCTATCCTCAGCTTAACAAGAATCTAAACTAGGTGATCAAGGAAGACAAGTTTAAGCGCCAAAGCAGGAAACCGTCTAGCGACTAACCCTAGCTTGCAAAAACCTAATCTAGGCGACCAACCAGAAAAGAAACATAAACAATCAAGAACAAAACAACCATGCAAAGAGAAACTGATTGAATTTCAAATCTAATTACCGCCAATCCGTGACCGCTTTAAAGCCCTGGGTCACTTAGGGTTCATCTAATCTAAGCTATACGAGTTCAGTTACTCATAACGATGACAGCAGAATCAAAAGCAACAAAGGAAATCATCATACAGAGGAAGAACAGATGAGAACTGAAAAACCTAATTCTGACGACTCCGACGAAGCTCCGATCTCCTGGATCTTCAACTTTAAGCTCCGAGCTCTCCGAGGTGGAAGGATGGTGTCACGATCTCTCCACGGATCTTCGAACTCTCTAAACTCTATCTATCGACCCTAGAGTCGGCTGACTCTCAAAAGTCTGATTTGTGAAAATATGAATAATGAATGATCTCCTTCTTTGGGCCGCCGGTTTAAGTATTTATACTTAAACCCTAAGTCGCCGGATTCTTCTGATATTTTCGCCGAAATTAAAGGATTATTTTCGCCGAAAAGGATGGTGTAAATGAATGTTCCTTTGGCTGGTATCTCCTGTGATTTTTGCTTCGGTCGAAAACTTAACAGTTTCGCCGAAAACTCCTTCAGCCGGTCATCAGTTGATTTGTACTGATATTTTCGCCAAAAATACTAGGGTATTTTCGGCGAAAATTCCTTTGTAAACCGGGCAGGAATTTTCTGAACTTGATTGGCTCCTTTGATCGATTCCGGTGCGATTCCTCGAGGTTCCAACGCCTTAGACATGACCTTGGCTACTTTATTTGATGGCAAAAACCTGTGCCAACACAAAAACACTAGAAAACCATCAAATAGACCCGAAACGGGCCAAAGTAACACAAATGGCACGAGATAGGGCAATCGATTGAATATTCGTTATTCTACCCTAAAAACCATGTCTTAAGCAAAGAAATGTCACTTAAATGAGGCTGATAATCACGTCAAATCAAGTGTCATCACCTTACAATTGAAAGACTCGAATACAAGAACTAAAATAGCTGAAGATTTTCGAACAATTTTCTGGAAACAAGAAAAGTAAAGGGATATGAATCCAAGAATAAACCTAGAGACTGGGATAGATGTGGTCCTTGTGTTTGAACCGTGCTCTGATACCAACTGATGTGAACCGCCGCAACCATGGGCAGACGACCCTAACCACCGCAAGCTGATGATCGTGCAACAGGAAGAAACCGTCGAAACCGGGATGGAAGAGGACTTTGACCCGCTAGCTATAAAAGAGCTAGGAACCAGAATTATCAAGTCGATGGCACCACTTCAAGGGGAGGATACCCTAGACGATAAGCCGGTTTAAACGACAATCAATTCCATGAAAGTCGAGAAGAGATTAGCAATTCCATGCTAAAAGAAAAACCGAAGTTTAAGTAATTTATTCAATTCAAGGTGTGTCTTACAAGAGAGGCGAGGGCCTCTTTATATAGGGGGAGGAGTAGGGAACAAGCTCTCCTATTCCTCCTTATAAACTAATTAAATAATAATAAATAGACAAAAAGAGTCCTAATTAGAAAACTAAAGAGGACTTTAACTAATCCTAACCTAGACTAAAAAGAAGGTAAAATTCGGACTCCAATCCCACAAGGAATAAGAATCCTATTTGGAGAAGAACTCCTAACTTGGGAGCCAAGTTTCCCCAAAAACAGCCTAAACGGGTTCTGGAATTATGGGCCGAATAAATACCAAACAAATTCCTAAAATTCTGATCTTTGTAGATCCGTAGTAGACTCCATGGGCTATAACTTTCATGTTGGACATCAGTCCAAATTCTGTCTCCAAGTAGCCCATATTCGTCAATCCTTGTCAGACTAGGAATCTGTCCAGAAATCCAGGTTTGGCCCTTGTTCACTTTAGTTCTAGCCCGTAGCATCTTAGTCGTGGGCTGAACTCTTGGCTCTCCTCCAAGGTTGGATTCTCCTTGATCCTCTCCTCTTGGATCAGGCTCAGGTGGTGGCCTGATCACAGCTCCTTGATTGGCCTTCCTCGGATAAGCATCCGAGCTCCACTCCTTGATGCTTAGGCCAAGCATCACTAGGACTTGTTCTAGACCTATCTCCTTTGATACTCCTCCAAATTGATCACCATTTGTTGGAGGGTGCTCCTGAGACTTCAAGCTATCCAGGGCTACTGGAATTTCCCAAAAGGCTCGAGCCATTTGTTGGCTGGGTTAAAAGCACGCTTCTGTGGTGCCCGGAGCTCGGTCCAGCGCCCGGGGCTGGCTCCGTGCTGGGCCTTTTTTAATTCTGGCCAAGCCTTCTACTTTCTGCTTCGGCCAGGTCTTCAGGAATTCTCTCATGGGGTCTTCAAGGGCTGGTGCTGGTATAGGGATCGAGGCTTCGATCCTGGAGCTTAGTTCAGGCATTTGGCCCAGTCCGGGGCTCGTACCGGGGTCTATCTTCGGGTGCCAGCTTCTTCTGGCCAGGATTTCTTCATTATGCTTCGGCCACATCTTCTGGAAGGTCTCTAGAGGGTCTTCCGGGACTGTGGTCGGTCCAGGGCTCGTAGCATTTGGCATGAGGCCTTGTTCAGGCTCTCGGCTCGGGGTTGGCCCGAGGGTGGCCAGGATCACATCACGAGGCCCCAGCTCACGGCCAAACTCTAACCCTAGGGATTCGGCACCACGGGTAACACATGCTCCACCGACTTCTAAGGTTCAAAGCTCTAACCCACGTCCCAGTGGAATTGTATGCTTTAAATCTCAAGGTAGGGGACATATCTCAAGGGACTGCCCTAATCAATAGATGATGGTGATAAGAGAAGGAGGAATCTAGACAGATGATGAAGAAGATGAGAAGAAGGAAGAAAAAGAAGAATCAGATGAAGGAGAACAAGTTAAGCCAGAAGGGCTTGAGAAGTTTGCAGGGTTAATCTCTAAAACCCTAGCACCTAGCGCCCCGGCGCCCAACCTCAGCGCCTCCCGACCGAGCCTGACCAGCCCCGGCGCCCCAGCGCTCGGCCCCCGACCCTGATTGGCGCTGCCGGACCAGCCTCGGCGCCCCAACACCTAGTCCTGGTGCTGCCCGATAAGGCTCCAGCGCCCCAGCGATCGGCCCCGACCCCGACTGGCGCTTCCCGACCAACCTCGGTGCCCAAGCACCCAACCCTGGTGCTGCCCGATCAGGCCCCGGCGCCCCAGCGCTCGGCCCCGACCCCGACTAACACTGCCCGACCAGCCCCGACACCCCAGCCTCGGAGCTGCCCGACCAGCCTCGACGCCCCAACGCTCGTCCGACGCCCCAAGCGCTCGGTCCCGACGCCCCAGCGCTCGGCCTCAACGCCAACTGGCCCGCCCTGACCAGTCCCGGCACCCCAGCACCCGACTTCGGCCCTGCCCGACCAGGCCCGGCGCCCTAGCACCCGGCCCGGACCTGTCACTACTAGACGCCCCCCGACGCATCCCCACCCGACGTGGCCCCCGACGGATCACCGTCTAACGTGTCCGGCGGGTTCCTGCCCGACGCTCCGTCGCGGTCCTATCTGACCCCGACTGCCCCGACGCGACGATGCTCGACGCCACCGACTAGCCGACGCTTGACGGCCCCCGCCACCCCGACGCGTCATTGCCCGACGCCACCGACTGCCCACTACTCGAAGCCCCCGCCCAAGGCCCCGACATGCCCTAGCCTACCCCCGGCGCCCCGGCACCACAGTGCCCCGACCCGACGCTTCACCGACGGCCACCTGTGCACCCAAGATTCAATGGGAGATCACCTCCCGATGAGTTTTGAGGGCTGCCCCGAGCGAGGATGATCCGGATGTGGAGATGAGTGAGGAACTCTCACTGGCTACCTCACCAAGCCTTAACATTATTGTTGATAGTTTTTCAGGAGAAGGAGGTATGGACACAGATGGAGAAAGCACTGAAGGACCCGAGCCTTGGTCCATCACTGACTCAAATGACAGTCCTGGCCCTAAAGAAGGTGACGAGTCGTCCCTGACCGTGGCCAATAAAATTGCTGAAGTTTGGAAGAGAGTGATGAGTACTATGAGAGGACCTGAGATGGATTTGGGGACAAATCCAAGGCAAGAAGAGGGGGATGATATGATCCACCAGTGCTGCCCTGATGCCAACCAGTACTCCTATACCCCACCTGATGTGAACCGCTGCAACTGTGGGCAGACGACGCTAACCACCGCGAGTTGGACACCGTGCAACGAGGTAAAACCGTCGGGAACCGGGGCGGATAAGTACTTTGACCCGTCGGCTATATAACAGCCGGGAACCAGAAGTGTCCAGTCGAAGACGCCACGCCAAGAGATGGATGCTCTTGATGATAAGTCAACCTTAAGCAATGCTCCTCACATTAAATCGAAGGGAAAAGAACATAAGTTCTGAAATATATTTAATCAAAGGGGGTTCTTAGTACAAGAGGTGGACGGCGGCCTCCTTATATAGGTGAGGGAACAAGCTCTCCTCCCTAAACCCTACTTCCTAAATAATAATAAAATAAAGAAATAAAAAAGAGTCCTAATTAGAAAATAAAGAGGACTTTAAATAATCCTAACCTAGACTAGAAGAAGGGAAAATTCGGACTCCAACCCTACAAGGGAAGAGAATCCTACCTAAACAAGAACTCCTAAAAAGGAGGCTGGAAAATCCTAAAAACAGCTAAACGGATTCTGGAATATTCGGCCTAATAAATACCAAATTAATTCTGAAAATTAAGCCCTTTTGCAGACCCCTAGAAGACTCCATGGGCTACAACTTTCGTGTTGGACTTCAGTCCAAATTCTATCTCCAAGTAGCCCATATTCGTCAATCCTTGCCGGGCTAGGAATCTGTCCAGAAATCCGGATTTGGCCTCTTATGACTTTAGTGTTGGCCCGAAGCTGCTTGACCATGAGTTGGCCTCTTGGCCCTTCTCCTGGGTTGGATTCTCCTTTCTTCTCTCCTCTTGGATCAGGCTCAGGGGGTGGCCTAATCATGGCTCCTGGCTTGGCCTTCCTCGGATCAGCATCCGGGCTCCATTTAGTGATGCTGAGGCCATGCATCACTAGGACTTGCTTTAGCCCTAACTTCTTCAATACTCCTCCGAATTGGGATCCGTTTGTTGGAGGGTGCTCCTGAGTCTTTAAGCTATCCAGGGCTTCTGGTAGTTCATGAAAGGCACGAGCCAATTTTTGTATGGGCCAGAAGTTCTCCTCTGTGGTATCCAGGCCCAAGGACACATCTAACTCTTGGCCTTCTTCAAATATGTTCGGGCCCTTTGAGTTCTGCTTCGGCCAAGTGTTCAGGAATGCTATCAGGAGGTCTTCAAGGGCTGGTTCTGGTTCAGGGATCATTGGTTCGATCCTTAAGCTTAGTTCTAGTATTTGGCCCGGTCCGGGGCTCGTACCGGGGTCTATCTTCGGGTGCCAGCTTCTTCTGGCCAGACTTTCTTCATTCTGCTTCGGCCACATCTTCTGGAATGTCTCCAGAGGGTCTTGTTCAGGCTCTTGGCTCGGGGTTAACCCGAGGGTGGCCAGGATCACATCACCACCAGGGTCACCTGTCCGTGGCAGAACCCTAGGACCTCACAAGAAGCGTGTAGATCCAAGGGCAGGCCATCTTCAAGTCCTGGCCCTAAGGTATGACATGAAATATCGACTAAGGCCTTCCCTTGCAGGTGGAAAGACTCCAAGAGATGAAATGCTACTCCACGCCATACTGCTGGCCGAGGATATAAGCTGATATGACCCAGCCTAGCTACCCCAGCAAAGACCAGTACCCGTGCACGCCACCAGGGTCCCCCGTAGGAGGCGAAGCCCTAGGACCATAAAAAAAGCGCCTGGAACTGAGGGCTGGCCACTTACGAGCTCTCAAGCCCAGAAATGAACTGAAGAACAAGCTAAGGCCTGCTCCAACAGGGAGGAAGGCACCCCAGGACGGAAGGATGTTCCAGGGAATGTTGCTGGCCGAGAACATAAGCCCTAGACCGAGAACAGAGTCTCAGCCCTTCCCTAACTTCACCTCCATGATCCCACAAGGCAAACACACTCCAAAAGCCATCTGGAGACAGTCTGGAGTACAGAAGTCAAAAGGATTCAAGAATACGTGGCCCAGACAGGATGGCTCCCTAAGGACACTGCCCCGGCCCCGGCGGATATGGATAACCAGCCCTTGCCTCGGACAACCCTGCTCAGCACTCAGAATCTGGCGGACAAGTTGATGCTAGAAGATTCAGGAGGCCAAAAGACTTGGAGAGAACCTCACTTGTCCGAGGAAATGTCAAGCAGAAGGCCAGAACAGCCCGGCATCACCAAAACCCTAGCACTGGGTCCAGAGCGAATGATGCCGAGCCGGTCAACAGAGCCGAAGGACGCCACCCGACCACCCGGTCACCCGGAGCCCGCAGAAATTACGGAAATGCCATCGCGCGCGTTCAAAGCCCTTTTCCTAGCCGCGGAAGGACTCCTGCCCGCACCCGGATTGCCCGCCGAAGCGCCCGGAGCCTTTTCCTAATCCCACCCTGACAAGGAAAGCCGGATTTGCCCTAATCCCCCGGATTAGGGTTTTGCTCAATTTTGCCGGTTTAGGAGTTTGATATTTGGACAACTTTGTTTATTTTAATAGTGTCCTCGGCCTATCTTTTAGGATTTTTTTAGTTTTCCTTTTTAGAGTTGGAACCGGCCTAGGCCACCCTTGAGCTATAAATAGAGGCCTCGACCATCATTGTAAGACAGTTTACCCCTTAATGAAATTTTCAGAACATTGTTCTTTTTCCTTCAAGTCTTTGCTCGTTGTTGCTTAGCTTAAGGTTTTGGTTTATCATCAAAGGCAATCATCCTTTGTTTGTGGCACCAAATTCGACCGAATACCTTGGGGTTCCTAAGTCAATACTTAGTGGATTTCAAGGGTTCTCCGCGGTTTCAAAGGTTAGGTTCTCGTGGGGCTGATAATATAGTTTTGGGTGTTGAGTCGATCCCTTCCTAGAGGAGGCGGTTCGCATCAGTTGGTATCAGAGCACGGTTCAACTCTTGGACCACATCTATCCAGTTTCCAGGTTCTTTCTTGGATTCATATCTTTAAGTTTTTGTTGTTTTCAGTTTCAGAAAAACCCTAAATCGTGTATTGTGTTTGTTCTAATCTTCTACCTTTCTTTTAAATTATTTGTGAGAAAAAGCTGTGGCCGATCAAAAGAAAAATACAAAAAGAAGAATCAAAGAAAAGAAAAGAAAAGAATCGAGGTCTAGAAAAACAGAAAATTGACCTAGCCAAAAAGCAAGGCCACGTTCACAATCAAGGTAGTAGGTTAAGTTCAAGAAGAGGGGTTTTTCATAAGTTTAGCTAGTAGCTTTCTTAGTAGAACACCCAAATTTGTTGTCTTGTCATCCCACGACCTAGCATCAAGATTCTAGCCCTAGAAATCTGATACCCTAGGTATAAGGACTTGTTTTGTGTCATTGGTTGACTTAGACTTCATAGCTTCGAAGAAACTTGCAACTACTTGAATTGAAATTGCCTTTGTTTTTGAAATTTTCAAAGAAAACCCTAATTTGAGTGACTTTAAATTTTCATACACGAGCGGTAAGAAAAAGAGTATGTGAGGTTCTTTAGAGTGATTTTGTGAGGTCCGTTATTATTGTACTAATCATGGCAAATGAGAGGTTAGCTGCTGTGGAGGCACAATTGGCTGCCATGGCTCAAAACTTCACTCAATTCATCGAGCGGTTTGGAGCCCCGAATGGAGATGGCCCCCGACGGCCAAGGAGGAATGAACATGAGATAGATGATGATGTGAGCAGTCTGAAGCTCAATGTACCCAAGTTTGCTGGCAAAGCAAACCCCGATGAGTACATTGATTGGGAGAGGAGCATGGAAGATTTCTTTGAGTGCCATAACTATTCCGAGAGGAAAAAGGTAACCCTAGCCACTCTTGAGTTCACTGACTTTGCGGCTTTGTGGTCGGCTCAACTCAGAAATCAGATCAGGAGAGAAGAAGAAGACCCCATCCCTAGTTGGAGGAGTCTTAAGAGAAAGATGAGAAGGAAATTCGTACCGAGCAGCTACAATCAAGACTTGCACGCCAAGCTTCAACTTTTGAAGCAAGGGAACATGTCAGTTGAAGAGTATAGTCAGGAGATGGAGATCTTGGTCACAAGACTTGACCTGAGTGAAGATGTGGATGCCAAAATAGCAAGGTTCACTGGAGGCCTACGAAGAGAGATCCTACATCAAGTCAACATCCTAAACTTTGTTGATTATGATGACTTGGTAACCACGGCTATTAGGGTTGAGAAGGAATTAAAGAATGGACTTGGAAGGAGGGCTACTACCCCGCCACCGATCAGTGCCCCTGTGAAAGGAGACAGGAGTGTAGGGAACACCCCTTGGAGGACAAACCCTAGTGAAGACACTCGATTTGACGTGATTATCAGCCTCATTTAAGCGACATTTCTTTGCTTAAGACATGGTTTTTAGGGTAGAATAACGAATATTCAATCAATTGCCCTATCTCGCGCCATTTGTGTTACCTTGGCCCTTTTCGGGTCTATTTGATGGTTTTCTAGTGTTTTTGCGTAAGCACAGGTTTTTGCCGTCAAATAAAGTAGCCATGGACGTGTCTAAGGCATAGGAACATCGAGGAACTGAACCGGAATCGATCAAAGGAGCCAATCAAAGTCAAATCGAAAATCTGCCCATATGCACTTGTACTTTCGGTGAAAATGACCTCACAGTTTCGGCGAAATCAACAATGCAAATCAGCTGATGCCATGTGAAGACTGATTTCGGCGAAACCATTAAGCTCTTCGGACCGAAAATGCAAGGCAGAGAAATCAGCCGGCGGAGCATTGAACTTAAAGCCAGTTTCGCCGAAACTATCCCTCTGGTTTTGGCGAAAACATCAGCTCATCTTTGGCGAAAATACTTCATTATTTTCGGCGAAAATCCCTTCCAAATCCGGCGCTGTATTGGAAACCCTAAAACGTACCTATTTAAAGAAGCAGCCGGCAGCCAACAAGGAGGGAGACACAACAATTCATTATTCTTATTTTCTCAAATCAGACTTTTGAGAGTCAGCCGACTCTAGGGTCGATAGATAGAGTTTAGAGAGTTCGAAGATCCGTGGAGAGATCGTGACGCCATCCTTCCACCTCGGAGAACTCGGAGCTTAAAGTTGAAGATCCAGGAGATTGAAGCTTCGGGGGAGTCGTCAGAATTAGGTTTTTCAGTTCTTATCTGTTCTTCCTCTGTATGATGATCTTCATTGTTGCCTTTGATTCTCTTGTTTCCGATATGAGTAACTGAACTTGTAGAGCTTAGATTAGATGAACCCTAAGTGACCCAGGGCTTTAAAGCGGTCACGGATTGGCGGTAATTAGATTCGAAGTTCAATCAGTTTCTCTTTGCATGTTTGATTCGTTCTTCATTGTTCATGTTTCTTGTCTGGATTGATCCCCTAGATTAGATTCTTGTTAAGCTAAGGATAGAAGCGAACGCTCGCCTTACTTTAGAACATCGAATTGAACAATTAACCTTATAATTGGAGCGTGCCTTTCGTAGGAACCGGTTAGGGTTAATCCGCTTCAAGAGTAACTCATAAATCATTAGTAATTACACCAGTTAATTAAGTCATTGCGAGAGGCGACCGTACCCGGGCGGCTAGTTAATCTTGGTAGTTAGAACGGATAGAGCGAACGTTCGCCGGTCTTAAACCTAAGGGTAAGGAGTTATGGTGGTGTATAGAAACTGATTGAATTAGAATTGAAAACCGCTGATCTTGTGATTGCCGTTGCTCTGGTGATCTAAGGGGGATTCGAAATCTAAGCTCGTCTATCTTCCCGTTAGTCAATCTTTTAATCTTTCTGTCTTTTGTTTTACTTTGCTTAATAGATTAGAAGTCGTGGAACTCACACCACGCACAACGTGTTTTAACCTTAGTAATTTGCCAGCTTCTTCAAAGTAGTCGATTAGAAGAAACCTTGAGTCGAATACGATCTGCTATATGCTTTTTCTTAGCATTAGTAGTTATTTGGTTGAACACATCACAACGACACGTTCACCAAATTGGCGCCGTTGCCGGGGACTCTTCTAATTGTTTGAAAGAAGAGTTGGCAAATTATTCTTCTACCTTTCCGCCTTACCATTTATTTTCCTCCATATTTTCATGATTTACCTGGTTAGTGTTTTTGAGTTTTAATTATGCAGGATTACAGGTGGGATGACCAGTACCAAGAGTGGTATGTCGATGAAGCACCAAATATTGAGGATAACCAAGAGATGTATATACTAGCTCATCAGCATCGACAACAGACGACGAGAATAGAATCCTTCTTGGAGAATATCTCTACAGAGCTACAAGCTCACAAAGAGATAGACTCACAAGTTCATCAAAATCGACAACAGACGGCAAGAGTAGAATCTGCCTTGGATGATCTCATTTCGAAGCTGCAAGCTCATCTCACGACAGACATCAAGCTCGAGCAACCAAATCAATTAATTGAAGAACACACTCAGGAGATGTTCGAAGAAGAAGATGAGCCCATCCATGACTATCATGAGCTAGAAGAATCCTTGGCGGTGGTGGTTGATAAAGACAAAGAGCCAATCCATCTTGAAGTTGAAGCCGAAGAGGAGCACGAAGAAATCGAGGAGATATCCTCAATCGAGCTCCCGCCGAACCAACCTATAAATCAAGCCAGAGACGAGCACGTGGGAATCAAAGACATCAAGGATTTGGAAGTATACACACTCGATCCCGAGAGACCTCTTGATGAGCATCAGGTAGAGAAGATGGAGCTCATTGACCATGTCGCGCCGTACTACCTCTTTCCTCCTCCGGTAGGAGAATTCAAGAAGAACTGGTCATCCAACCAGAACCGCAATCTATTGGAACACTACCGGTTACATCACCCTGCTAGAGTGCTACATGGCACTCAACCGCTATCCTTGAAGAAGACGATTGACTTCAAGGAACTTCTGAGTTGGGGTCCCTAACAGGTACCATCCAGCTCAAGGACGTTAAAAGAGAGCGCTTCGTGGGAGGCAACCGACGGCTAGAGTCCGTTCTTGAACTTTTGAGTCAGTCTTTTTCATCGTTCGAGTCGGTTTCGGGAAGCAAAAAGTGTCAGTTTGTTTGATTTATTATTTTTCGTGTAGAGTCTGCATGTCATAGAGTCAGTCGCAAGTTGATTGAGGTCGTTCCGATTTTTTTGGATTTAACTGTGATTTTCTGAAGTTGGCCTGATTTACGAAAATATTTTCACCCGAACAGTTCAAAATTTTTGGCGAAACCGAACTACCATTTTCGGCGAAATAACCTTTTGGATTTTCAACTGAGTCTCCCTGTTTCATATTTTCGGTCCGAAATTTATACTGTTTTCGCCAAAATTGATTTTGAAAACCAAGCAGTGATTTGAACTAAAGTTTTCGGCGAAACCATATGGTTATTTTTGGCGAAAACCCCTTCGAAAATACGGCAGTGCATTTGAACTAAAATTTTTGGCGAAACCACCCTTTTAATTTCGCCGAAAATAATTTTGAAAATCACCCAACTATTCCTTTAAAATCCGGATTCACCCTCTCTCTTCCTTCTTTCAGTTTCTCATTCAATCGTCAAAATATTTTTAAAAATTTCCCTTAACCTTCTTTGTTCGACTTTTATTCTGTGTAGATCCGGGACACTTGTCCCGATATCCTTTTGATCTTTTTGTTGTTTTTGGTTTGTAGGATCTCGAGTAGCTACTCCGCTCCGCTCCGGGCTATCCGTGTTCATCCCCTACACCGACCATCTCGTCACAGGTTCTTCGTATCTCTCTACTCTAGATTAGTTCTGTGAGGACACAGAATCGTTTAAGTGTGGGGTGGGAGTCTAGGATTATGCATGATCTTGCTTGCTATCTATGATTCTGTGGTTCAAATTTGAAAATTTCTCTTGCATAGAATTGCTCAATTCTTGACTTTTGATGTTAAATTGACTTCAATTTTGAACAATGACGTCTAGACTGTTCCACTTAGAACCTGTAGCCAACGTGTTAGAACTGATATTAAATGAGTCTAGGTCAGAACAGATCATAAATCACTCTTGTAGTTGAAACTTGAATTAATTGAATTAATTGGGTTGTTAATAACAAAGCTCGATAACACCGTTCTAAGATGATAGATGCGAGCTTCTCCCATGTTTTTCACTTCATATTTGTTCACCTGTGATTGTGGCTTGAGATTAGACGGAAATCCAATTTGAAATCTTGTGTAAAAAGTTATAACTAGCTAGGATTAAGTGGCTAAATTGTTAAATCAAGTAATTGAGTTGTTCAAAGTAATTGTTAAGTTCTTAAAGTGCTGAAAATAAAGCTAGGCAAGCCCGACACCTAAGTGAAGTGTTCAGGTTGAGCACTAGCATAAGCACAAATACTGTGAGCTAGGCAGGTCCAACACCTAAGTGAAGTGTCTGGTATCGAGCACTAGTATGCAGTAAATAAATTAAAGGAAGAAGTTGAAACTTGAAATAAATTGTGGTTTAAATCAGTCCTAGCTAGAACATGTAACGTACAGATCTAGAAACAGATGAAGTCGAGTCGATAGCCACGTCACTTTTCTTACCTCCGCATCCACATCATGGCTAGAGCTTAAAGTCTTTTTGATTAGAATTGGTGTTATCGTAGTCGGTTAATTATGATTAATTGTTTTACCAAGAAACGAGCTTTGTTAAAACCACTACTTGAAGTGTGCAGAGATTAGTGAGATCGAAAATTTATTTGGTTGATGTCCTTGCATGTGTAGGTCACTCTTTCTACGTGGAACAGTCTAAACCAAATTGTTAGAATTGAATCTCGGTTTAATCTCGTGTCATTTGTGAATTTGAGTGTGTTCTAGTTCAGTTTGCTTGAGGACAAGCAAAAGCTTAAGTGTGGGGTATTTGATGACACTCGATTTGACGTGATTATCAGCCTCATTTAAGCGACATTTCTTTGCTTAAGACATGGTTTTTAGGGTAGAATAACGAATATTCAATCAATTGCCCTATCTCGTGCCATTTGTGTTACCTTGGCCCTTTTCGGGTCTATTTGATGGTTTTCTAGTGTTTTTGCGTAAGCACAGGTTTTTGCCGTCAAATAAAGTAGCCATGGACGTGTCTAAGGCATAGGAACATCGAGGAACTGAACCGGAATCGATCAAAGGAGCCAATCAAAGTCAAACCGAAAATCTGCCCATATGCACTTGTACTTTCGGCGAAAATGACCTCACAGTTTCGGCGAAATCAACAATGCAAATCAGCTGATGCCAAGTGAAGACTGATTTCGGCGAAACCATTAAGCTCTTCGGACCGAAAATGCAAGGCAGAGAATTCAGCCGGCGGAGCATTGAACTTAAAGCCAGTTTCGCCGAAACTATCCCTATGGTTTCGGCGAAAACATCAGCTCATCTTCGGCGAAAATACTTCATTATTTTCGGCGAAAATCCCTTCCAAATCTGGCGCTGTATTGGAAACCCTAAAACGTACCTATTTAAAGAAGCAGCCGGCAGCCAACAAGGAGGGAGACACAACAATTCATTATTCTTATTTTCTCAAATCAGACTTTTGAGAGTCAGCCGACTCTAGGGTCGATAGATAGAGTTTAGAGAGTTCGAAGATCCGTGGAGAGATCGTGACGCCATCCTTCCACCTCGGAGAACTCGGAGCTTAAAGTTGAAGATCCAGGAGATTGAAGCTTCGGGGGAGTCGTCAGAATTAGGTTTTTCAGTTCTTATCTGTTCTTCCTCTGTATGATGATCTTCATTGTTGCCTTTGATTCTCTTGTTTCCGATATGAGTAACTAAACTTGTAGAGCTTAGATTAGATGAACCCTAAGTGACCCAGGGCTTTAAAGCGGTCACGGATTGGCGGTAATTAGATTCAAAGTTCAATCAGTTTCTCTTTGCATGTTTGATTCGTTCTTCATTGTTCATGTTTCTTGTCTGGATTGATCCCCTAGATTAGATTCTTGTTAAGCTAAGGATAGAAGCGAACGCTCACCTTACTTTAGAACATCGAATTGAACAATTAACCTTATAATTGGAGCGTGCCTTTCGTAGGAACCGGTTAGGGTTAATCCGCTTCAAGAGTAACTCATAAATCATTAGTAATTACACCAGTTAATTAAGTCGTTGCGAGAGGCGACCGTACCCGGGCGGCTAGTTAATCTTGGTAGTTAGAACGGATAGAGCGAACGTTCGCCGGTCTTAAACCTAAGGGTAAGGAGTTATGGTGGTGTATAGAAACCGATTGAATTAGAATTGAAAACCGTTGATCTTGTGATTGCCGTTGCTCTGGTGATCTAAGGGGGATTCGAAATCTAAGTTCGTCTATCTTCCCGTTAGTCAATCTTTTAATCTTTCTGTCTTTTGTTTTCCTTTGCTTAATAGATTAGAAGTCGTGGAACTCACACCACGCACAACGTGTTTTAACCTGAGTAATTTGCCAGCTTCTTCAAAGTAGTCGATTAGAAGAAACCTTGAGTCGAATACGATCTGCTATACGCTTTTTCTTAGCATTAGTAGTTATTTGGTTGAACGCATCACAACGACACGTTCACCAAATTGGCGCCGTTGCCGGGGACTCTTCTAATTGTTTTAAAGAAGAGTTGGCAAATTATTCTTCTACCTTTCCGCCTTACCATTTATTTTCCTCCATATTTTCATGATTTACCTGGGTAGTGTTTTTGAGTTTTAATTATGCAGGATTACAGGTGGGATGACCAGTACCAAGAGTGGTATGTCGATGAAGCACCAAATATTGAGGATAACCAAGAGATGTATATACTAGCTCATCAGCATCGACAACAGACGACGAGAATAGAATCCTTCTTGGAGAATATCTCTACAGAGCTACAAGCTCACAAAGAGATAGACTCACAAGTTCATCAAAATCGACAACAGACGGCAAGAGTAGAATCCGGCTTGGATGATATCATTTCGAAGCTGCAAGCTCGTCTCACGACAGACATCAAGCTCGAGCAACCAAATCAATTAATTGAAGAACACACTCAGGAGATGTTCGAAGAAGAAGATGAGCCCATCCATGACTATCATGAGCTAGAAGAATCCTTGGCGGTGGTGGTTGATAAAGACAAAGAGCCAATCCATCTTGAAGTTGAAGCCGAAGAGGAGCACGAAGAAATCGAGGAGATATCCTCAATCGAGCTCCTGCCGAACCAACCTATAAATCAAGCCAGAGACGAGCATGTGGGAATCAAAGACATCAAGGATTTGGAAGTATACACACTCGATCCCGAGAGACCTCTTGATGAGCATCAGGTAGAGAAGATGGAGCTCATTGACCATGCCGCGCCGTACTACCTCTTTCCTCCTCCGGTAGGAGAATTCAAGAAGAACTGGTCATCCAACCAGAACCGCAATCTATTGGAACACTACCGGTTACATCACCCTGCTGGAGTGCTACATGGCACTCAACCGCTATCCTTGAAGAAGATGATTGACTTCAAGGAACTTCTGAGTTGGGCTCCCTAACAGGTACCGTCCGGCTCAAGGACGTCAAAAGAGAGCGCTTCGTGGGAGGCAACCCACGGCTAGAGTCCGTTCTTGAACTTTTGAGTCAGTCTTTTTCATCGTTCGAGTCGGTTTTGAAAAGCAAAAAGTGTCAGTTTGTTTGATTTATTATTTTTCGTGTAGAGTCTGCATGTCATAGAGTCAGTCGCAAGTTGATTGAGGTCGTTCCGATTTTTCTGGATTTAACTGTGATTTTCTGAAGTTGGCCTGATTTACGAAAATATTTTCACCCGAACAGTTCAAAATTTTCGGCAAAATCGAACTACAATTTTCGGCGAAATAACCTTTTGGATTTTCAACTGAGTCTCCCTGTTTCATATTTTCGGTCCAAATTTATACTGTTTTCGCCGAAATTGATTTTGAAAACCAAGCAGTGATTTGAACTAAAGTTTTCGGCGAAACCATATGGTTATTTTCGGCAAAAACCCCTTCGAAAATACGGCAGTGCATTTGAACTAAAATTTTCGGTGAAACCACCCTTTTAATTTCGCCGAAAATTATTTTCAAAATCACCCAACTATTCCTTTAAAATCCGGATTCACCCTCTCTCTTCCTTCTTTCAGTTTCTCATTCAATCGTCAAAATATTTTTAAAAATTTCCCTTAACCTTCTTTGTTCGACTTTTATTCTGTGTGGATCCGGGACATTGTCCCGGTATCCTTTTGATCTTTTTGTTGTTTTTGGTTTGTAGGATCTCGAGTAGCTACTCCGCTCCGCTCCGGGCTATCCGTGTTCATCCCCTACACCGACCATCTCGTCACAGGTTCTTCGTATCTCTCTACTCTAGATTAGTTCTGTGAGGACACAGAACCGTTTAAGTGTGGGGTGGGAGTCTAGGATTATGCATGATCTTGCTTGCTATCTATGATTCTGTGGTTCAAATTTGAAAATTTCTCTTGCATAGAATTGCTCAATTCTTGACTTTTGATGTTAAATTGACTTCAATTTTGAACAATGACGTCTAGACTGTTCCACTTAGAACCTGTAGCCAACGTGTTGGAACTGATATTAAATGAGTCTAGGTCAGAACAGATCATAAATCACTCTTGTAGTTGAAACTTGAATTAATTGAATTAATTGGGTTGTTAATAACAAAGCTCGATAACACCGTTCTAAGATGATAGATGCGAGCTTCTCCGATGTTTTTCACTTCATATTTGTTCACCTGTGATTGTGGCTTGAGAGCAGAGTTTGAGAGTTCGAAGAGCCAGGAAGAGATCGTGACGCCATCCCTTCACCTCGGAGACTCGGAGCTAGGATTGAAGATTACCGGAGAGCAAAGCTTTGCCAGAGTCGTCTTATTTAGGTTTTACAGTTTCTATCTATTCTTCCTTTTCATGATGAACTCTGTTTCTGTCTTTGATTCTGTTGTTATGAACATGAGTAGCTAAACTCGTAGAGCTTAGACTAGATGAACCCTAAGTGACCCAGGGCTTTAAAGCGGTCACGGATCGGTGGTGATTAGATTCAAAGTTCAATTAGTTTCTCTTTCATGTTTGGTTTGTTCTTCATTGTTTATGTTTCTTGTTGGCTTGATCACCTAGATTAGATTCTTGTTAAGCTGAGGATAGAAGCGAACGCTCGCCTCACTTTAAAACACCAAATCAACCAATTAACCTATTCATTGGAGTGTGCCTTTCGTAGGAATTAGTTAGGGTTAATCCACTTGATGACACTCGATTTGACGTGATTATCTCCCTCATTTAAGCGACATTTCCTTGCTTAAGACATGGTTTTTAGGGTAGAATAACGAATATTCAATCAATTGCCCTATCTCGTGCCATTTGTGTTACCTTGGCCCGTTTCGAGTCTATTTGATGGTTTTCTAGTGTTTTTATATTAGCATAGGTTTTTGCCGTCAAATAAAGTAGCCAAGGACGTGTCTAAGGCGTTGGAACCTCGAGGAATTGCACCAGAATTGATCCGAGGAGTCAATCGAGTCGAACCAAAGTCTGCCCCGGTTTACAAAGGAGTTTTCGCCGAAAATACCTCAGCATTTTCGGCGAAAATACATGCACAAATCCACTGGTGTCAACTAAAGGATGTTTTCGACAAAAAACACTAAGTTTTCACCAAAAACTATTGGACCGAAAATTACATAAGAAATCAACCGGCGGGCTCCCCATTTACACCAAGATTTTCGGCAAAAATACCCTAGTATTTTTGGCGAAAATATCAGGCAAAATCCGGCTGAATTAGGGTTAAGTATAAATACTTACCCGGCGGCCCAAAATGGTCATAGATCGGCGGTGATTAGATTCGAAGTTCAATCAGTTTCTCTTTCATGTTTGATTTGTTCTTCATTGTTCTGTTTCTTGTCTGGATGATCACCTAGATTGATTCTTGTCAAGCTAGGATAGAAGCGAACGCTTGCCTTACTTAAAACAATCGACAATTAACCTTATAATGGGAGTGCCTTCATAGACTCGGTTAGGTTAATCCACTGCAAGAGTAACTCATAATCGTTGTAATTCCCATTAAGTTAAGTCGTTGCGAGAGGCGACCGTACCTGGAACTAATTATCTTGTAGCTAAAAGGATAGAGCGAATGCTCGCCGTCTTAAACCTAAGGTCAGGAGTTATGGTGGGTCCTAAGAATTGATTGAATGAGAATCGAATCGCTGATTTGTTGATTGCAATGCTCTGGAGAACGAAGGGGGATTCAAGTCTAAGTTCGTCTGTATTCTGTTTTAATTCACAATTTCATTCTGTTTCTTAGTTTCTAATTCTTTAATTTCTTCTGCATTTCTTAGAATTAGAAGTCGTGGAACTCATACCACGCACGAAGTGCTTAAACCTGAGTAATTTGCTAGCTTATTTGAGTAGTCAATCATTAGAAGACCCGTGGAATACGATCTACCCTAGCTTGTTAGCTTTGTTAGTTATTTGTTTGAACGCACGCACAACGACTGCGGTTCATCAAATTGGCGCCGTTGCCGGGGACTTCTTTTGATTGTTTGAAAGAAGAACTGGCAATTTATTCTTCTATCTTCCATCTTTCATTTTCCACCCACTTCGATTTTACACTGGTTTTGTTGTTTTTGTTATTTGTAGATTGTTCACATGTGTATGCATCGCCGCCCTTGGACTCGCTCTCAAACTGACAAGGCTAAGAGTATAGAGAGACCAAGCAATTCTGCTCCACCTCGACAATCACAGATTCCAAGGAGAAGCAGAACCAATCCACCTCCATCCATCACTCCGATTAAGATTGAGGAACTGAAGGAGAGTTCCTCATCTCCATCTTCACCTGTACCGTCACCTACATCCGTTTCATACACCGAGTCACTTTCACCTCCTCCATCTCCTACCATGAGTGATCAATTACCACCACCACCACCACCAGGCGGAAATCTACCACCGCCACCTGCACAGAAAAGTCTAGCTGATTACAACAAGCCGAGCGCGACTAGCGTTCGATCTGCCATTGCCGTATCGCACATTGAAGGAGATCCTGACTATGAGATCAAGATTCCATTCTTAACTATGATCTCTAGGGTTCTACAGTTCGAAGGCAGGCCCCTAGACAACTCGTGCACTCATCTTGCAGACTTCCTTGATCTCTGCAGCACTTTCAAGAACGGAAACCTCGATAAGAATACTCTTTGTTTGAGAGCTTTCCCGTTCTCTCTGAAAGGCGCTGCTAAGAGGTGGCTTACTGGCAAACCACCTGGATATTACACTGATTGGGATACTCTGGCTCAGGACTTCGTTGAAGAATACTTTCCTCCGGCCAGAACAACAGCCATCAAGGACAGCATCGCCAGATTCTCCCAGAAAGAAGGAGAAAGCTTATACGATACTTGGAATCGATTCCAAGAACTTCTCTACAACTGCCCTCATCATGGATTCGAGCAGAGGTAGTTAGCTGAAATCTTTGCTCGAGGTCTTCGAGAAGAATCTGCCAAGTGGGTCAATTCTCTAGCTGAAGGGGATTGCACTACACTCACACCCGAAGCTGCTCTTCTTCACTTCGCAAACTGTGCTTCCAAGTCAAGGAACTGGGAACGACAATCTGAAGGATCAAGGAGCAAGCTCGATCTCAAAGCAGCTATCAAGGCCGAAGTAGAGAAGCATTTGAAGAAGTCTTCCACACCAATCAAACCGCCGGCAGCTTCTGTCTATGTTGCTGATTGCGAATGGTGTGGAGCTTGCGCACACAACGGAGGCCGATGCCAGAATTTTGGTAAGACAGAAGTCTGGTCCGCCGAAGAGGTAAATTTCGTTCAACAAGGCTTCGTTAATAATCAGAATGGTTATGCTGGCTACCGCAACTTCAGGCAGCAAGGGAACTATCAAGACAGACCTCCCTACAATGCTGGCGCCAACCATAACCAGAACCAGAATAACCACCCTGCTGGTCCAGCTCAGGATCAGAAACCTAACCATCCGCCGGGAGGTGTCTATCAGCCGCCGCACCGCAATCTGGGTAATTATGGAACTGCTCCTGGCAATCGCCAGAATCAATATTTGAATAATACCTATCCAGGGCAGCAGTACCAGAAGGAAAACAATGTCAGTGACCTGGACAAGAAGCTTAGTCAGATCATCACCAGACTCGACGATCATGACAGTCAGTTTAAAGCTCAAGCTCTTCTCAATCAAGAACAGATAGCAGCCGGTCAAAGAATTGAGCAAGCAGTGAACAACATCTAGAGAATGCTAGCATCTGGTCGACCATTTGGCCAACTTCCGAGCCAGACAGAGCCGAATCCGAGAAAGGAGCAAGCCAAGATGGTAACTGTTAAAAAATTTACTATCTTATCTGCTGACGCTTGTTCTATTTTACGCAGGATCGCTGAAACTTCAGAGAAGAAGGAAGCACTACACTACAACAATTATGTTGTTTAACAGCAGAGTTTTAACAGGGGTTCTGGTAAACCCCTGTTAAACTACCCATATTTAACATGGGTTACTAAACCAATGTTAAATATGGGTAGTTTCACAGGGGTTCCCAAAACCCTGTTAAAGTCAACTATTTGGCAGCGGTTTCATACGTAACCCCTACTAAACGGGAGACTAAAAGCCCTCGACTTATATGATTTCTGCCTCTTAAGACTATAATTCGTAAGCTTAACTGATTAAGCTCTCTGGTTTAACTGAGAAGCAGCAGCCGCGCCAAACCCCTTTCCCCCTTCATCTCTCGACTCGAAGATGTTCATATCTTTGAAACTCTCTCCCTTTATAAGAAAGCTTTAATTTCTTCTAAACTTACTCAATCTTCCCGCTCCAGCTCAGGTTTCCAAAGAGAGAGATCTGATTTTTTGAACTCCGGTTCTGCAAATGAAGGGAGAACCGTACAAATACTAGTACCAATTTCCTCTCGATCCACGTAATCTTCCCCAGCGACTTCTGGAAGAAAAATCAATGGCGATTGCTTCATTCTCCATCCAGGCAGCCAAGCGAGCTTTCTTTGTCCTCGTCACAGCCATATGTCTCCTCACACCTTCAGCTCTTGCCACTGATGTCAAGTACTGTGGTCTGTCTCCCCTCTCAACTACTTAGTTCCTGGGAAAGGAAACTGTTGTCTTCTACTGATTATTTCATTCTCTATCTAATTTGTCTTTATCGGCGATCGAGTTACGAGAGGTTTCATTTGAGGATTTTGTGGATTGAATCGGATATGGATGATTGCAGATTCCAAAGCCAACTAAAACCCCAAGGAGCACTATTCCTAGGGCGACGATCGGCTCTCGGCGCCAATAACTCGATTCTTATACGTCTGCTTGCCTACCACTTCCCTCTTCAGTCAATTAGAGTCCAACAAGTTGTGAGACATGTGAGTTGAGCCTACAACTTGAGTCATTTTTCTTTCCTTTTGGTTTTTGTTTCTAGCTTGTCAGATTGATAGACTTTATTACTGCGTTTGAATTCCCAACTGAATTACTTGTTAGGCTATTGATTTAAGATTCGCAAGAGAGTTGGATCTTATATGATTTGGTTATGGAAGTATTCTCGATTCGTGTTGTTCTTATGGTTTGGGGTTATTGCAGGCAACTGAAGTTCATTGGATTAGAACAAGGGGAGAGATTAGTAGAAAAAGATGACCGAGGAAAGGCTGGTTCATCTTGACTGCATAAATGCATTGAATTCTTACCATGAATGTGTTGGGTATTGCTTCAAGAGGATTGCAGAATCCAAGGCTAGAGCAGCTAATGAAGCAGGTATTGTTATGTTCTGAGCCTTAATAACAGCAGAAATTCTACTTGTGGTGCCACTTTATGTGTAATGTGAAGGTTCTTGTTACAATATCATCCAGATTAACTATTTCCCCAACCTTAATATCAAGTGGCGGCACAAAACTAACCTAAACTACTGAGAATCCTAAAATTTCTCCCCTAAATAAAATAATTTCATTAATAGAGTCTGGATGGGAAAGTGATAAAGTCTTCTTTCCTTGTTAATTACAATTGCTTTCTTTGTTCTGTATAGCAGTTGGGTTGTTAATCGTGGAACACCTGAGTATGCTGTGTTATCCTTTTTAGTGTATGACTAATGGGGTATATTTTTCATTATTACAAGCCAATTTCTTGGCTTTATGTTATCTTTGTTAGTCAACTATCATTCCTGCTTTTGTTGACTTCAAGTGTTATAATAAGTTAATTGTGTTTATGAAGTTGAAAATATATATCGAGTTGATTTTTCATATGATAATGTTTAGTCAATCATTAATGTTATTCTGTTGAGCTCTCAGCCAATCTAAGTCAGTCCTGCATCTTTGCCAGTACATATTATCATGTTCACTTTTTTCAACTTCAATCTTTGCTTAATGAATGTGTTACAAGTAAACTGAATCTATGTCGAACTCCAAACTTGCAGGTACCAGAAGAGGATGTCAAACATCATCGATGACTTGTTTGAGTGGTCTCCTAAGCTAGCTCCACACAGTATGAAAGCTTGGCATGGGATCCACACAGTAGTCACTCCCTTGTGGTAAGTGTTTCTTTGTTTCCAACTGCTGAATTTTCTTGCTAGTCTATATATATGATACAGTAGAAGTGCATAACATAACCTTACCCTAGATGTTGGGGCAGACTCTATCTATGTACCTAAATGTTGCATACTCTTCAACTTTACCCTATGGCTGGAACAGAAATGCTAACTTCAGCTTGACCATTGTTCATCAAATACAACTGCAGTGCTCTATTAAGAAAAGGTAGTTTCTCTCTACTTATCTTATAGGATGCAGCAATGCTCTTTGTCTAGAATGCTTCAATTGTTTGTTTTGAGCTGCATTTGTAGTCTCATTTCATATTAGTAGTTTATGGTTCCTAGAAAAATGCAAAAGACAGCAGCTGGTAAGTGTATGTATTACCACTAGAGTAGCTGAAATGGAAACCAGCAACTTTTGAGCTGCATTTCTAGTCTCGCTTCATAACCAGCAATCTACCTTTGAGCTGTTATGTTTAGAATATTTTAGGTGATGAAGAAGGATCGATGAAGTCTGGCGTTTGGAAGAGTGGGTCTATGTTGGAAGACATTGAGCATGGTGCGTATAAGCACATTCTTATTTTGAGCCGGAGTATGCTTTAGAAGTTCGTGACAAGTTGCACAAGGCAAGTGAGTTCATGATTCCAACCAGGCCAGTAGAGTAGGCAAAAAATAATGAGACGACATCCTCTCAGGGACTGAAGCAGCTCAAGACTCAAAGTTAGAGAGAAAGGGTTGTAGTTGTTGTACTGAGTGTTGACATTGAGTAGATGATTAGTATGTATTGTAGTTGTTGATAAATGAGAGTACCTTGTATGAATGTTTAATTATATTTATGAAGATTACTTTTTTTATTATGTTATTTATTTATTATTCGAATTTAAATTTAGGTATTAGGAATTTTTTATTTATATTAAAATTTCAACTTCCAGTTTAACAGGGTTTTAAAATCCAAGTTAAATGGACCATTTAACAGGGGTTCAGAACCCCTCCTAAACGGTCTGTTTAGAAGGGGTTTTAAACCCCTGTTAAACAGTCCATTTAGGAGGGGTTTAGAACCCCCGTTAAACGAACGGTTTACCAGCGGTTCCGTTTAGCAACAGACATAATAACAGCGGTTTCTAAACCGCTGGTAAACTGTTTAACAGGGGTTTAAACCCCTGTTAAACATACTTTCGAACCCCTCCTAAACAGTAGTTTTGTTGTAGTGCTAGAAGTGGCGCCTAAGGAGGAAGATCCTCCTCTTGCACCGTACGTCGTTAAGCCTCCTTTTCCAAGAGCATTGCTGCCGAATGCAATGATCGAGACTGGCATGAAGGGGAATAAAGAAGGATATCCTGATGCTCGTAGCAAGAAACCTTCCTCTCCATATCCAGCTAAGTGTTCTGATCCTGGTTCTTTCACTCTACCTCTTGTCATTAATGATGTTAAGATAAAACGTTGTTTGGTTGATCTTGGCGCGTCTGTTAATGTTATGCCTATGAGTCTATATGAAAAATTGAACCTAGGAGAACTTGAACCGCCTAGCATGCAACTTGTCTTTGCTGATAGATCACTTAAAACCCCTAGGGGAGAAATAAAAGACGTTGTTACTAAATGTGGTCCTTTCACGTTCTTAGCTGACTTTGTTATCATTGACACTAGTAAGGATGATTCTACCATTCTCATAGGACGACCTTTCATGGCTACTACTGGAATGCAAATTAACGTTCCAAATGGTTCTTTAACTTTGAGAGTTGGTAAAGAAACTGTCACGTTCCGCCTTAAAGATGGAATGAAATATAATCCTAAGAATGAAGAATTCCATTGTTTAGCTATTGACACTGTGGAGTTGACTCCGGTCAACTCCGTTACTGATGTCTCTTCTAGTGTGCCTAGATCAATTGCTGTTGCAGGTGCTGGACAGGTTATCAAGCAGAAACCGAAATCTGTTCCTCCAAAGCCGCCAAAGAAGAAGGAACTCAAAGCCTCTTCTAAACCACCGAGCACAAAACCTAGCAGACCTCGGGGGAAGAACAAGAAGACGAAGATTCACATGGTCTGGAGACCAGTTGTGCCGCCACCTTCTACCGAGCCAGCTGCACCACCGATTCATTCCGAGCTACCGGCGCCGGAACAAGTATGGAAGGAGAAGCCAAAAGCATCTCCTAAGGAAATACTGACGATCACCGATCCTGGTGATATCAAGCCGGAGGTTAAAGAAAAGAAGGAGCCGATCGTTCTCATTCCGTCCACTGTCTTCCTTGTAGAAGATGATCCCTTGACAGAACTGTTAGGACCATTCACGATCACTGACCACCTTCCCGACGGACGTACCCAACTCTTACACGCGAACGGGAAGAAATTCATGCTCACCGGAGCAGCCTCGAAGCTCTACTTTATGAACTCCGATCCTAGCATTAAGGAGAATCTGAGTTGGGATGTCTCCTAATACCGTCCAGGTATCGTCCAGCTCAAGGACGTTAATAAAAGAGCGCTTCGTGGGAGGCAACCCACGGCTGGAGTCAGTTTTTGATTTGTGTCAAGCTTAGTGTTTTAGAGTCGGTTCGGGGGAGCCAAAAGTGTCAGTTTGTTTGTTTTCTTATTTTTCGTGTGTAGTCTGTTTGTCGTAGTGTCAATTGCAAGTCGTTTGAGGTTGTTCCGATTTTTGTGAATTTAACTGTGATTTTCTAGAGTTTGCCGGGTTTGCGAAAATATTTTCAATCGTGCAGGTAAAAAATTTCGGTGAAAATACACCCTATTTTTCGGCAAAAATTCCCTTTAAAACTCCACTGTGTTTCCAGACGATTTTAACCAACATTTTCGGCGAAAACCTATTGAACTTTTCGGCGAAAATACCTTTCAAAACCGGCAGTACTATTTTAACTAAGATTTTCGCCGAAAACTTGCACCTATTTTTGCCGAAAATATGTTTGAAAATCACCAACTTTTTCACTTAAAAATCCGGATTTCTTCTCTCTCTGTCCTCACTTTCTATTTTCGAAATTTCCCAAAACCCATCCCCTGTTTCCCAAAACCCACCGACCGCCACCCTTATCTCGCCGCCGCCGCCCGTTGAAGCCGCCGCCGCCGCCGACCGCCGTCGCTCCCTTCCCCTTCCAATTCCGATCAATCCGAGCCCTAGAATAGCTGAATCGGAGCTCTACAGCTCTAGTTCACCCAAACCCTAAAACTTGCGATTTTTCTCCGATTTCTCCCAATCCGTTCACTTTTAGCATCCATGGCTTCAAGGTAAGTTGTAGAACTTTTCATTGCGAGTCTTTTGACATGTTGATTGCTGAATTTCATCGGGGTTGACTTTCGGTTGACTTTTTGGTTTGCCTCGATTTGCGTGCCGACTGATTTCGTGTGAACTAGGTTAGCTGAACTTGTTGAACTGTTCTAGCATGCTTCGGGAGTATCGTGCTTAATTGTTATATCGTTTGATCATGTGTCGCTATGCCTAAGTCCTATTCCTTGTGAGGTTGACTTTTGAGAAATGTCGATTTGACCATGAACTGTTTTTGATCATTTGGCTGCCCTATGTGCTCATACTCGTTCCGATTATTGTGTTTGCCATCTGAGATCATATTATACCGTCATCCTCCGATTTGTGATAGTCTTGCCATGATTAGGGTTCAATGTTCTATTGGGTTGACTTTTTGAATGTTGGTTTGACTTCTGAACTCTGATTGTTCTAATTCCATTCTGGCTGTTCCTAAGCATGTATTTTATTGTTCGTGATTACCGGTTAAATCTGCTTTGCTTACCCCCACTCGGTTTTTCTCATTTCTTTGTGAAATTGAGTTTTTTTGACTAAGTGTGGGTAGGGTTTTAGTTTGACTAATCTGGTTGTTTTCTTGTTTAGGAACGCCACTTATGAGCGCAGGACAAAGCAGAGACTTGACGCCGCCTGGAGCTCCAGAGCCCCTGCTCCCGTCAAACCCGCCGTCCAGGGCCCTCCACCAGCATTCCCTAGCCGTGCTGGGCACCATCGCACTGTTGCTCGTCTGTCAGACTACTACTTTGAGTGTTACAAGAAGCTCGAGCATGTTCCGGGAGCTAATGTTCGACCACTTTCCATAGAGTCCCTGTTCGATCATAATGAGGACTACCACCGGAACGTGCACGACGCCCTGGCACCAGCCGGCCTTCTACAGCTGACCACCATAGCTTCCGACTTCCCCGACGTCGCTCTCCAGGAGTTCTGGGCCACTTTTGATCTGGACGAGCACAAGAGGAGGCAGAGCAAGAAGGTCGTTTCCTTCTACCTGGGCGGAGTGTACAGGACTCTCACCTATGATGAGTTTGCAGCTCATCTAGGCATTCCCTACGAGCATTACCACGGTCATCACCTCGGCTGGGCGAACGACGAGGACGACGGGGAGGCCTACCATGCACTCTGGAGCCACATGACTGGAGTGCCCGGCGACCGTCTCTCGGACCATAACTCAGTTAAGTCTCTCTCTCACCCTCTCTATAGATACATTCATATGGTTTGGCGTAGATCGCTATTATATGCTCCAGAGAAGGACCGCCACCATATCAGCAAGGAGGAACTTCTGCTTCTTCGCGCCATCCGGGAGAGCTACCCTCTTCACCCCGGATGGGTGCTTGCTCGCATCTTCCGCCAGAAGACCAAGAGGAGGACGCCACCTCGCTCACTCCTGGGAGGCAACTTCATCGGCCAGCTCATCATCTCCTTCGGCCTTAGCCATGAATATGGCCCGAACATCCCACGCCGCAGAGTACGCACCGTTGGAGGGGATTTGGCGGTCGAGTACGACCTCGAGCTGGACCTCAGTCCCCAGGTAGCAGGAGATCCTCCTCTCCAGAGTGAGGATGAGTCGGAGGAAGACGATGATTCTGAGGAGTCCCAGGCTCAGTACGAGCCAGAGTTTCATGACCATACTCCCTCGCCACACCATCAGGCAGGGTATGTACACTAGTCACCGCCGGCCATCCCAGATCCATATCAGGCGCCTCACCCGCACCCCGCGGATGTTGGAGAGCTGTATGAGCGACTGCAGGAGTGGCGCCTCACAGACAATGCCACTCAAGAGGCGAGATGGACTATTATGTAGCAGCATATGCACCGCGCTGATAGGCGGTATGGGGCACAGCTGGCGTGGCAACGTCAGCTCGGCGATTTCCTCCACTTTCCACCTCCCGGCGCGCCTGACCAGCAGTGATTGGGTTGTATTCCTTTTTTGGTCCTTTCTTTTTATTTATTCTTTTCGGATTTCGATCCAACTTTTTTCTGTGTGGATGCGGGGCACTTGTCCCGATTTCCTTTTTACGTTTCATTTGTTTTTGTTTTGTAGGCAGTAGGGAGATTCCTTTGCTTCACTTTGGTAGATTCCCTCCGCTCCGAGGACCCGTGCTCATCCCCTACGCCAACCATCTCGGTCCAGGTTCTTCTACTTCACTCTGAACTCTAGAATTAGTCTTGTGAGGAGACAGTCCGATTTAAGTGTGAGGTAGGATGCTAGAGAACCTTGCATGAACTTGATTGCCCTTGATTGTGTTTTCTGTGTGCCTCTTGATTCCATTCCAGTCTCTCTAGCATTAGAATGGCTCAGTTATTGATTTTTGATGTTAAGTTGTTGTTCAAACTTTCATAATGATGCTTAGACTGCTTAACCTAGAACTTGAGAACCAATTTGTATACTTTGATGCTAAATTGCCTGGTCAAAACAGAATTTTTAAAATCACACTTGTAGTTTGTAGCCTTGATTGCATAAAAATGACCGAATCCGACTAGCAAGCCAACTGTGAGCTTTTGATCCATTGCACGTAACTTGCAATTTCAATTCTTTTTGAGTGATTTTCTGTTTGCGTGAATGAGTTAGAATTTGCATGAGACCTACTCGAGACCACACGATGACACGAGTTCTAGAATGATAGGGGCACCTAGATTCAGCTACTAAGCCAGATAGCCTATCTAACGATAAATCCATTAGGTTTAAACCCTTGAGCTTGGCCTGTTCTTTCGGTTCGATATACATTACAACCATTTCTCATTCTTTCATTCCCCGTTGATCCCCTGTGGTTGTAGTTCTAGATTGACCTACCGGAAGTTGGTTTGTGGTAACCTGCCTATAGCCATTAAACAGGTGGTCTTAGCTATTATGTCCAGACGTGTAAACCCCTCTAGCAACTAAAAGAAAAATCAACACAAAAGAAAAAAATATAGAAAAAAAGAAGAAGAAAAGAAGCAAGTTTCGAAAGAAATGAAAAGAAGAAAAATCAGAAAAGCAAAAAAAAAAGTTTCAAGTTTTTAGTTCAATAAAACATTCTTCTCCCTACAAATGGAAGAACGAAGTCAAAAGAAAAGTCAGAGAAAAAAATTGTGTAAAGAAAAAAATAAAAAACTGCTAGGTTCCTTGAGGGTATCATAGGACGAGCGTTCATTATTCCACCCGTGTCTGGTTAGACGGTAGGAAGCCACAGATTAGATTCGAGGGAAGTTAGTCAAAAGCTACACCGCACAAAGCCATCATCATACATTCCCATCATCCATCGCATCATAAACCCAAGTAGTGTAGAATTCGTTACAGTCCTAGCAGGGAAGTCCTTCTTGACTGGATACTCGTGTTGTCACAGTGGTGGAGATGTGGTCGAATTACAAACTTATGACAGAATTCAGTAACAGAGAATGATTGAGAGCAGAAACACGTCCTTAAACACAGAGAGTGAGAGTTCCCCATTTACTAAATATTTCCTTTGTGAGGAGTCTGGTCGGTCAGGTCAAATTCGTGCATAATTGGTTGCTACTACTTGTCATGTGCAGTTTATTAGTGAGACCAGGTGGTTTGGCTGATCTGTATGCATGTTAGGTTTCTTGTTCTAGGATCTATCTGTCTAATAATTCATTGTGTTTGATTGAACTCCAATTTAATCGATCTTTTCATTTGTGAACATGAGCGTTTCTATTCAGTTTGCTTGAGGACAAACAAAAGCTTAAGTGTGGGATATTTTGATGACACTCGATTTGACGTGATTATCAGCCTCATTTAAGCGACATTTCCTTGCTTAAGACATGGTTTTTAGGGTAGAATAACGAATATTCAATCAATTGCCCTATCTCGTGCCATTTGTGTTACCTTGGCCCGTTTCAGGTCTATTTTATGGTTTCCTAGTGTTTTTATGTTAGCACAGGTTTTTGCCGTCAAATAAAGTAGCCAATGACGTGTCTAAGGCGCTGGAACCTCAAGGAATTGCACCGGAATCGATCCGAGGAGTCAATCGAGTCGAACCAAAGTCTGCCCCGGTTTACAAAGGAGTTTTCGCCGAAAATACCTTAGCATTTTAGGCGAAAATACATGCACAAATCCACTGATGTCAACTCAAGGATGTTTTCGGCGAAAACACTAAGTTTTCACCAAAAACTATTGGACCAAAAATTACAGAAGAAATCAACCGGCGGGCTCCCATTTACACCAAGATTTTCGGCGAAAATACCTAGTATTTGCCGAAAATACCCTAGTATTTTCGGCGAAAATATCAGGCAAAATCGGGCTGAATTAGGGTTAAGTATAAATACTTACCCGACAGCCCAAAATCAGATATACCTGATACATATACTTTTCATAATCATAATTCCAAGGATTCTAAGGAGTTATGGAGCAAAGAGTTAGAGTTCGAAGAGCCGGAAAGATATCGTGACGCCATCCCTTCCATCTCGAAGACTCGGAGCTGGATTGCGTTTACCGAGATCGAAGTCTGCCAGAGTCGTCTTAATTAGGTTTTTCAGATTCTTTTCTGTTCTTCCTCTGGATGATGAACTCTTTCTTTGTCTTTGATTATTTTGTGATAAACATGAGTAGCTAAACTCTTAGAGCTTAGACTAGATGAACCCTAAGTGACCAGAGCTTTAAAGCGGTCACGGATCGGCGGTGATTAGATTCGAAGTTCAATCAGTTTCTCTTTCATGTTTGATTTGTTCTTCATTGTTCATGTTTCTTGTCTGGATTGATCACCTAGATTAGATTCTTGTCAAGCTAAGGATAGAAGCGAACGCTCGCCTTACTTTAAAACACCAAATCGAACAATTAACCTTATAATTGGAGAGTGCCTTTCATTGGAACTGGTTAGGGTTAATCCACTGCAAGAGTAACTCATAAATCGTTAGTAATTCCACCAGTTAAGTTAAGTCGTTGCGAGAGGCGACCGTACCCGGGCAACTAATTAATCTTGGTAGCTAAAACGGATAGAGCGAATGCTCGCCGGTCTTAAACCTAAGGGTCAGGAGTTATGGTGGTGTCTAAGAATTGATTGAATGAGAATCGAAATCCGCTGATCTGTTGATTGCCAATGCTCTGGAGAACGAAGGGGGATTCAAAGTCTAAGTTCGTCTGTCATCTCTGTTTTAATCAACCAATTTCCATTCTGTTCTTAGTTTCAATTTTTAATTTTTCTGCATTTCATAGAATTAGAAGTCGTGGAACTCATACCACGCACGAAGTGCTTAAACCTGAGTAATTTGCTAGCTTATTTGAGTAGTCAATCATTAGAAGACCCGTGGAATATGATCTACCCTAGCTTGTTAGCTTTGTTAGTTATTTTTTTGAACGCACGCACAATGACTACGGTTCATCACCACTGCAACAGTAACTCATAAATCATTAGTAATTCCACCAGTTAGTTTAGTCGTCGCAAGAAGCTACCGTACTCTGGTGGCTAATTAATCTTGGTAGCTAGATCGGATAGAGCGAACATTCGCCAGTCTTAAACCTAAGGCTCGGGAGTTATGGTGGTGTCTTAGAATTGATTGAACGAGAATTGAAAACCGCTGGTCTGTTGATTTCCAATGCTCTGGTGAACTAAGGGGGATTCGAAGTCTAAGCTTGTTTGTCGTCTTTGTTAAGTCAACCAATCCTTCAATCTATCTTTTAATTTAGTTTAAATTTGCTTGCATTTTCTAGAATAGAAGTCGTGGAACTCACACCACGCATAACGTGTTAAACCTGAGTAATCTGCCTTTACATTTGAGTAGACGATTATTAGAAGACCCGTGGAATACGATCTGCTTAGCTTCTAGCTTAGCAGTTATTTGATTACGCTTCACAATGTTCATCAATGGCCTCACCCTCATCTTGGCTTGCTTGGATGCTGGTGGGGGCCTGAGCCTATACTTGGTAACATACCTGGGCCTGAAGCAATGTTGGAGAGCTTTCCTTGGCCTTACACGTTTCTTGTATGGCCCTAGGGTTCTTCACTTGACTGGAAACCCTGGTGGGGTGTATGAGTACCTGTTGGCATTGGGGCAGCTATGGAGGATCACGACATCCCCCTCTTCTTGCTTGGATTCATCCCCAAATCTATTGTGATCTCTCGTTGTGCACTCAACAATCCTCTCCAAACTTCTGTGACTTGTGTGGCCATGTCAAGGGGAGATTCAGCCTCATCTCCTGGTCTTGGGGTGTCACTAGAGTTGGTGAAAGACCAAGGTTCTAGTCCTTCGGAGCTTGGATTGTCGATGTCCCTGTTCTCTTCCTCGGAGGGGCTTTCGAAAAGGATGTCTAGGCTTTGGGAGGTCACGGGGGAGGGTGTTTCCTCAATTCCCAAGCCCAATGCTTCATCATCCTTAGTTTGGACTCCTTCTTCTTCATTTAGCTCCATGATTTGATTGTTCCTGATTGGGGCAGCCTTTAAAATTTGATGGGAAATAGCTTCCCGTTGAATGTCGGCGAATGTCGTGGTGTTCCAGCGTGCGTCGGGGGTGTTCTAGGGGTTGGGGAGCCCTGGGGTGTACCGGGGCCGTTCTGGAGTGCACTGGAACAGGGGCTGGCCTGGGGGCCTGTATTGGGGTCGGCCTAGGCTGTTCTGGGGCTGGCCTGAGTGCTCGGGCTGGGTAGAGTGCTGCGTCGGGGCTGGGCAGAGCGTCGGGGCTAAGCAGAGTGCTGGCACCGGGGCTGGGCTGAGCGTTAGGGCTAGGCTTAGCGTCGGGGCGGGGTTGAGCACCGGGGCTGGGCTGCGCGTCGGGGCTGTGCTGGGCGCCGGCTCTGGGCTGGGAAGCTTTCTTGGCTCCGGGGTGAGGGCCTTTAAGAACATCCTAGATAACTTCTTTAGCCCTTTTGACTTCACTTCTTCTCCCTCATCCGAATCAACTTCTTCTTCTTCCTTCATCTTCTCATCCTTTTCATCATCCGTCTCGATCTCTCCTTCTCTCATCACCATGGTCCTTTGGTTAGGGCATTCTCTTGAGACGTGTCCTCTGCCT